>JAYMFD010003781.1:0-186945 GCA_035771175.1 Paratinospora sagittata
TGCTTGAAGGATATTGGGACTCGCTCAAAGAGTTGGTGGAGAAAGCAATCCGGTGGATTGGTAGCGATTGCCTCAAACACATTTTCTAAGTAAATTTAGTTCATTTAAACAAAAAATTTGAGATTTAGGTGTCAAAAATTTATCGGGATATTGGAACGGAGTTCCATCTATTATGGGGGGTTGCTAGAAGGATATTTGGACTCGCTAAAAGAGTAGGGGGAGAAAGCAATACGATAGATTTGTCGCGATTGCCTCAAACAAACTTTTTAAGTTAATTTAGTTCATTGAATGCAAAATTTGAGATTTAGGGGTAAAAAACTCATCGGGATATTGAAACAGGGTTCCATCTATTCCGAGGATTCGTAGAAGGATATTGGGACTCGCTTAAAGAGTAGGCGAAGAAAGCAATCCGGTGGATTGGTCGCGATTGCTTCAAACACGTTTTCTAAGTAAATTTAGTTCATTTAAACCAAAATTTGAGATTTAATGGTCAAAAATTTATCGGGATATTGAAACGGAGTTCCATCTATTCTGGGGGTTTGTTTGAAGGATATTGGGACTCTCTCAAGGAGTTGGTGGACAAAGCAATCTGGTGGATTGGTCGCGATTGCCTCAATTACTTTTTCTAAGTATATTTAGTTCATTTAAACAAAAATTTTAGATTTGGGGGGCAAAAATTCACCGGGATATTGGGACGGAGTTCCATCTATGCCGGGGGTTCATAGAAGGATATTGGGACTCGATCAAAGAGTTGGTGGAGAAAGCAATCTGGTGGATTGGTCGCGATTGCCTCAAACAAATTTTCTAAGTAAATTTAATTCATTTAAACCAAAATTTTGAGATTTAGTGGTCAAAACTTCATCGAGATATTGGAACGGAGTTCCATCTATTATGGGGGGTTGCTTGAAGGATATTGGGACTCGCTCAAAGAGTTGGTGGAGAAAGCAATCCGGTGGATTGGTAGCGATTGCCTCAAACACATTTTCTAAGTAAATTTAGTTCATTTAAACAAAAAATTTGAGATTTAGGGGTCAAAAATTCATCGGGATATTGGAACGGAGTTCCATCTATTCTGGGGGGTTGCTAGAAGGATATTGGGACTCACTAAAAGAGTAGGTGGAGAAAGCAATACGGTGGATTTGTCGCGATTGCCTCAAACACATTTTCTAAGTAAATTTAGTTCATTTAAACCAGGATTTGAGATTTAATGGTCAAGAATTCACCGGGATATTGGAACGGAGTTCCATCTATTCCGGGGGTTCATAGAAGGATATTGGGACTCGCTTAAAGAGTTGGTGGAGAAAGCAATCTAGTGGATTGGTAGCGATTGCCTCAAACACATTTTCTAAGTAAATTTAGTTCATTTAAACAAAAAATTTGAGATTTAGGGGTCAAAAATTCATCGGGATATTGGAACGGAGTTTCATCTATTTCGGGGGTTCATAGAAGGATATTGGGACTCGATCAAAGAGTTGGTGGAGAAAGCAATCCGGTGGATTGGTCGCGATTGCTTCAAACACATTTTCTAAATAAATTTAGTTCATTTAAACCAAGATTTGAGATTTAATTGTCAAAAATTCACCGGGATATTGGAACGGAGTTCCATTTATTCCGGGGGTTCATAGAATGATATTGGGACTCGCTCAAAGAGTTGGTGGAGAAAGCAATCTGGTGGATTGGTCGCGATTGCCTCAAACAAATTTTCTAAGTAAATTTAGTTCATTTAAACCAAGATTTGAGATTTAATTGTCAAAAATTCACTGGGATATTGGAACGGAGTTCCATCTATTCCGGGGGTTCATAGAAGGATATTGGGACTCGCTCAAAGAGTTGGTAGAGAAAGCAATCTAGTGGATTGGTAGCGATTGCCTCAAACACATTTTCTAAGTAAATTTAGTTCATGTAAACAAAAAATTTGAGATTTAGGGGTCAAAAATTCATTGGGATATTGGAACGGAGTTCCATCTATTCTGGGGGGTTGCTAGAAGGATATTTGGACTCGCTAAAAGAGTAGGTGGAGAAAGCAATCCGGTGGATTTGTCGCGATTGCCTCAAACAAATTTTTTAAGTTAATTTAGCTCATTGAAAGCAAAATTTGAGATTTAGGGGTAAAAAATTCATCGGGATATTGAAACAGAGTTCCATCTATTCCGAGGGTTCATAGAAGGATATTGGGACTCGCTCAAAGAGTAGGCGGAGAAAGCAATCCGGTGGATTGGTCGCGATTGCTTCAAACACATTTCCTAAGTAAAGTTAGTTCATTTAAACCAAAATTTGAGATTTAATGGTCAAAAATTCATCGGGATATTGAAACGGAGTTCCATCTATTCTGGGGGTTTGTGTGAAGGATATTGGGATTCTCTCAAGGAGTTGGTGGACAAAGCAATCTGGTGGATTGGTCGCGATTGCCTCAATTACTTTTTCTAAGTATATTTAGTTCATTTAAACAAAAATTTTAGATTTTGGTGTCAAAAATTCACCGGGATATTGGAACGGAGTTCCATCTATTCCGGGGGTTCATAGAAGGATATTGGGACTCGATCAAAGAGTTGGTGGAGAAAGCAATCTGGTGGATTGGTCGCGATTGCCTTCAACAAATTTTTCTAAGTAAATTTAATTCATTTAAACCAAAATTTGAGATTTAGTGGTCAAAAATTCATCGAGATATTGGAACGGAGTTCCATCTATTCTGGGGGGTTGCTTGAAGGATATTGGGAATCACTAAAAGAGTAGGTGGAGAAAGCAATACGGTGGATTTGTCGCGATTGCCTCAAACACATTTTCTAAGTAAATTTAGTTCATTTAAACCAAGATTTGAGATTTAATGGTCAAAAATTCACCGGGATATTGGAACGGAGTTCCATCTATTCCGGGGGTTCATAAAAGGATATTGGGACTCGCTCAAAGAGTTGGTGGAGAAAGCAATCTAGTGGATTCGTAGCGATTGCCTCAAACACATTTTCTAAGTAAATTTAGTTCATTTAAACAAAAAATTTGAGATTTAGGGGTCAAAAATTCATCGGGATATTGGAACGGAGTTTCATCTATTTCGGGGGTTCATAGAAGGATATTGGGACTCGATCAAAGAGTTGGTGGAGAAAGCAATCCGGTGGATTGGTCGCGATTGCTTTAAACACATTTTCTAAGTAAATTTAGTTCATTTAAACCAAGATTTGAGATTTAATTGTCAAAAATTCATCGGGATATTGGAACGGAGTTCCATTTATTCCGGGGGTTCATTGAAGGATATTGGGACTCGGAGAAAGCAATCCGGTGGATTGGTCGCGATTGCCTCAAACAAATTTTCTAAGTAAATTTAGTTCATTTAAACCAAGATTTGAGATTTAATGGTCAAAAATTCACCGGGATATTGGAACGGAGTTCCATCTATTCCGGGGGTTAATAGAAGGATATTGGGACTCGCTCAAAGAGTTGGTAGAGAAAGCAATCTAGTGGATTGGTAGCGATTGCCTCAAACACATTTTCTAAGTAAATTTAGTTCATTTAAACCAAGATTTGAGATTTAACTGTCAAAAATTCACCGGGATATTGGAACGGAGTTCCATCTATTCCGGGGGTTCATAGAAGGATATTGGGACTCGCTCAAAGAGTTGGTGGAGAAAGCAATCTAGTGGATTGGTAGCGATTGCCTCAAACACATTTTCTAAGTAAATTTAGTTCATTTAAACAAAAAATTTGAGATTTAGGGGTCAAAAATTCATCGGGATATTGGAACGGATTCCATCTATTTTGGGGGGTTGCTTGAAGGATATTGGGACTCGCTCAAAGAGTTGGCGGAGAAAGCAATCTAGTGGATTGGTAGCGATTGCCTCAAACACATTTTCTAAGTAAATTTAGTTCATTTAAACAAAAAATTTGAGATTTAGGGGTCAAAAATTCATCGGGATATTGGAACGGAGTTTCATCTATTTCGGGGGTTCATAGAAGGATATTGGGACTCGATCAAAGAGTTGGTGGAGAAAGCAATCCGGTGGATTGGTCGCGATTGCTTCAAACACATTTTCTAAGTAAATTTAGTTCATTTAAACCAAGATTTGAGATTTAATTGTCAAAAATTCACCGGGATATTGGAACGGAGTTCCATTTATTCCGGGGGTTCATAGAATGAAATTGGGGCTCGCTCAAAGAGTTGGTGGAGAAAGCAATCTGGTGGATTGGTCGCGATTGCCTCAGATAAATTTTTTAAGTAAATTTAGTTCATTTAAACCAAGATTTGAGATTTAATGGTCAAAAATTCACCGGGATATTGGATCGGAGTTCTATCTATTCCGGGGGTTTATAGAAGGATATTGGGACTCGCTCAAAGAGTTGGTAGAGAAAGCAATCTAGTGGATTGGTAACGATTGCCTCAAACACATTTTCTAAGTAAATTTAGTTCATTTAAACAAAAATTTTGAGATTTAGGGGTCAAAAATTCATCGGGATATTGGAACGGAGTTCCATCTATTCTGGGGGGTTGCTAGAAGGATATTTGGACTCGCTAAAAGAGTAGGTGGAGAAAGCAATCCGGTGGATTTGTCGCGATTGCCTCAAACAAACTTTTTAAGTTAATTTAGTTTATTGAAAGTAAAATTTGAGATTTAGGGGTAAAAAATTCATCGGGATATTGAAACAGAGTTCCATCTATTCCGAGGATTCATAGAAGGATATTGGGACTCGCTTAAAGAGTAGGCGGAGAAAGCAATCCGGTGGATTGGTCGCGATTGCTTCAAACACATTTTCTAAGTAAATTTAGTTCATTTAAACCAAAATTTGAGATTTAATGGTCAAAAATTCATCGGGATATTGCAACGGAGTTCCATCTATTCTGGGGGTTTGTTTGAAGGATATTGGGACTCTCTCAAGGAGTTGGTGGACAAAGCAATCTGGTGGATTGGTCGCGATTGCCTCAATTACTTTTTCTAAGTATATTTACTTCATTTAAACAAAAATTTTAGATTTGGGGGTCAAAAATTCACCGGGATATTGGAACGGAGTTCCATCTATGCCGGGGGTTCATAGAAGGATATTGGGACTCGATCAAAGAGTTGGTGGAGAAAGCAATCTGGTGGATTGGTCGCGATTGCCTCAAACAAATTTTCTAAGTAAATTTAATTCATTTAAACCAAAATTTGAGATTTAGTGGTCAAAAATTCATCGAGATATTGGAACGGAGTTCCATCTATTCTGGGGGGTTGCTTGAAGGATATTGGGACTCGCTCAAAGAGTTGGTGGAGAAAGCAATCCGGTGGATTGGTAGCGATTGCCTCAAACACATTTTCTAAGTAAATTTAGTTCATTTAAACAAAAAATTTGAGATTTAGGGGTCAAAAATTCATCGGGATATTGGAACGGAGTTTCATCTTTTTCGGCAGTTCATAGAAGGATATTGGGACTCGATCAAAGAGTTGGTGGAGAAAGCACTGCGGTGGATTGGTCGCGATTGCTTCAAACACATTTTCTAACTAAATTTAGTTCATTTAAACCAAGATTTGAGATTTAATGGTCAAAAATGCACCGGGATATTGGAACGGAGTTCCATCTATTCCGGGGGTTCATAGAAGGATATTGGGACTCGCTCAAAGAGTTGGTGGAGAAAGCAATCTAGTGGATTGGTAGCGATTGCCTCAAACACATTTTCTAAGTAAATTTAGTTCATGTAAACAAAAAATTTGAGATTTAGGGGTCAAAAATTCATCGGGATATTGGAATGGAGTTCCATCTATTCTGGGGGGTTGCTAGAAGGATATTTGGACTCGCTAAAAGAGTAGGTGGAGAAAGCAATCCGGTGGATTGGTCGCGATTGCTTCAAACACATTTCCTAAGTAAATTTAGTTCATTTAAACCCAAATTTGAGATTTAATGGTCAAAAATTCATCGGGATATTGAAACGGAGTTCCATCTATTCTGGGGGTTTGTGTGAAGGATATTGGGATTCTCTCAAGGAGTTGGTGGACAAAGCAATCTGGTGGATTGGTCGCGATTGCCTCAATTACTTTTTCTAAGTATATTTAGTTCATTTAAACAAAAATTTTAGATTTGGGTGTCAAAAATTCACCGGGATATTGGAACGGAGTTCCATCTATTCCGGGGGTTCATAGAAGGATATTGGGACTCGATCAAAGAGTTGGTGGAGAAAGCAATCTGGTGGATTGGTCGCGATTGCCTTCAACAAATTTTCTAAGTAAATTTAATTCATTTAAACCAAAATTTGAGATTTAGTGGTCAAAAATTCATCGAGATATTGGAACGGAGTTCCATCTATTCTGGGGGGTTGCTTGAAGGATATTGGGACTCGCTCAAAGAGTTGGTGGAGAAAGCAATCCGGTGGATTGGTAGCGATTGCCTCAAACACATTTTCTAAGTAAATTTAGTTCATTTAAACAAAAAATTTGAGATTTAGGTGTCAAAAATTTATCGGGATATTGGAACGGAGTTCCATCTATTATGGGGGGTTGCTAGAAGGATATTTGGACTCGCTAAAAGAGTAGGGGGAGAAAGCAATACGATAGATTTGTCGCGATTGCCTCAAACAAACTTTTTAAGTTAATTTAGTTCATTGAATGCAAAATTTGAGATTTAGGGGTAAAAAACTCATCGGGATATTGAAACAGGGTTCCATCTATTCCGAGGATTCGTAGAAGGATATTGGGACTCGCTTAAAGAGTAGGCGAAGAAAGCAATCCGGTGGATTGGTCGCGATTGCTTCAAACACGTTTTCTAAGTAAATTTAGTTCATTTAAACCAAAATTTGAGATTTAATGGTCAAAAATTTATCGGGATATTGAAACGGAGTTCCATCTATTCTGGGGGTTTGTTTGAAGGATATTGGGACTCTCTCAAGGAGTTGGTGGACAAAGCAATCTGGTGGATTGGTCGCGATTGCCTCAATTACTTTTTCTAAGTATATTTAGTTCATTTAAACAAAAATTTTAGATTTGGGGGGCAAAAATTCACCGGGATATTGGGACGGAGTTCCATCTATGCCGGGGGTTCATAGAAGGATATTGGGACTCGATCAAAGAGTTGGTGGAGAAAGCAATCTGGTGGATTGGTCGCGATTGCCTCAAACAAATTTTCTAAGTAAATTTAATTCATTTAAACCAAAATTTTGAGATTTAGTGGTCAAAACTTCATCGAGATATTGGAACGGAGTTCCATCTATTATGGGGGGTTGCTTGAAGGATATTGGGACTCGCTCAAAGAGTTGGTGGAGAAAGCAATCCGGTGGATTGGTAGCGATTGCCTCAAACACATTTTCTAAGTAAATTTAGTTCATTTAAACAAAAAATTTGAGATTTAGGGGTCAAAAATTCATCGGGATATTGGAACGGAGTTCCATCTATTCTGGGGGGTTGCTAGAAGGATATTGGGACTCACTAAAAGAGTAGGTGGAGAAAGCAATACGGTGGATTTGTCGCGATTGCCTCAAACACATTTTCTAAGTAAATTTAGTTCATTTAAACCAGGATTTGAGATTTAATGGTCAAGAATTCACCGGGATATTGGAACGGAGTTCCATCTATTCCGGGGGTTCATAGAAGGATATTGGGACTCGCTTAAAGAGTTGGTGGAGAAAGCAATCTAGTGGATTGGTAGCGATTGCCTCAAACACATTTTCTAAGTAAATTTAGTTCATTTAAACAAAAAATTTGAGATTTAGGGGTCAAAAATTCATCGGGATATTGGAACGGAGTTTCATCTATTTCGGGGGTTCATAGAAGGATATTGGGACTCGATCAAAGAGTTGGTGGAGAAAGCAATCCGGTGGATTGGTCGCGATTGCTTCAAACACATTTTCTAAATAAATTTAGTTCATTTAAACCAAGATTTGAGATTTAATTGTCAAAAATTCACCGGGATATTGGAACGGAGTTCCATTTATTCCGGGGGTTCATAGAATGATATTGGGACTCGCTCAAAGAGTTGGTGGAGAAAGCAATCTGGTGGATTGGTCGCGATTGCCTCAAACAAATTTTCTAAGTAAATTTAGTTCATTTAAACCAAGATTTGAGATTTAATTGTCAAAAATTCACTGGGATATTGGAACGGAGTTCCATCTATTCCGGGGGTTCATAGAAGGATATTGGGAACTCGCTCAAAGAGTTGGTAGAGAAAGCAATCTAGTGGATTGGTAGCGATTGCCTCAAACACATTTTCTAAGTAAATTTAGTTCATGTAAACAAAAAATTTGAGATTTAGGGGTCAAAAATTCATTGGGATATTGGAACGGAGTTCCATCTATTCTGGGGGGTTGCTAGAAGGATATTTGGACTCGCTAAAAGAGTAGGTGGAGAAAGCAATCCGGTGGATTTGTCGCGATTGCCTCAAACAAATTTTTTAAGTTAATTTAGCTCATTGAAAGCAAAATTTGAGATTTAGGGGTAAAAAATTCATCGGGATATTGAAACAGAGTTCCATCTATTCCGAGGGTTCATAGAAGGATATTGGGACTCGCTCAAAGAGTAGGCGGAGAAAGCAATCCGGTGGATTGGTCGCGATTGCTTCAAACACATTTCCTAAGTAAAGTTAGTTCATTTAAACCAAAATTTGAGATTTAATGGTCAAAAATTCATCGGGATATTGAAACGGAGTTCCATCTATTCTGGGGGTTTGTGTGAAGGATATTGGGATTCTCTCAAGGAGTTGGTGGACAAAGCAATCTGGTGGATTGGTCGCGATTGCCTCAATTACTTTTTCTAAGTATATTTAGTTCATTTAAACAAAAATTTTAGATTTTGGTGTCAAAAATTCACCGGGATATTGGAACGGAGTTCCATCTATTCCGGGGGTTCATAGAAGGATATTGGGACTCGATCAAAGAGTTGGTGGAGAAAGCAATCTGGTGGATTGGTCGCGATTGCCTTCAACAAATTTTCTAAGTAAATTTAATTCATTTAAACCAAAATTTGAGATTTAGTGGTCAAAAATTCATCGAGATATTGGAACGGAGTTCCATCTATTCTGGGGGGTTGCTTGAAGGATATTGGGACTCGCTCAAAGAGTTGGTGGAGAAAGCAATCCGGTGGATTGGTAGCGATTGCCTCAAACACATTTTCTAAGTAAATTTAGTTCATTTAAACAAAAAATTTGAGATTTAGGTGTCAAAAATTTATCGGGATATTGGAACGGAGTTCCATCTATTCTGGGGGGTTGCTAGAAGGATATTTGGACTCGCTAAAAGAGTAGGGGGAGAAAGCAATCCGGTAGATTTGTCGCAATTGCCTCAAACAAACTTTTTAAGTTAATTTAGTTCATTGAAAGCAAAATTTGAGATTTAGGGGTAAAAAACTCATCGGGATATTGAAACAGGGTTCCATCTATTCCGAGGATTCATAGAAGGATATTGGGACTCGCTCAAAGAGTAGGCGAAGAAAGCAATCCGGTGGATTGGTCGCGATTGCTTCAAACACGTTTTCTAAGTAAATTTAGTTCATTTAAACCAAAATTTGAGATTTAATGGTCAAAAATTTATCGGGATATTGAAACGGAGTTCCATCTATTCTGGGGGTTTGTTTGAAGGATATTGGGACTCTCTCAAGGAGTTGGTGGACAAAGCAATCTGGTGGATTGGTCGCGATTGCCTCAATTAATTTTTCTAAGTATATTTAGTTCATTTAAACAAAAATTTTAGATTTGGGGGGCAAAAATTCACCGGGATATTGGGACGGAGTTCCATCTATGCCGGGGGTTCATAGAAGGATATTGGGACTCGATCAAAGAGTTGGTGGAGAAAGCAATCTGGTGGATTGGTCGCGAATGCCTCAAACAAATTTTCTAAGTAAATTTAATTCATTTAAACCAAAATTTTGAGATTTAGTGGTCAAAACTTCATCGAGATATTGGAACGGAGTTCCATCTATTATGGGGGGTTGCTTGAAGGATATTGGGACTCGCTCAAAGAGTTGGTGGAGAAAGCAATCCGGTGGATTGGTAGCGATTGCCTCAAACACATTTTCTAAGTAAATTTAGTTCATTTAAACAAAAAATTTGAGATTTAGGGGTCAAAAATTCATCGGGATATTGGAACGGAGTTCCATCTATTTCGGGGGTTCATAGAAGGATATTGGGACTCACTAAAAGAGTAGGTGGAGAAAGCAATACGGTGGATTTGTCGCGATTGCCTCAAACACATTTTCTAAGTAAATTTAGTTCATTTAAACCAGGATTTGAGATTTAAGGGTCAAGAATTCACCGGGATATTGGAACGGAGTTCCATCTATTCCGGGGGTTCATAGAAGGATATTGGGACTCGCTTAAGTAGTTGGTGGAGAAAGCAATCTGGTGGATTGGTCGCGATTGCCTCAAACAAATTTTCTAAGTAAATTTAGTTCATTTAAACCAAGATTTGAGATTTAATTGTCAAAAATTCACCGGGATATTGGAACGGAGTTCCATCTATTCCGGGGGTTCATAGAAGGATATTGGGACTCGCTCAAAGAGTTGGTAGAGAAAGCAATCTAGTGGATTGGTAGCGATTGCCTCAAACACATTTTCTAAGTAAATTTAGTTCATGTAAACAAAAAATTTGAGATTTAGGGGTCAAAAATTCATTGGGATATTGGAACGGAGTTCCATCTATTCTGGGGGGTTGCTAGAAGGATATTTGGACTCGCTAAAAGAGTAGGTGGAGAAAGCAATCCGGTGGATTTGTCGCGATTGCCTCAAACAAATTTTTTAAGTTAATTTAGCTCATTGAAAGCAAAATTTGAGATTTAGGGGTAAAAAATTCATCGGGATATTGAAACAGAGTTCCATCTATTCCGAGGGTTCATAGAAGGATATTGGGACTCGCTCAAAGAGTTGGCGGAGAAAGCAATCTAGTGGATTGGTAGCGATTGCCTCAAACACATTTTCTAAGTAAATTTAGTTCATTTAAACAAAAAATTTGAGATTTAGGGGTCAAAAATTCATCGGGATATTGGAACGGAGTTTCATCTATTTCGGGGGTTCATAGAAGGATATTGGGACTCGATCAAAGAGTTGGTGGACAAAGCAATCCGGTGGATTGGTCGCGATTGCTTCAAACACATTTTCTAAGTAAATTTAGTTCATTTAAACCAAGATTTGAGATTTAATTGTCAAAAATTCACCGGGATATTGGAACGGAGTTCCATTTATTCCGGGGGTTCATAGAATGAAATTGGGGCTCGCTCAAAGAGTTGGTGGAGAAAGCAATCTGGTGGATTGGTCGCGATTGCCTCAGATAAATTTTCTAAGTAAATTTAGTTCATTTAAACCAAGATTTGAGATTTAATGGTCAAAAATTCACCGGGATATTGGATCGGAGTTCTATCTATTCCGGGGGTTTATAGAAGGATATTGGGACTCGCTCAAAGAGTTGGTAGAGAAAGCAATCTAGTGGATTGGTAACGATTGCCTCAAACACATTTTCTAAGTAAATTTAGTTCATTTAAACAAAAATTTTGAGATTTAGGGGTCAAAAATTCATCGGGATATTGGAACGGAGTTCCATCTATTCTGGGGGGTTGCTAGAAGGATATTTGGACTCGCTAAAAGAGTAGGTGGAGAAAGCAATCCGGTGGATTTGTCGCGATTGCCTCAAACAAACTTTTTAAGTTAATTTAGTTTATTGAAAGTAAAATTTGAGATTTAGGGGTAAAAAATTCATCGGGATATTGAAACAGAGTTCCATCTATTCCGAGGATTCATAGAAGGATATTGGGACTCGCTTAAAGAGTAGGCGGAGAAAGCAATCCGGTGGATTGGTCGCGATTGCTTCAAACACATTTTCTAAGTAAATTTAGTTCATTTAAACCAAAATTTGAGATTTAATGGTCAAAAATTCATCGGGATATTGCAACGGAGTTCCATCTATTCTGGGGGTTTGTTTGAAGGATATTGGGACTCTCTCAAGGAGTTGGTGGACAAAGCAATCTGGTGGATTGGTCGCGATTGCCTCAATTACTTTTTCTAAGTATATTTACTTCATTTAAACAAAAATTTTAGATTTGGGGGTCAAAAATTCACCGGGATATTGGAACGGAGTTCCATCTATGCCGGGGGTTCATAGAAGGATATTGGGACTCGATCAAAGAGTTGGTGGAGAAAGCAATCTGGTGGATTGGTCGCGATTGCCTCAAACAAATTTTCTAAGTAAATTTAATTCATTTAAACCAAAATTTGAGATTTAGTGGTCAAAAATTCATCGAGATATTGGAACGGAGTTCCATCTATTCTGGGGGGTTGCTTGAAGGATATTGGGACTCGCTCAAAGAGTTGGTGGAGAAAGCAATCCGGTGGATTGGTAGCGATTGCCTCAAACACATTTTCTAAGTAAATTTAGTTCATTTAAACAAAAAATTTGAGATTTAGGGGTCAAAAATTCATCGGGATATTGGAACGGAGTTTCATCTTTTTCGGCAGTTCATAGAAGGATATTGGGACTCGATCAAAGAGTTGGTGGAGAAAGCACTGCGGTGGATTGGTCGCGATTGCTTCAAACACATTTTCTAACTAAATTTAGTTCATTTAAACCAAGATTTGAGATTTAATGGTCAAAAATGCACCGGGATATTGGAACGGAGTTCCATCTATTCCGGGGGTTCATAGAAGGATATTGGGACTCGCTCAAAGAGTTGGTGGAGAAAGCAATCTAGTGGATTGGTAGCGATTGCCTCAAACACATTTTCTAAGTAAATTTAGTTCATGTAAACAAAAAATTTGAGATTTAGGGGTCAAAAATTCATCGGGATATTGGAATGGAGTTCCATCTATTCTGGGGGGTTGCTAGAAGGATATTTGGACTCGCTAAAAGAGTAGGTGGAGAAAGCAATCCGGTGGATTGGTCGCGATTGCTTCAAACACATTTCCTAAGTAAATTTAGTTCATTTAAACCCAAATTTGAGATTTAATGGTCAAAAATTCATCGGGATATTGAAACGGAGTTCCATCTATTCTGGGGGTTTGTGTGAAGGATATTGGGATTCTCTCAAGGAGTTGGTGGACAAAGCAATCTGGTGGATTGGTCGCGATTGCCTCAATTACTTTTTCTAAGTATATTTAGTTCATTTAAACAAAAATTTTAGATTTGGGTGTCAAAAATTCACCGGGATATTGGAACGGAGTTCCATCTATTCCGGGGGTTCATAGAAGGATATTGGGACTCGATCAAAGAGTTGGTGGAGAAAGCAATCTGGTGGATTGGTCGCGATTGCCTTCAACAAATTTTCTAAGTAAATTTAATTCATTTAAACCAAAATTTGAGATTTAGTGGTCAAAAATTCATCGAGATATTGGAACGGAGTTCCATCTATTCTGGGGGGTTGCTTGAAGGATATTGGGACTCGCTCAAAGAGTTGGTGGAGAAAGCAATCCGGTGGATTGGTAGCGATTGCCTCAAACACATTTTCTAAGTAAATTTAGTTCATTTAAACAAAAAATTTGAGATTTAGGTGTCAAAAATTTGTCGGGATATTGGAACGGAGTTCCATCTATTCTGGGGGGTTGCTAGAAGGATATTTGGACTCGCTAAAAGAGTAGGTGGAGAAAGCAATCCGGTAGATTTGTCGCGATTGCCTCAAACAAACTTTTTAAGTTAATTTAGTTCATTGAAAGCAAAATTTGAGATTTAGGGGTAAAAAACTCATCGGGATATTGAAACAGGGTTCCATCTATTCCGAGGATTCATAGAAGGATATTGGGACTCGCTCAAAGAGTAGGCGGAGAAAGCAATCCGGTGGATTGGTCGCGATTGCTTCAAACACGTTTTCTAAGTAAATTTAGTTCATTTAAACCAAAATTTGAGATTTAATGGTCAAAAATTTATCGGGATATTGAAACGGAGTTCCATCTATTCTGGGGGTTTGTTTGAAGGATATTGGGACTCTCTCAAGGAGTTGGTGGACAAAGCAATCTGGTGGATTGGTCGCGATTGCCTCAATTACTTTTTCTAAGTATATTTAGTTCATTTAAACAAAAATTTTAGATTTGGGGGTCAAAAATTCACCGGGATATTGGGACAGAGTTCCATCTATGCCGGGGGTTCATAGAAGGATATTGGGACTCGATCAAAGAGTTGGTGGAGAAAGCAATCTGGTGGATTGGTCGCGATTGCCTCAAACAAATTTTCTAAGTAAATTTAATTCATTTAAACCAAAATTTTGAGATTTAGTGGTCAAAAATTCATCGAGATATTGGAACGGAGTTCCATCTATTCTGGGGGGTTGCTTGAAGGATATTGGGACTCGCTCAAAGAGTTGGTGGAGAAAGCAATCCGGTGGATTGGCAGCGATTGCCTCAAACACATTTTCTAAGTCAATTTAGTTCATTTAAACAAAAAATTTGAGATTTATGGGTCAAAATTCATCGGGATATTGGAACGGAGTTCCATCTATTCTGGGGGGTTGCTAGAAGGATATTGGGACTCACTAAAGGAGTAGGTGGAGAAAGCAATACGGTGGATTTGTCGCGATTCCCTCAAACACATTTTCTAAGTAAATTTAGTTCATTTAAACTAGGATTTGAGATTTAATGGTCAAAAATTCACCGGGATATTGGAACGGAGTTCCATCTATTCCGGGGGTTCATAGAAGGATATTGGGACTCGCTCAAAGAGTTGGTGGAGAAAGCAATCTCGTGGATTGGTAGCGATTGCCTCAAACACATTTTCTAAGTAAATTTAGTTCATTTAAACAAAAAATTTGAGATTTAGGGGTCAAAAATTCATCGGGATATTGGAACGGAGTTTCATCTATTTCGGCAGTTCATAGAAGGATATTGGGACTCGATCAAAGAGTTGGTGGAGAAAGCACTCCGGTGGATTGGTCGCGATTGCTTCAAACACATTTTCTAACTAAATTTAGTTCATTTAAACCAAGATTTGAGATTTAATGGTCAAAAATTCACCGGGATATTGGAACGGAGTTCCATCTATTCCGGGGGTTCATAGAAGGATATTGGGACTCGCTCAAAGAGTTGGTGGAGAAAGCAATCTAGTGGATTGGTAGCGATTGCCTCAAACACATTTTCTAAGTAAATTTAGTTCATGTAAACAAAAAATTTGAGATTTAGGGGTCAAAAATTCATCGGGATATTGGAATGGAGTTCCATCTATTCTGGGGGGTTGCTAGAAGGATATTTGGACTCGCTAAAAGAGTAGGTGCAGAAAGCAATCCGGTGGATTTGTCGCGATTGCCTCAAACAAATTTTTTAAGTTAATTTAGCTCATTGAAAGCAAAATTTGAGATTTAGGGGTAAAAAATTCATCGGGATATTGAAACAGAGTTCCATCTATTCCGAGGGTTCATAGAAGGATATTGGGACTCGCTCAAAGAGTAGGCGGAGAAAGCAATCCGGTGGATTGGTCGCGATTGCTTCAAACACATTTTCTAAGTAAATTTAGTTCATTTAAACAAAAATTTGAGATTTAATGGCAAAAAATCATCGGGATATTGAAACGGAGTTCCATCTATTCTGGGGGTTTGTTTGAAGGATATTGGGACTCTCTCAAGGAGTTGGTGGACAAAGCAATCTGGTGGATTGGTCGCGATTGCCTCAATTACTTTTTCTAAGTATATTTAGTTCATTTAAACAAAAATTTTAGATTTGGGTGTCAAAAATTCACCGGGATATTGGAACGGAGTTCCATCTATTCCGGGGGTTCATAGAAGGATATTGGGACTCGATCAAAGAGTTGGTGGAGAAAGCAATCTGGTGGATTGGTCGCGATTGCCTTCAACAAATTTTCTAAGTAAATTTAATTCATTTAAACCAAAATTTGAGATTTAGTGGTCAAAAATTCATCGAGATATTGGAACGGAGTTCCATCTATTCTGGGGGGTTGCTTGAAGGATATTGGGACTCGCTCAAAGAGTTGGTGGAGAAAGCAATCCGGTGGATTGGTAGCGATTGCCTCAAACACATTTTCTAAGTAAATTTAGTTCATTTAAACAAAAAATTTGAGATTTAGGTGTCAAAAATTTATCGGGATATTGGAACGGAGTTCCATCTATTCTGGGGGGTTGCTAGAAGGATATTTGGACTCGCTAAAAGAGTAGGTGGAGAAAGCAATCCGGTAGATTTGTCGCGATTGCCTCAAACAAACTTTTTAAGTTAATTTAGTTCATTGAAAGCAAAATTTGAGATTTAGGGGTAAAAAACTCATCGGGATATTGAAACAGGGTTCCATCTATTCCGAGGATTCATAGAAGGATATTGGGACTCGCTCAAAGAGTAGGCGGAGAAAGCAATCCAGTGGATTAGTCGCGATTGCTTCAAACACGTTTTCTAAGTAAATTTAGTTCATTTAAACCAAAATTTGAGATTTAATGGTCAAAAATTTATCGGGATATTGAAACGGAGTTCCATCTATTCTGGGGGTTTGTTTGAAGGATATTGGGACTCTCTCAAGGAGTTGGTGGACAAAGCAATCTGGTGGATTGGTCGCGATTGCCTCAATTACTTTTTCTAAGTATATTTAGTTCATTTAAACAAAAATTTTAGATTTGGGGGTCAAAAATTCACCGGGATATTGGGACGGAGTTCCATCTATGCCGGGGGTTCATAGAAGGATATTGGGACTCGATCAAAGAGTTGGTGGAGAAAGCAATCTGGTGGATTGGTCGCGATTGCCTCAAACAAATTTTCTAAGTAAATTTAATTCATTTAAACCAAAATTTTGAGATTTAGTGGTCAAAAATTCATCGAGATATTGGAACGGAGTTCCATCTATTCTGGGGGGTTGCTTGAAGGATATTGGGACTCGCTCAAAGAGTTGGTGGAGAAAGCAATCCGGTGGATTGGCAGCGATTGCCTCAAACACATTTTCTAAGTAAATTTAGTTCATTTAAACAAAAAATTTGAGATTTATGGGTCAAAAATTCATCGGGATATTGGAACGGAGTTCCATCTATTCTGGGGGGTTGCTAGAAGGATATTGGGACTCACTAAAAGAGTAGGTGGAGAAAGCAATACGGTGGATTTGTCGCGATTCCCTCAAACACATTTTCTAAGTAAATTTAGTTCATTTAAACCAGGATTTGATATTTAATGGTCAAAAATTCACCGGGATATTGGAACGGAGTTCCATCTATTCCGGGGGTTCATAGAAGGATATTGGGACTCGCTCAAAGAGTTGGTGGAGAAAGCAATCTCGTGGATTGGTAGCGATTGCCTCAAACACATTTTCTAAGTAAATTTAGTTCATTTAAACAAAAAATTTGAGATTTAGGGGTCAAAAATTCATCGGGATATCGGAACGGAGTTTCATCTATTTCGGGGGTTCATAGAAGGATATTGGGACTCGATCAAAGAGTTGGTGGAGAAAGCACTCCGGTGGATTGGTCGCGATTGCTTCAAACACATTTTCTAACTAAATTTAGTTCATTTAAACCAAGATTTGAGATTTAATGGTCAAAAATTCACCGGGATATTGGAACGGAGTTCCATCTATTCCGGGGGTTCATAGAAGGATATAGGGACTCACTCAAAGAGTTGGTGGAGAAAGCAATCTAGTGGATTGGTAGCGATTGCCTCAAACACATTTTCTAAGTAAATTTAGTTCATGTAAACAAAAAATTTGAGATTTAGGGGTCAAAAATTCATCGGGATATTGGAATGGAGTTCCATCTATTCTGGGGGGTTGCTAGAAGGATATTTGGACTCGCTAAAAGAGTAGGTGGAGAAAGCAATCCGGTGGATTTGTCGCGATTGCCTCAAACAAATTTTTTAAGTTAATTTAGCTCATTGAAAGCAAAATTTGAGATTTAGGGGTAAAAAATTCATCGGGATATTGAAACAGAGTTCCATCTATTCCGAGGGTTCATAGAAGGATATTGGGACTCGCTCAAAGAGTAGGCGGAGAAAGCAATCCGGTGGATTGGTCGCGATTGCTTCAAACACATTTCCTAAGTAAATTTAGTTCATTTAAACCAAAATTTGAGATTTAATGGTCAAAAATTCATCGGGATATTGAAACGGAGTTCCATCTATTCTGGGGGTTTGTGTGAAGGATATTGGGATTCTCTCAAGGAGTTGGTGGACAAAGCAATCTGGTGGATTGGTCGCGATTGCCTCAATTACTTTTTCTAAGTATATTTAGTTCATTTAAACAAAAATTTTAGATTTGGGTGTCAAAAATTCACCGGGATATTGGAACGGAGTTCCATCTATTCCGGGGGTTCATAGAAGGATATTGGGACTCGATCAAAGAGTTGGTGGAGAAAGCAATCTGGTGGATTGGTCGCGATTGCCTTCAACAAATTTTCTATGTAAATTTAATTCATTTAAACCAAAATTTGAGATTTAGTGGTCAAAAATTCATCGAGATATTGGAACGGAGTTCCATCTATTCTGGGGGGTTGCTTGAAGGATATTGGGACTCGCTCAAAGAGTTGGTGGAGAAAGCAATCCGGTGGATTGGTAGCGATTGCCTCAAACACATTTTCTAAGTAAATTTAGTTCATTTAAACAAAAAATTTGAGATTTAGGTGTCAAAAATTTATCGGGATATTGGAACGGAGTTCCATCTATTCTGGGGGGTTGCTAGAAGGATATTTGGACTCGCTAAAAGAGTAGGTGGAGAAAGCAATCCGGTAGATTTGTCGCGATTGCCTCAAACAAACTTTTTAAGTTAATTTAGTTCATTGAAAGCAAAATTTGAGATTTAGGGGTAAAAAACTCATCGGGATATTGAAACAGGGTTCCATCTATTCCGAGGATTCATAGAAGGATATTGGGACTCGCTCAAAGAGTAGGCGGAGAAAGCAATCCGGTGGATTGGTCGCGATTGCTTCAAACACGTTTTCTAAGTAAATTTAGTTCATTTAAACCAAAATTTGAGATTTAATGGTCAAAAATTTATCGGGATATTGAAACGGAGTTCCATCTATTCTGGGGGTTTGTTTGAAGGAAATTGGGACTCTCTCAAGGAGTTGGTGGACAAAGCAATCTGGTGGATTGGTCGCGATTGCCTCAATTACTTTTTCTAAGTATATTTAGTTCATTTAAACAAAAATTTTAGATTTGGGGGTCAAAAATTCACCGGGATATTGGGACGGAGTTCCATCTATGCCGGGGGGTTCATAGAAGGATATTGGGACTCGATCAAAGAGTTGGTGGAGAAAGCAATCTGGTGGATTGGTCGCGATTGCCTCAAACAAATTTTCTAAGTAAATTTAATTCATTTAAACCAAAATTTTGAGATTTAGTGGTAAAAAATTCATCGAGATATTGGAACGGAGTTCCATCTATTCTGGGGGGTTGCTAGAAGGATATTGGGACTCACTAAAAGAGTAGGTGGAGAAAGCAATACGGTGGATTTGTCGCGATTCCCTCAAACACATTTTCTAAGTAAATTTAGTTCATTTAAACCAGGATTTGAGATTTAATGGTCAAAAATTCACCGGGATATTGGAACGGAGTTCCATCTATTCCGGGGGTTCATAGAAGGATATTGGGACTCGCTCAAAGAGTTGGTGGAGAAAGCAATCTCGTGGATTGGTAGCGATTGCCTCAAACACATTTTCTAAGTAAATTTAGTTCATTTAAACAAAAAATTTGAGATTTAGGGGTCAAAAATTCATCGGGATATCGGAACGGAGTTTCATCTATTTCGGGGGTTCATAGAAGGATATTGGGACTCGATCAAAGAGTTGGTGGAGAAAGCACTCCGGTGGATTGGTCGCGATTGCTTCAAACACATTTTCTAACTAAATTTAGTTCATTTAAACCAAGATTTGAGATTTAATGGTCAAAAATTCACCGGGATATTGGAACGGAGTTCCATCTATTCCGGGGGTTCATAGAAGGATATTGGGACTCGCTCAAAGAGTTGGTGGAGAAAGCAATCTAATGGATTGGTAGCGATTGCCTCAAACACATTTTCTAAGTAAATTTAGTTCATGTAAACAAAAAATTTGAGATTTAGGGGTCAAAAATTCATCGGGATATTGGAATGGAGTTCCATCTATTCCGGGGGTTCATAGAAGGATATTGGGACTCGATCAAAGAGTTGGTGGAGAAAGCAATCTGGTGGATTGGTCGCGATTGCCTTCAACAAATTTTCTAAGTAAATTTAATTCATTTAAACCAAAATTTGAGATTTAGTGGTAAAAAATTCATCGAGATATTGGAACGGAGTTCCATCTATTCTGGGGGTTGCTTGAAGGATATTGGGACTCGCTCAAAGAGTTGGTGGAGAAAGCAATCCGGTGGATTGGTAGCGATTGCCTCAAACACATTTTCTAAGTAAATTTAGTTCATTTAAACAAAAAATTTGAGATTTAATGGTCAAAAATTCACCGGGATATTGGAACGGAGTTCCATCTATTCTGGGGGTTTGTTTGAAGGATATTGGGACTCTCTCAAGGAGTTGGTGGACAAAGCAATCTGGTGGATTGGTCGCGATTGCCTCAATTACTTTTTCTAAGTATATTTAGTTCATTTAAACAAAAATTTTAGATTTGGGGGTCAAAAATTCACCGGGATATTGGGACGGAGTTCCATCTATGCCGGGGGTTCATAGAAGGATATTGGGACTCGATCAAAGAGTTGGTGGAGAAAGCAATCAGGTGGATTGGTCGCGATTGCCTCAAACAAATTTTCTAAGTAAATTTAATTCATTTAAACCAAAATTTTGAGATTTAGTGGTAAAAAATTCATCGAGATATTGGAACGGAGTTCCATCTATTCTGGGGGGTTGCTTGAAGGATATTGGGACTCGCTCAAAGAGTTGGTGGAGAAAGCAATCCGGTGGATTGGCAGCGATTGCCTCAAACACATTTTCTAAGTAAATTTAGTTCATTTAAACAAAAAATTTGAGATTTATGGGTCAAAATTCATCGGGATATTGGAACGGAGTTCCATATATTCTGGGGGGTTGCTAGAAGGATATTGGGACTCACTAAAAGAGTAGGTGGAGAAAGCAATACGGTGGATTTGTCGCGATTCCCTCAAACACATTTTCTAAGTAAATTTAGTTCATTTAAACCAGGATTTGAGATTTAATGGTCAAAAATTCACCGGGATATTGGAACGGAGTTCCATCTATTCCGGGGGTTCATAGAAGGATATTGGGACTCGCTCAAAGAGTTGGTGGAGAAAGCAATCTCGTGGATTGGTAGCGATTGCCTCAAACACATTTTCTAAGTAAATTTAGTTCATTTAAACAAAAAATTTGAGATTTAGGGGTCAAAAATTCATCGGGATATCGGAACGGAGTTTCATCTATTTCGGGGGTTCATAGAAGGATATTGGGACTCGATCAAAGAGTTGGTGGAGAAAGCAATCCGGTGGATTGGTCGCGATTGCTTCAAACACATTTTCTAAGTAAATTTAGTTCATTTAAACCAAGATTTGAGATTTAATTGTCAAAAATTCACCGGGATATTGGAACGGAGTTCCATTTATTCCGGGGGTTCATAGAATGAAATTGGGACTCGCTCAAAGAGTTGGTGGAGAAAGCAGTCTGGTGGATTGGTCGCGATTGCCTCAAATAAATTTTCTAAGTAAATTTAGTTCATTTAAACCAAGATTTGAGATTTAATTGTCAAAAATTCACCGGGATATTGGAACGGAGTTCCATCTATTCCGGGGGTTCATAGAAGGATATTGGGACTCGCTCAAAGAGTTGGTAGAGAAAGCAATCTAGTGGATTGGTAGCGATTGCCTCAAACACATTTTCTAAGTAAATTTAGTTCATTTAAACAAAAAATTTGAGATTTATGGGTCAAAAATTCATCGGGATATTGGAACGGAGTTCCATCTATTCTGGGGGGTTGCTAGAATGATATAGGGACTCACTAAAAGAGTAGGTGGAGAAAGCAATACGGTGGATTTGTCGCGATTCCCTCAAACACATTTTCTAAGTAAATTTAGTTCATTTAAACCAGGATTTGAGATTTAATGGTCAAAAATTCACCGGGATATTGGAACGGAGTTCCATCTATTCCGGGGGTTCATAGAAGGATATTGGGACTCGCTCAAAGAGTTGGTGGAGAAAGCAATCTCGTGGATTGGTAGCGATTGCCTCAAACACATTTTCTAAGTAAATTTAGTTCATTTAAACAAAAAATTTGAGATTTAGGGGTCAAAAATTCATCGGGATATCGGAACGGAGTTTCATCTATTTCGGGGGTTCATAGAAGGATATTGGGACTCGATCAAAGAGTTGGTGGAGAAAGCACTCCGGTGGATTGGTCGCGATTGCTTCAAACACATTTTCTAACTAAATTTAGTTCATTTAAACCAAGATTTGAGATTTAATGGTCAAAAATTCACCGGGATATTTGAACGGAGTTCCATCTATTCCGGGGGTTCATAGAAGGATATTGGGACTCGCTCAAAGAGTTGGTGGAGAAAGCAATCTAGTGGATTGGTAGCGATTGCCTCAAACACATTTTCTAAGTAAATTTAGTTCATGTAAACAAAAAATTTGAGATTTAGGGGTCAAAAATTCATCGGGATATTGGAATGGAGTTCCATCTATTCCGGGGGTTCATAGAAGGATATTGGGACTCGATCAAAGAGTTGGTGGAGAAAGCAATCTGGTGGATTGGTCGCGATTGCCTTCAACAAATTTTCTAAGTAAATTTAATTCATTTAAACCAAAATTTGAGATTTAGTGGTCAAAAATTCATCGAGATATTGGAACGGAGTTCCATCTATTCTGGGGGTTGCTTGAAGGATATTGGGACTCGCTCAAAGAGTTGGTGGAGAAAGCAATCCGGTGGATTGGTAGCGATTGCCTCAAACACATTTTCTAAGTAAATTTAGTTCATTTAAACAAAAAATTTGAGATTTAATGGTCAAAAATTCACCGGGATATTGGAACGGAGTTCCATCTATTTCGGGGGTTCATAGAAGGATATTGGGACTCGATCAAAGAGTTGGTGGAGAAAGCAATCCGGTGGATTGGTCGCGATTGCTTCAAACACATTTTCTAAGTAAATTTAGTTCATTTAAACCAAGATTTGAGATTTAATTGTCAAAAATTCACCGGGATATTGGAACGGAGTTCCATTTATTCCGGGGGTTCGTAGAATGAAATTGGGACTCGCTCAAAGAGTTGGTGGAGAAAGCAGTCTGGTGGATTGGTCGCGATTGCCTCAAATAAATTTTCTAAGTAAATTTAGTTCATTTAAACCAAGATTTGAGATTTAATTGTCAAAAATTCACCGGGATATTGGAACGGAGTTCCATCTATTCCGGGGGTTCATAGAAGGATATTGGGACTCGCTCAAAGAGTTGGTAGAGAAAGCAATCTAGTGGATTGGTAGCGATTGCCTCAAACACATTTTCTAAGTAAATTTAGTTCATTTAAACAAAAATTTTGAGATTTAGGGGTCAAAAATTCATCGGGATATTGGAACGGAGTTCCATCTATTCTGGGGGGTTGCTAGAAGGATATTTGGACTCGCTAAAAGAGTTGGTGGAGAAAACAATCCGGTGGATTTGTCGCGATTGCCTCAAACAAACTTTTTAAGTTAATTTAGTTTATTGAAAGCAAAATTTGAGATTTAGGGGTAAAAAATTCATCGGGATATTGAAACAGAGTTCCATCTATTCCGAGGATTCATAGAAGGATATTGGGACTCGCTCAAAGAGTAGGCGGAGAAAGCAATCCGGTGGATTGGTCGCGATTGCTTCAAACACATTTTCTAAGTAAATTTTGTTCATTTAAACCAAAATTTAAGATTTAATGGTCAAAAATTCATCGGGATATTGCAACGGAGTTCCATCTATTCTGGGGGTTTGTTTGAAGGATATTGGGACTCTCTCAAGGAGTTGGTGGACAAAACAATCTGGTGGATTGGTCGCGATTGCCTCAATTACTTTTTCTAAGTATATTTACTTCATTTAAACAAAAATTTTAGATTTGGGGGTCAAAAATTCACCGGGATATTGGAACGGAGTTCCATCTATGCCGGGGGTTCATAGAAGGATATTGGGACTCGATCAAAGAGTTGGTGGAGAAAGCAATCTGGTGGATTGGTCGCGATTGCTTCAAACACATTTTCTAAGTAAATTTAGTTCATTTAAACCAAGATTTGAGATTTAATGGTCAAAAATTCACCGGGATATTGGAACGGAGTTCCATCTATTCCGGGGGTTCATAGAAGGATATCGAGACTCGCTCAAAGAGTTGGTGGAGAAAGCAATCTAGTGGATTGGTAGCGATTGCCTCAAACACATTTTCTAAGTAAATTTAGTTCATGCAAACAAAAAATTTGAGATTTAGGGGTCAAAAATTCATCGGGATATTGGAACGGAGTTCCATCTATTCTGGGGGGTTGCTAGAAGGATATTTGGACTCGCTAAAAGAGTAGGTGGAGAAAGCAATCCGATGGATTTGTCGCGATTGCCTCAAACAAATTTTTTAAGTTAATTTAGCTCATTGAAAGCAAAATTTGAGATTTAGGGGTAAAAAATTCATCGGGATATTGAAACAGAGTTCCATCTATTCCGAGGGTTCATAGAAGGATATTGGGACTCGCTCAAAGAGTAGGCGGAGAAAGCAATCCGGTGGATTGGTCGCGATTGCTTCAAACACATTTCCTAAGTAAATTTAGTTCATTTAAACCAAAATTTGAGATTTAATGGTCAAAAATTCATCGGGATATTGAAACGGAGTTCCATCTATTCTGGGGGTTTGTGTGAAGGATATTGGGATTCTCTCAAGGAGTTGGTGGACAAAGCAATATGGTGGATTGGTCGCGATTGCCTCAATTACTTTTTCTAAGTATATTTAGTTCATTTAAACAAAATATTTAGATTTGGGTGTCAAAAATTCACCGGGATATTGGAACGGAGTTCCATCTATTCCGGGGGTTCATAGAAGGATATTGGGACTCGATCAAAGAGTTGGTGGAGAAAGCAATCTGGTGGATTGGTCGCGATTGCCTTCAACAAATTTTCTAAGTAAATTTAATTCATTTAAACCAAAATTTGAGATTTAGTGGTCAAAAATTCATCGAGATATTGGAACGGAGTTCCATCTATTCTGGGGGGTTGCTTGAAGGATATTGGGACTCGCTCAAAGAGTTGGTGGAGAAAGCAATCCGGTGGATTGGCAGCGATTGCCTCAAACACATTTTCTAAGTAAATTTAGTTCATTTAAACAAAAAATTTGAGATTTAGGGGTCAAAAATTCATCGGGATATCGGAACGGAGTTTCATCTATTTCGGGGGTTCATAGAAGGATGTTGGGACTCGATCAAAGAGTTGGTGGAGAAAGCAATACGGTGGATTGGTCGCGATTGCTTCAAACACATTTTCTAAGTAAATTTAGTTCATTTAAACCAAGATTTCAGATTTAATTGTCAAAAATTCACCGGGATATTGGAACGGAGTTCCATTTATTCCGGGGGTTCATAGAATGAAATTGGGACTCGCTCAAAGAGTTGGTGGAGAAAGCAATCTGGTGGATTGGTCGCGATTGCCTCAAATAAATTTTCTAAGTAAATTTAGTTCATTTAAACCAAGATTTGAGATTTAATTGTCAAAAATTCACCGGGATATTGGAACGGAGTTCCATCTATTCCGGGGGTTCATAGAAGGATATTGGGACTCGCTCAAAGAGTTGGTAGAGAAAGCAATCTAGTGGATTGGTAGCGATTGCCTCAAACACATTTTCTAAGTAAATTTAGTTCATTTAAACAAAAATTTTGAGATTTAGGGGTAAAAAATTCATCGGGATATTGGAACGGAGTTTCATCTATTTCGGGGGTTCATAGAAGGATATTGGGACTCGATCAAAGAGTTGGTGGAGAAAGCAATCCGGTGGATTGGTCGCGATTGCTTCAAACACATTTTCTAAATAAATTTAGTTCATTTAAACCAAGATTTGAGATTTAATTGTCAAAAATTCACCGGGATATTGGAACGGAGTTCCATTTATTCCGGGGGTTCATAGAATGATATTGGGACTCGCTCAAAGAGTTGGTGGAGAAAGCAATCTGGTGGATTGGTCGCGATTGCCTCAAACAAATTTTCTAAGTAAATTTAGTTCATTTAAACCAAGATTTGAGATTTAATTGTCAAAAATTCACCGGGATATTGGAACGGAGTTCCACCTATTCCGGGGGTTCATAGAAGGATATTGGGACTCGCTCAAAGAGTTGGTAGAGAAAGCAATCTAGTGGATTGGTAGCGATTGCCTCAAACACATTTTCTAAGTAAATTTAGTTCATTTAAACAAAAAATTTGAGATTTAGGTGTCAAAAATTTATCGGGATATTGGAACGGAGTTCCATCTATTCTGGGGGGTTGCTAGAAGGATATTTGGACTCGCTAAAAGAGTAGGTGGAGAAAGCAATCCGGTAGATTTGTCGCGATTGCCTCAAACAAACTTTTTAAGTTAATTTAGTTCATAGAAAGCAAAATTTGAGATTTAGGGGTAAAAAACTCATCGGGATATTGAAACAGGGTTCCATCTATTCCGAGGATTCATAGAAGGATATTGGGACTCGCTCAAAGAGTAGGCGGAGAAAGCAATCCGGTGGATTGGTCGCGATTGCTTCAAACACGTTTTCTAAGTAAATTTAGTTCATTTAAACCAAAATTTGAGATTTAATGGTCAAAAATTTATCGGGATATTGAAACGGAGTTCCATCTATTCTGGGGGTTTGTTTGAAGGATATTGGGACTCTCTCAAGGAGTTGGTGGACAAAGCAATATGGTGGATTGGTCGCGATTGCCTCAATTACTTTTTCTAAGTATATTTAGTTCATTTAAACAAAAATTTTAGATTTGGGGGTCAAAAATTCACCGGGATATTGGGACGGAGTTCCATCTATGCCGGGGGTTCATAGAAGGATATTGGGACTCGATCAAAGAGTTGGTGGAGAAAGCAATCTGGTGGATTGGTCGCGATTGCCTCAAACAAATTTTCTACGTAAATTTAATTCATTTAAACCAAAATTTTGAGATTTAGTGGTCAAAAATTCATCGAGATATTGGAACGGAGTTCCATCTATTCTGGGGGGTTGCTTGAAGGATATTGGGACTCGCTCAAAGAGTTGGTGGAGAAAGCAATCCGGTGGATTGGCAGCGATTGCCTCAAACACATTTTCTAAGTAAATTTAGTTCATTTAAACAAAAAATTTGCGATTTATGGGTCAAAAATTCATCGGGATATTGGAACGGAGTTCCATCTATTCTGGGGGGTTGCTAGAAGGATATTGGGACTCACTAAAAGAGTAGGTGGAGAAAGCAATACGGTGGATTTGTCGCGATTCCCTCAAACACATTTTCTAAGTAAATTTAGTTCATTTAAACCAGGATTTGAGATTTAATGGTCAAAAATTCACCGGGATATTGGAACGGAGTTCCATCTATTCCGGGGGTTCATAGAAGGATATTGGGACTCGCTCAAAGAGTTGGTGGAGAAAGCAATCTCGTGGATTGGTAGCGATTGCCTCAAACACATTTTCTAAGTAAATTTAGTTCATTTAAACAAAAAATTTGAGATTTAGGGGTCAAAAATTCATCGAGATATCGGAACGGAGTTTCATCTATTTTGGGGGTTCATAGAAGGATATTGGGACTCGATCAAAGAGTTGGTGGAGAAAGCAATCCGGTGGATTGGTCGCGATTGCTTCAAACACATTTTCTAAGTAAATTTAGTTCATTTAAACCAAGATTTGAGATTTAATTCTCAAAAATTCACCGGGATATTGGAACGGAGTTCCATTTATTCCGGGGGTTCATAGAATGAAATTGGGACTCGCTCAAAGAGTTGGTGGAGAAAGCAATCTGGTGGATTGGTCGCGATTGCCTCAAATAAATTTTCTAAGTAAATTTAGTTCATTTAAACCAAGATTTGAGATTTAATTGTCAAAAATTCACCGGGATATTGGAACGGAGTTCCATCTATTCCGGGGGTTCATAGAAGGATATTGGGACTCGCTCAAAGAGTTGGTAGAGAAAGCAATCTAGTGGATTGGTAGCGATTGCCTCAAACACATTTTCTAAGTAAATTTAGTTCATTTAAACAAAAATTTTGAGATTTAGGGGTAAAAAATTCATCGGGATATTGGAACGGAGTTTCATCTATTTCGGGGGTTCATAGAAGGATATTGGGACTCGATCAAAGAGTTGGTGGAGAAAGCAATCCGGTGGATTGGTCGCGATTGCTTCAAACACATTTTCTAAATAAATTTAGTTCATTTAAACCAAGATTTGAGATTTAATTGTCAAAAATTCACCGGGATATTGGAACGGAGTTCCATTTATTCCGGGGGTTCATAGAATGATATTGGGACTCGCTCAAAGAGTTGGTGGAGAAAGCAATCTGGTGGATTGGTCGCGATTGCCTCAAACAAATTTTCTAAGTAAATTTAGTTCATTTAAACCAAGATTTGAGATTTAATTGTCAAAAATTCACCGGGATATTGGAACGGAGTTCCACCTATTCCGGGGGTTCATAGAAGGATATTGGGACTCGCTCAAAGAGTTGGTAGAGAAAGCAATCTAGTGGATTGGTAGCGATTGCCTCAAACACATTTTCTAAGTAAATTTAGTTCATGTAAACAAAAAATTTGAGATTTAGGGGTCAAAAATTCATTGGGATATTGGAACGGAGTTCCATCTATTCTGGGGGGTTGCTAGAAGGATATTTGGACTCGCTAAAAGAGTAGGTGGAGAAAGCAATCCGGTGGATTTGTCGCGATTGCCTCAAACAAATTTTTAAGTTAATTTAGCTCATTGAAAGCAAAATTTGAGATTTAGGGGTAAAAAATTCATCGGGATATTGAAACAGAGTTGCATCTATTCCGAGGGTTCATAGAAGGATATTGGGACTCGCTCAAAGAGTAGGCGGAGAAAGCAATCCGGTGGATTGGTCGCGATTGCTTCAAACACATTTCCTAAGTAAAGTTAGTTCATTTAAACCAAAATTTGAGATTTAATGGTCAAAAATTCATCGGGATATTGAAACGGAGTTCCATCTATTCTGGGGGTTTGTGTGAAGGATATTGGGATTCTCTCAAGGAGTTGGTGGACAAAGCAATCTGGTGGATTGGTCGCGATTGCCTCAATTACTTTTTCTAAGTATATTTAGTTCATTTAAACAAAAATTTTAGATTTGGGTGTCAAAAATTCACCGGGATATTGGAACGGAGTTCCATCTATTCCGGGGGTTCATAGAAGGATATTGGGACTCGATCAAAGAGTTGGTGGAGAAAGCAATCTGGTGGATTGGTCGCGATTGCCTTCAACAAATTTTCTAAGTAAATTTAATTCATTTAAACCAAAATTTGAGATTTAGTGGTCAAAAATTCATCGAGATATTGGAACGGAGTTCCATCTATTCTGGGGGGTTGCTTGAAGGATATTGGGACTCGCTCAAAGAGTTGGTGGAGAAAGCAATCCGGTGGATTGGTAGCGATTGCCTCAAACACATTTTCTAAGTAAATTTAGTTCATTTAAACAAAAAATTTGAGATTTAGGTGTCAAAAATTTATCGGGATATTGGAACGGAGTTCCATCTATTCTGGGGGGTTGCTAGAAGGATATTTGGACTCGCTAAAAGAGTAGGTGGAGAAAGCAATCCGGTAGATTTGTCGCGATTGCCTCAAACAAACTTTTTAAGTTAATTTAGTTCATTGAAAGCAAAATTTGAGATTTAGGGGTAAAAAACTCATCGGGATATTGAAACAGGGTTCCATCTATTCCGAGGATTCATAGAAGGATATGGGGACTCGCTCAAAGAGTAGGCGGAGAAAGCAATCCGGTGGATTGGTCGCGATTGCTTCAAACACGTTTTCTAAGTAAATTTAGTTCATTTAAACCAAAATTTGAGATTCAATGGTCAAAAATTTATCGGGATATTGAAACGGAGTTCCATCTATTCTGGGGGTTTGTTTGAAGGATATTGGGACTCTCTCAAGGAGTTGGTGGACAAAGCAATCTGGTGGATTGGTCGCGATTGCCTCAATTACTTTTTCTAAGTATATTTAGTTCATTTAAACAAAAATTTTAGATTTGGGGGTCAAAAATTCACCGGGATATTGGGACGGAGTTCCATCTATGCCGGGGGTTCATAGAAGGATATTGGGACTCGATCAAAGAGTTGGTGGAGAAAGCAATCTGGTGGATTGGTCGCGATTGCCTCAAACAAATTTTCTACGTAAATTTAATTCATTTAAACCAAAATTTTGAGATTTAGTGGTCAAAAATTCATCGAGATATTGGAACGGAGTTCCATCTATTCTGGGGGGTTGCTTGAAGGATATTGGGACTCGCTCAAAGAGTTGGTGGAGAAAGCAATCGGTGGATTGGCAGCGATTGCCTCAAACACATTTTCTAAGTAAATTTAGTTCATTTAAACAAAAAATTTGCGATTTATGGGTCAAAAATTCATCGGGATATTGGAACGGAGTTCCATCTATTCTGGGGGGTTGCTAGAAGGATATTGGGACTCACTAAAAGAGTAGGTGGAGAAAGCAATACGGTGGATTTGTCGCGATTCCCTCAAACACATTTTCTAAGTAAATTTAGTTCATTTAAACCAGGATTTGAGATTTAATGGTCAAAAATTCACCGGGATATTGGAACGGAGTTCCATCTATTCCGGGGGTTCATAGAAGGATATTGGGACTCGCTCAAAGAGTTGGTGGAGAAAGCAATCTCGTGGATTGGTAGCGATTGCCTCAAACACATTTTCTAAGTAAATTTAGTTCATTTAAACAAAAAATTTGAGATTTAGGGGTCAAAAATTCATCGAGATATCGGAACGGAGTTTCATCTATTTCGGGGGTTCATAGAAGGATATTGGGACTCGATCAAAGAGTTGGTGGAGAAAGCAATCCGGTGGATTGGTCGCGATTGCTTCAAACACATTTTCTAAGTAAATTTAGTTCATTTAAACCAAGATTTGAGATTTAATTCTCAAAAATTCACCGGGATATTGGAACGGAGTTCCATTTATTCCGGGGGTTCATAGAATGAAATTGGGACTCGCTCAAAGAGTTGGTGGAGAAAGCAATCTGGTGGATTGGTCGCGATTGCCTCAAATAAATTTTCTAAGTAAATTTAGTTCATTTAAACCAAGATTTGAGATTTAATTGTCAAAAATTCACCGGGATATTGGAACGGAGTTCCATCTATTCCGGGGGTTCATAGAAGGATATTGGGACTCGCTTAAAGAGTTGGTAGAGAAAGCAATCTAGTGGATTGGTAGCGATTGCCTCAAACACATTTTCTAAGTAAATTTAGTTCAATTAAACAAAAATTTTGAGATTTAGGGGTCAAAAATTCATCGGTATATTGGAACGGAGTTCCATCTATTCTGGGGGGTTGCTAGAAGGATATTTGGACTCGCTAAAAGAGTAGGTGGAGAAAGCAATACGGTGGATTTGTCGCGATTGCCTCAAACAAACTTTTTAAGTTAATTTAGTTTATTGAAAGCAAAATTTGAGATTTAGGGGTAAAAAATTCATCGGGATATTGAAACAGAGTTCCATCTATTCCGAGGATTCATAGAAGGATATTGGGACTCGCTCAAAGAGTAGGCGGAGAAAGCAATCCGGTGGATTGGTCGCGATTGCTTCAAACACATTTTCTAAGTAAATTTAGTTCATTTAAACCAAAATTTGAGATTTAATGGTCAAAAATTCATCGGGATATTGCAACGGAGTTCCATCTATTCTGGGGGTTTGTTTGAAGGATATTGGGACTCTCTCAAGGAGTTGGTGGACAAAGCAATCTGGTGGATTGGTCGCGATTGCCTCAATTACTTTTTCTAAGTATATTTACTTCATTTAAACAAAAATTTTAGATTTGGGGGTCAAAAATTCACCGGGATATTGGAACGGAGTTCCATCTATGCCGGGGGTTCATAGAAGGATATTGGGACTCGATCAAAGAGTTGGTGGAGAAAGCAATCTGGTGGATTGGTCGCGATTGCCTCAAACAAATTTTCTAAGTAAATTTAATTCATTTAAACCAAAATTTGAGATTTAGTGGTCAAAAATTCATCGAGATATTGGAACGGAGTTCCATCTATCCTGGGGGGTTGCTTGAAGGATATTGGGACTCGCTCAAAGAGTTGGTGGAGAAAGCAATCTGGTGGATTGGCAGCGATTGCCTCAAACACATTTTCTAAGTAAATTTAGTTCATTTAAACAAAAAATTTGAGATTTATGGGTCAAAAATTCATCGGGATATTGGAACGGAGTTCCATCTATTCTGGGGGGTTGCTAGAAGGATATTGGGACTCACTAAAAGAGTAGGTGGAGAAAGCAATACGGTGGATTTGTCGCGATTCCCTCAAACATATTTTCTAAGTAAATTTAGTTCATTTAAACTAGGATTTGAGATTTAATGGTCAAAAATTCACCGGGATATTGGAACGGAGTTCCATCTATTCCGGGGGTTCATAGAAGGATATTGGGACTCGCTCAAAGAGTTGGTGGAGAAAGCAATCTCGTGGATTGGTAGCGATTGCCTCAAACACATTTTCTAAGTAAATTTAGTTCATTTAAACAAAAAATTTGAGATTTAGGGGTCAAAACTTCATCGGGATATTGGAACGGAGTTTCATCTATTTCGGCAGTTCATAGAAGGATATTGGGACTCGATCAAAGAGTTGGTGGAGAAAGCACTCCGGTGGATTGGTCTCGATTGCTTCAAACACATTTTCTAAGTAAATTTAGTTCATTTAAACCAAGATTTGAGATTTAATGGTCAAAAATTCACCGGGATATTGGAACAGAGTTCCATCTATTCCGTGGGTTCATAGAAGGATATTGGGACTCGCTCAAAGAGTTGGTGGAGAAAGCAACCTAGTGGATTGGTAGCGATTGCCTCAAACACATTTTCTAAGTAAATTTAGTTCATGTAAACAAAAAATTTGAGATTTAGGGGTCAAAAATTCATTGGGATATTGGAACGGAGTTCCATCTATTCTGCGGGGTTGCTAGAAGGATATTTGGACTCGCTAAAAGAGTAGGGGGAGAAAGCAATCCGGTAGATTTGTCGCGATTGCCTCAAACAAACTTTTTAAGTTAATTTAGTTCATTGAAAGCAAAATTTGAGATTTAGGGGTAAAAAACTCATCGGGATATTGAAACAGGGTTCCATCTATTCCGAGGATTCATAGAAGGATATTGGGACTCGCTCAAAGAGTAGGCGAAGAAAGCAATCCGGTGGATTGGTCGCGATTGCTTCAAACACGTTTTCTAAGTAAATTTAGTTCATTTAAACCAAAATTTGAGATTTAATGGTCAAAAATTTATCGGGATATTGAAACGGAGTTCCATCTATTCTGGGGGTTTGGTTGAAGGATATTGGGACTCTCTCAAGGAGTTGGTGGACAAAGCAATCTGGTGGATTGGTCGCGATTGCCTCAATTACTTTTTCTAAGTATATTTAGTTCATTTAAACAAAAATTTTAGATTTGGGGGTCAAAAATTCACCGGGATATTGGGACGGAGTTCCATCTGTGCCGGGGGTTCATAGAAGGATATTGGGACTCGATCAAAGAGTTGGTGGAGAAAGCAATCTGGTGGATTGGTCGCGATTGCCTCAAACAAATTTTCTAAGTAAATTTAATTCATTTAAACCAAAATTTTGAGATTTAGTGGTCAAAAATTCATCGAGATATTGGAACGGAGTTCCATCTATTATGGGGGGTTGCTTGAAGGATATTGGGACTCGCTCAAAGAGTTGGTGGAGAAAGCAATCCGGTGGATTGGTAGCGATTGCCTCAAACACATTTTCTAAGTAAATTTAGTTCATTTAAACAAAAAATTTGAGATTTAGGGGTCAAAAATTCATTGGGATATTGGAACGGAGTTCCATCTATTCTGGGGGGTTGCTAGAAGGATATTGGGACTCACTAAAAGAGTAGGTGGAGAAAGCAATACGGTGGATTTGTCGGGATTGCCTCAAACACATTTTCTAAGTAAATTTAGTTCATTTAAACCAGGATTTGAGATTTAATGGTCAAGAATTCACCGGGATATTGGAACGGAGTTCCATCTATTCCGGGGGTTCATAGAAGGATATTGGGACTCGCTTAAAGAGTTGGTGGAGAAAGCAATCTAGTGGATTGGTAGCGATTGCCTCAAACACATTTTCTAAGTAAATTTAGTTCATTTAAACAAAAAATTTGAGATTTAGGGGTCAAAAATTCATCGGGATATTGGAACGGAGTTTCATCTATTTCGGGGGTTCATAGAAGGATATTGGGACTCGATCAAAGAGTTGGTGGAGAAAGCAATCCGGTGGATTGGTCGCGATTGCTTCAAACACATTTTCTAAATAAATTTAGTTCATTTAAACCAAGATTTGAGATTTAATTGTCAAAAATTCACCGGGATATTGGAACGGAGTTCCATTTATTCCGGGGGTTCATAGAATGATATTGGGACTCGCTCAAAGAGTTGGTGGAGAAAGCAATCTGGTGGATTGGTCGCGATTGCCTCAAACAAATTTTCTAAGTAAATTTAGTTCATTTAAACCAAGATTTGAGATTTAATTGTCAAAAATTCACCGGGATATTGGAACGGAGTTCCACCTATTCCGGGGGTTCATAGAAGGATATTGGGACTCGCTCAAAGAGTTGGTAGAGAAAGCAATCTAGTGGATTGGTAGCGATTGCCTCAAACACATTTTCTAAGTAAATTTAGTTCATGTAAACAAAAAATTTGAGATTTAGGGGTCAAAAATTCATTGGGATATTGGAACGGAGTTCCATCTATTCTGGGGGGTTGCTAGAAGGATATTTGGACTCGCTAAAAGAGTAGGTGGAGAAAGCAATCCGGTGGATTTGTCGCGATTGCCTCAAACAAATTTTTAAGTTAATTTAGCTCATTGAAAGCAAAATTTGAGATTTACGGGTAAAAAATTCATCGGGATATTGAAACAGAGTTCCATCTATTCCGAGGGTTCATAGAAGGATATTGGGACTCGCTCAAAGAGTAGGCGGAGAAAGCAATCCGGTGGATTGGTCGCGATTGCTTCAAACACATTTCCTAAGTAAAGTTAGTTCATTTAAACCAAAATTTGAGATTTAATGGTCAAAAATTCATCGGGATATTGAAACGGAGTTCCGTCTATTCTGGGGGTTTGTGTGAAGGATATTGGGATTCTCTCAAGGAGTTGGTGGACAAAGCAATCTGGTGGATTGGTCGCGATTGCCTCAATTACTTTTTCTAAGTATATTTAGTTCATTTAAACAAAAATTTTAGATTTGGGTGTCAAAAATTCACCGGGATATTGGAACGGAGTTCCATCTATTCCGGGGGTTCATAGAAGGATATTGGGACTCGATCAAAGAGTTGGTGGAGAAAGCAATCTGGTGGATTGGTCGCGATTGCCTTCAACAAATTTTCTAAGTAAATTTAATTCATTTAAACCAAAATTTGAGATTTAGTGGTCAAAAATTCATCGAGATATTGGAACGGAGTTCCATCTATTCTGGGGGGTTGCTTGAAGGATATTGGGACTCGCTCAAAGAGTTGGTGGAGAAAGCAATCCGGTGGATTGGTAGCGATTGCCTCAAACACATTTTCTAAGTAAATTTAGTTCATTTAAACAAAAAATTTGAGATTTAGGTGTCAAAAATTTATCGGGATATTGGAACGGAGTTCCATCTATTCTGGGGGGTTGCTAGAAGGATATTTGGACTCGCTAAAAGAGTAGGGGGAGAAAGCAACCCGGTAGATTTGTCGCGATTGCCTCAAACAAACTTTTTAAGTTAATTTAGTTCATTGAAAGCAAAATTTGAGATTTAGGGGTAAAAAACTCATCGGGATATTGAAACAGGGTTCCATCTATTCCGAGGATTCATAGAAGGATATTGGGACTCGCTCAAAGAGTAGGCGAAGAAAGCAATCCGGTGGATTGGTCGCGATTGCTTCAAACACGTTTTCTAAGTAAATTTAGTTCATTTAAACCAAAATTTGAGATTTAATGGTCAAAAATTTATCGGGATATTGAAACGGAGTTCCATCTATTCTGGGGGTTTGTTTGAAGGATATTGGGACTCTCTCAAGGAGTTGGTGGACAAAGCAATCTGGTGTATTGGTCGCGATTGCCTCAATTACTTTTTCTAAGTATATTTAGTTCATTTAAACAAAAATTTTAGATTTGGGGGTCAAAAATTCACCGGGATATTGGGACGGAGTTCCATCTATGCCGGGGGTTCATAGAAGGATATTGGGACTCGATCAAAGAGTTGGTGGAGAAAGCAATCTGGTGGATTGGTCGCGATTGCCTCAAACAAATTTTCTAAGTAAATTTAATTCATTTAAACCAAAATTTTGAGATTTAGTGGTCAAAACTTCATCGAGATATTGGAACGGAGTTCCCTCTATTATGGGGGGTTGCTTGAAGGATATTGGGACTCGCTCAAAGAGTTGGTGGAGAAAGCAATCCGGTGGATTGGTAGCGATTGCCTCAAACACATTTTCTAAGTAAATTTAGTTCATTTAAACAAAAAATTTGAGATTTAGGGGTCAAAAATTCATCGGGATATTGGAACGGAGTTCCATCTATTCTGGGGGGTTGCTAGAAGGATATTGGGACTCACTAAAAGAGTAGGTGGAGAAAGCAATACGGTGGATTTGTCGCGATTGCCTCAAACACATTTTATAAGTAAATTTAGTTCATTTAAACCAGGATTTGAGATTTAATGGTCAAGAATTCACCGGGATATTGGAACGGAGTTCCATCTATTCCGGGGGTTCATAGAAGGATATTGGGACTCGCTTAAAGAGTTGGTGGAGAAAGCAATCTAGTGGATTGGTAGCGATTGCCTCAAACACATTTTCTAAGTAAATTTAGTTCATTTAAACAAAAAATTTGAGATTTAGGGGTCAAAAATTCATCGGGATATTGGAACGGAGTTTCATCTATTTCGGGGGTTCATAGAAGGATATTGGGACTCGATCAAAGAGTTGGTGGAGAAAGCAATCCGGTGGATTGGTCGCGATTGCTTCAAACACATTTTCTAAATAAATTTAGTTCATTTAAACCAAGATTTGAGATTTAATTGTCAAAAATTCACCGGGATATTGGAACGGAGTTCCATTTATTCCGGGGGTTCATAGAATGATATTGGGACTCGCTCAAAGAGTTGGTGGAGAAAGCAATCTGGTGGATTGGTCGCGATTGCCTCAAACAAATTTTCTAAGTAAATTTAGTTCATTTAAACCAAGATTTGAGATTTAATTGTCAAAAATTCACCGGGATATTGGAACGGAGTTCCACCTATTCCGGGGGTTCATAGAAGGATATTGGGACTCGCTCAAAGAGTTGGTAGAGAAAGCAATCTAGTGGATTGGTAGCGATTGCCTCAAACACATTTTCTAAGTAAATTTAGTTCATGTAAACAAAAAATTTGAGATTTAGGGGTCAAAAATTCATTGGGATATTGGAACGGAGTTCCATCTATTCTGGGGGGTTGCTAGAAGGATATTTGGACTCGCTAAAAGAGTAGGTGGAGAAAGCAATCCGGTGGATTTGTCGCGATTGCCTCAAACAAATTTTTAAGTTAATTTAGCTCATTGAAAGCAAAATTTGAGATTTAGGGGTAAAAAATTCATCGGGATATTGAAACAGAGTTCCATCTATTCCGAGGGTTCATAGAAGGATATTGGGACTCGCTCAAAGAGTAGGCGGAGAAAGCAATCCGGTGGATTGGTCGCGATTGCTTCAAACACATTTCCTAAGTAAAGTTAGTTCATTTAAACCAAAATTTGAGATTTAATGGTCAAAAATTCATCGGGATATTGAAACGGAGTTCCATCTATTCTGGGGGTTTGTGTGAAGGATATTGGGATTCTCTCAAGGAGTTGGTGGACAAAGCAATCTGGTGGATTGGTCGCGATTGCCTCAATTACTTTTTCTAAGTATATTTAGTTCATTTAAACAAAAATTTTAGATTTGGGTGTCAAAAATTCACCGGGATATTGGAACGGAGTTCCATCTATTCCGGGGGTTCATAGAAGGATATTGGGACTCGATCAAAGAGTTGGTGGAGAAAGCAATCTGGTGGATTGGTCGCGATTGCCTTCAACAAATTTTCTAAGTAAATTTAATTCATTTAAACCAAAATTTGAGATTTAGTGGTCAAAAATTCATCGAGATATTGGAACGGAGTTCCATCTATTCTGGGGGGTTGCTTGAAGGATATTGGGACTCGCTCAAAGAGTTGGTGGAGAAAGCAATCCGGTGGATTGGTAGCGATTGCCTCAAACACATTTTCTAAGTAAATTTAGTTCATTTAAACAAAAAATTTGAGATTTAGGTGTCAAAAATTTATCGGGATATTGGAACGGAGTTCCATCTATTCTGGGGGGTTGCTAGAAGGATATTTGGACTCGCTAAAAGAGTAGGGGGAGAAAGCAACCCGGTAGATTTGTCGCGATTGCCTCAAACAAACTTTTTAAGTTAATTTAGTTCATTGAAAGCAAAATTTGAGATTTAGGGGTAAAAAACTCGTCGGGATATTGAAACAGGGTTCCATCTATTCCGAGGATTCATAGAAGGATATTGGGACTCGCTCAAAGAGTAGGCGAAGAAAGCAATCCGGTGGATTGGTCGCGATTGCTTCAAACACGTTTTCTAAGTAAATTTAGTTCATTTAAACCAAAATTTGAGATTTAATGGTCAAAAATTTATCGGGATATTGAAACGGAGTTCCATCTATTCTGGGGGTTTGTTTGAAGGATATTGGGACTCTCTCAAGGAGTTGGTGGACAAAGCAATCTGGTGGATTGGTCGCAATTGCCTCAATTACTTTTTCTAAGTATATTTAGTTCATTTAAACAAAAATTTTAGATTTGGGGGTCAAAAATTCACCGGGATATTGGGACGGAGTTCCATCTATGCCGGGGGTTCATAGAAGGATATTGGGACTCGATCAAAGAGTTGGTGGAGAAAGCAATCTGGTGGATTGGTCGCGATTGCCTCAAACAAATTTTCTAAGTAAATTTAATTCATTTAAACCAAAATTTTGAGATTTAGTGGTCAAAACTTCATCGAGATATTGGAACGGAGTTCCATCTATTATGGGGGGTTGCTTGAAGGATATTGGGACTCGCTCAAAGAGTTGGTGGAGAAAGCAATCCGGTGGATTGGTAGCGATTGCCTCAAACACATTTTCTAAGTAAATTTAGTTCATTTAAACAAAAAATTTGAGATTTAGGGGTCAAAAATTCATCGGGATATTGGAACGGAGTTCCATCTATTCTGGGGGGTTGCTAGAAGGATATTGGGACTCACTAAAAGAGTAGGTGGAGAAAGCAATACGGTGGATTTGTCGCGATTGCCTCAAACACATTTTCTAAGTAAATTTAGTTCATTTAAACCGGGATTTGAGATTTAATGGTCAAGAATTCACCGGGATATTGGAACGGAGTTCCATCTATTCCGGGGGTTCATAGAAGGATATTGGGACTCGCTTAAAGAGTTGGTGGAGAAAGCAATCTAGTGGATTGGTAGCGATTGCCTCAAACACATTTTCTAAGTAAATTTAGTTCATTTAAACAAAAAATTTGAGATTTAGGGGTCAAAAATTCATCGGGATATTGGAACGGAGTTTCATCTATTTCGGGGGTTCATAGAAGGATATTGGGACTCGATCAAAGAGTTGGTGGAGAAAGCAATCCGGTGGATTGGTCGCGATTGCTTCAAACACATTTTCTAAATAAATTTAGTTCATTTAAACCAAGATTTGAGATTTAATTGTCAAAAATTCACCGGGATATTGGAACGGAGTTCCATTTATTCCGGGGGTTCATAGAATGATATTGGGACTCGCTCAAAGAGTTGGTGGAGAAAGCAATCTGGTGGATTGGTCGCGATTGCCTCAAACAAATTTTCTAAGTAAATTTAGTTCATTTAAACCAAGATTTGAGATTTAATTGTCAAAAATTCACCGGGATATTGGAACGGAGTTCCATCTATTCCGGGGGTTCATAGAAGGATATTGGGACTCGCTCAAAGAGTTGGTAGAGAAAGCAATCTAGTGGATTGGTAACGATTGCCTCAAACACATTTTCTAAGTAAATTTAGTTCATGTAAACAAAAAATTTGAGATTTAGGGGTCAAAAATTCATTGGGATATTGGAACGGAATTCCATCTATTCTGGGGGGTTGCTAGAAGGATATTTGGACTCGCTAAAAGAGTAGGTGGAGAAAGCAATCCGGTGGATTTGTCGCGATTGCCTCAAACAAATTTTTTAAGTTAATTTAGCTCATTGAAAGCAAAATTTGAGATTTAGGGGTAAAAAATTCATCGGGATATTGAAACAGAGTTCCATCTATTCCGAGGGTTCATAGAAGGATATTGGGACTCGCTCAAAGAGTAGGCGGAGAAAGCAATCCGGTGGATTGGTCGCGATTGCTTCAAACACATTTCCTAAGTAAAGTTAGTTCATTTAAACCAAAATTTGAGATTTAATGGTCAAAAATTCATCGGGATATTGAAACGGAGTTCCATCTATTCTGGGGGTTTGTGTGAAGGATATTGGGATTCTCTCAAGGAGTTGGTGGACAAAGCAATCTGGTGGATTGGTCGCGATTGCCTCAATTACTTTTTCTAAGTATATTTAGTTCATTTAAACAAAAATTTTAGATTTGGGTGTCAAAAATTCACCGGGATATTGGAACGGAGTTCCATCTATTCCGGGGGTTCATAGAAGGATATTGGGACTCGATCAAAGAGTTGGTGGAGAAAGCAATCTGGTGGATTGGTCGCGATTGCCTTCAACAAATTTTCTAAGTAAATTTAATTCATTTAAACCAAAATTTGAGATTTAGTGGTCAAAAATTCATCGAGATATTGGAACGGAGTTCCATCTATTCTGGGGGGTTGCTTGAAGGATATTGGGACTCGCTCAAAGAGTTGGTGGAGAAAGCAATCCGGTGGATTGGTAGCGATTGCCTCAAACACATTTTCTAAGTAAATTTAGTTCATTTAAACAAAAAATTTGAGATTTAGGTGTCAAAAATTTATCGGGATATTGGAACGGAGTTCCATCTATTATGGGGGGTTGCTAGAAGGATATTTGGACTCGCTAAAAGAGTAGGGGGAGAAAGCAATACAGTAGATTTGTCGCGATTGCCTCAAACAAACTTTTTAAGTTAATTTAGTTCATTGAATGCAAAATTTGAGATTTAGGGGTAAAAAACTCATCGGGATATTGAAACAGGGTTCCATCTATTCCGAGGATTCGTAGAAGGATATTGGGACTCGCTCAAAGAGTAGGCGAAGAAAGCAATCCGGTGGATTGGTCGCGATTGCTTCAAACACGTTTTCTAAGTAAATTTAGTTCATTTAAACCAAAATTTGAGATTTAATGGTCAAAAATTTATCGGGATATTGAAACGGAGTTCCATCTATTCTGGGGGTTTGTTTGAAGGATATTGGGACTCTCTCAAGGAGTTGGTGGACAAAGCAATTTGGTGGATTGGTCGCGATTGCCTCAATTACTTTTTCTAAGTATATTTAGTTCATTTAAACAAAAATTTTAGATTTGGGGGTCAAAAATTCACCGGGATATTGGGACGGAGTTCCATCTATGCCGGGGGTTCATAGAAGGATATTGGGACTCGATCAAAGAGTTGGTGGAGAAAGCAATCTGGTGGATTGGTCGCGATTGCCTCAAACAAATTTTCTAAGTAAATTTAATTCATTTAAACCAAAATTTTGAGATTTAGTGGTCAAAACTTCATCGAGATATTGGAACGGAGTTCCATCTATTATGGGGGGTTGCTTGAAGGATATTGGGACTCGCTCAAAGAGTTGGTGGAGAAAGCAATCCGGTGGATTGGTAGCGATTGCCTCAAACACATTTTCTAAGTAAATTTAGTTCATTTAAACAAAAAATTTGAGATTTAGGGGTCAAAAATTCATCGGGATATTGGAACGGAGTTCCATCTATTCTGGGGGGTTGCTAGAAGGATATTGGGACTCACTAAAAGAGTAGGTGGAGAAAGCAATACGGTGGATTTGTCGCGATTGCCTCAAACACATTTTCTAAGTAAATTTAGTTCATTTAAACCAGGATTTGAGATTTAATGGTCAAGAATTCACCGGGATATTGGAACGGAGTTCCATCTATTCCGGGGGTTCATAGAAGGATATTGGGACTCGCTTAAAGAGTTGGTGGAGAAAGCAATCTAGTGGATTGGTAGCGATTGCCTCAAACACATTTTCTAAGTAAATTTAGTTCATTTAAACAAAAAATTTGAGATTTAGGGGTCAAAAATTCATCGGGATATTGGAACGGAGTTTCATCTATTTCGGGGGTTCATAGAAGGATATTGGGACTCGATCAAAGAGTTGGTGGAGAAAGCAATCCGGTGGATTGGTCGCGATTGCTTCAAACACATTTTCTAAATAAATTTAGTTCATTTAAACCAAGATTTGAGATTTAATTGTCAAAAATTCACCGGGATATTGGAACGGAGTTCCATTTATTCCGGGGGTTCATAGAATGATATTGGGACTCGCTCAAAGAGTTGGTGGAGAAAGCAATCTGGTGGATTGGTCGCGATTGCCTCAAACAAATTTTCTAAGTAAATTTAGTTCATTTAAACCAAGATTTGAGATTTAATTGTCAAAAATTCACCGGGATATTGGAACGGAGTTCCATCTATTCCGGGGGTTCATAGAAGGATATTGGGACTCGCTCAAAGAGTTGGTAGAGAAAGCAATCTAGTGGATTGGTAACGATTGCCTCAAACACATTTTCTAAGTAAATTTAGTTCATGTAAACAAAAAATTTGAGATTTAGGGGTCAAAAATTCATTGGGATATTGGAACGGAATTCCATCTATTCTGGGGGGTTGCTAGAAGGATATTTGGACTCGCTAAAAGAGTAGGTGGAGAAAGCAATCCGGTGGATTTGTCGCGATTGCCTCAAACAAATTTTTTAAGTTAATTTAGCTCATTGAAAGCAAAATTTGAGATTTAGGGGTAAAAAATTCATCGGGATATTGAAACAGAGTTCCATCTATTCCGAGGGTTCATAGAAGGATATTGGGACTCGCTCAAAGAGTAGGCGGAGAAAGCAATCCGGTGGATTGGTCGCGATTGCTTCAAACACATTTCCTAAGTAAAGTTAGTTCATTTAAACCAAAATTTGAGATTTAATGGTCAAAAATTCATCGGGATATTGAAACGGAGTTCCATCTATTCTGGGGGTTTGTGTGAAGGATATTGGGATTCTCTCAAGGAGTTGGTGGACAAAGCAATCTGGTGGATTGGTCGCGATTGCCTCAATTACTTTTTCTAAGTATATTTAGTTCATTTAAACAAAAATTTTAGATTTGGGTGTCAAAAATTCACCGGGATATTGGAACGGAGTTCCATCTATTCCGGGGGTTCATAGAAGGATATTGGGACTCGATCAAAGAGTTGGTGGAGAAAGCAATCTGGTGGATTGGTCGCGATTGCCTTCAACAAATTTTCTAAGTAAATTTAATTCATTTAAACCAAAATTTGAGATTTAGTGGTCAAAAATTCATCGAGATATTGGAACGGAGTTCCATCTATTCTGGGGGGTTGCTTGAAGGATATTGGGACTCGCTCAAAGAGTTGGTGGAGAAAGCAATCCGGTGGATTGGTAGCGATTGCCTCAAACACATTTTCTAAGTAAATTTAGTTCATTTAAACAAAAAATTTGAGATTTAGGTGTCAAAAATTTATCGGGATATTGGAACGGAGTTCCATCTATTATGGGGGGTTGCTAGAAGGATATTTGGACTCGCTAAAAGAGTAGGGGGAGAAAGCAATACAGTAGATTTGTCGCGATTGCCTCAAACAAACTTTTTAAGTTAATTTAGTTCATTGAATGCAAAATTTGAGATTTAGGGGTAAAAAACTCATCGGGATATTGAAACAGGGTTCCATCTATTCCGAGGATTCGTAGAAGGATATTGGGACTCGCTCAAAGAGTAGGCGAAGAAAGCAATCCGGTGGATTGGTCGCGATTGCTTCAAACACGTTTTCTAAGTAAATTTAGTTCATTTAAACCAAAATTTGAGATTTAATGGTCAAAAATTTATCGGGATATTGAAACGGAGTTCCATCTATTCTGGGGGTTTGTTTGAAGGATATTGGGACTCTCTCAAGGAGTTGGTGGACAAAGCAATTTGGTGGATTGGTCGCGATTGCCTCAATTACTTTTTCTAAGTATATTTAGTTCATTTAAACAAAAATTTTAGATTTGGGGGTCAAAAATTCACCGGGATATTGGGACGGAGTTCCATCTATGCCGGGGGTTCATAGAAGGATATTGGGACTCGATCAAAGAGTTGGTGGAGAAAGCAATCTGGTGGATTGGTCGCGATTGCCTCAAACAAATTTTCTAAGTAAATTTAATTCATTTAAACCAAAATTTTGAGATTTAGTGGTCAAAACTTCATCGAGATATTGGAACGGAGTTCCATCTATTATGGGGGGTTGCTTGAAGGATATTGGGACTCGCTCAAAGAGTTGGTGGAGAAAGCAATCCGGTGGATTGGTAGCGATTGCCTCAAACACATTTTCTAAGTAAATTTAGTTCATTTAAACAAAAAATTTGAGATTTAGGGGTCAAAAATTCATCGGGATATTGGAACGGAGTTCCATCTATTCTGGGGGGTTGCTAGAAGGATATTGGGACTCACTAAAAGAGTAGGTGGAGAAAGCAATACGGTGGATTTGTCGCGATTGCCTCAAACACATTTTCTAAGTAAATTTAGTTCATTTAAACCAGGATTTGAGATTTAATGGTCAAGAATTCACCGGGATATTGGAACGGAGTTCCATCTATTCCGGGGGTTCATAGAAGGATATTGCGACTCGCTTAAAGAGTTGGTGGAGAAAGCAATCTAGTGGATTGGTAGCGATTGCCTCAAACACATTTTCTAAGTAAATTTAGTTCATTTAAACAAAAAATTTGAGATTTAGGGGTCAAAAATTCATCGGGATATTGGAACGGAGTTTCATCTATTTCGGGGGTTCATAGAAGGATATTGGGACTCGATCAAAGAGTTGGTGGAGAAAGCAATCCGGTGGATTGGTCGCGATTGCTTCAAACACATTTTCTAAATAAATTTAGTTCATTTAAACCAAGATTTGAGATTTAATTGTCAAAAATTCACCGGGATATTGGAACGGAGTTCCATTTATTCCGGGGGTTCATAGAATGATATTGGGACTCGCTCAAAGAGTTGGTGGAGAAAGCAATCTGGTGGATTGGTCGCGATTGCCTCAAACAAATTTTCTAAGTAAATTTAGTTCATTTAAACCAAGATTTGAGATTTAATTGTCAAAAATTCACCGGGATATTGGAACGGAGTTCCATCTATTCCGGGGGTTCATAGAAGGATATTGGGACTCGCTCAAAGAGTTGGTAGAGAAAGCAATCTAGTGGATTGGTAGCGATTGCCTCAAACACATTTTCTAAGTAAATTTAGTTCATGTAAACAAAAAATTTGAGATTTAGGGGTCAAAAATTCATTGGGATATTGGAACGGAGTTCCATCTATTCTGGGGGGTTGCTAGAAGGATATTTGGACTCGCTAAAAGAGTAGGTGGAGAAAGCAATCCGGTGGATTTGTCGCGATTGCCTCAAACAAATTTTTTAAGTTAATTTAGCTCATTGAAAGCAAAATTTGAGATTTAGGGGTAAAAAATTCATCGGGATATTGAAACAGAGTTCCATCTATTCCGAGGGTTCATAGAAGGATATTGGGACTCGCTCAAAGAGTAGGCGGAGAAAGCAATCCGGTGGATTGGTCGCGATTGCTTCAAACACATTTCCTAAGTAAAGTTAGTTCATTTAAACCAAAATTTGAGATTTAATGGTCAAAAATTCATCGGGATATTGAAACGGAGTTCCATCTATTCTGGGGGTTTGGGTGAAGGATATTGGGATTCTCTCAAGGAGTTGGTGGACAAAGCAATCTGGTGGATTGGTCGCGATTGCCTCAATTACTTTTTCTAAGTATATTTAGTTCATTTAAACAAAAATTTTAGATTTTGGTGTCAAAAATTCACCGGGATATTGGAACGGAGTTCCATCTATTCCGGGGGTTCATAGAAGGATATTGGGACTCGATCAAAGAGTTGGTGGAGAAAGCAATCTGGTGGATTGGTCGCGATTGCCTTCAACAAATTTTCTAAGTAAATTTAATTCATTTAAACCAAAATTTGAGATTTAGTGGTCAAAAATTCATCGAGATATTGGAACGGAGTTCCATCTATTCTGGGGGGTTGCTTGAAGGATATTGGGACTCGCTCAAAGAGTTGGTGGAGAAAGCAATCCGGTGGATTGGTAGCGATTGCCTCAAACACATTTTCTAAGTAAATTTAGTTCATTTAAACAAAAAATTTGAGATTTAGGTGTCAAAAATTTATCGGGATATTGGAACGGAGTTCCATCTATTATGGGGGGTTGCTAGAAGGATATTTGGACTCGCTAAAAGAGTAGGGGGAGAAAGCAATACGGTAGATTTGTCGCGATTGCCTCAAACAAACTTTTTAAGTTAATTTAGTTCATTGAATGCAAAATTTGAGATTTAGGGGTAAAAAACTCATCGGGATATTGAAACAGGGTTCCATCTATTCCGAGGATTCGTAGAAGGATATTGGGACTCGCTCAAAGAGTAGGCGAAGAAAGCAATCCGGTGGATTGGTCGCGATTGCTTCAAACACGTTTTCTAAGTAAATTTAGTTCATTTAAACCAAAATTTGAGATTTAATGGTCAAAAATTTATCGGGATATTGAAACGGAGTTCCATCTATTCTGGGGGTTTGTTTGAAGGATATTGGGACTCTCTCAAGGAGTTGGTGGACAAAGCAATCTGGTGGATTGGTCGCGATTGCCTCAATTACTTTTTCTAAGTATATTTAGTTCATTTAAACAAAAATTTTAGATTTGGGGGGCAAAAATTCACCGGGATATTGGGACGGAGTTCCATCTATGCCGGGGGTTCATAGAAGGATATTGGGACTCGATCAAAGAGTTGGTGGAGAAAGCAATCTGGTGGATTGGTCGCGATTGCCTCAAACAAATTTTCTAAGTAAATTTAATTCATTTAAACCAAAATTTTGAGATTTAGTGGTCAAAACTTCATCGAGATATTGGAACGGAGTTCCATCTATTATGGGGGGTTGCTTGAAGGATATTGGGACTCGCTCAAAGAGTTGGTGGAGAAAGCAATCCGGTGGATTGGTAGCGATTGCCTCAAACACATTTTCTAAGTAAATTTAGTTCATTTAAACAAAAAATTTGAGATTTAGGGGTCAAAAATTCATCGGGATATTGGAACGGAGTTCCATCTATTCTGGGGGGTTGCTAGAAGGATATTGGGACTCACTAAAAGAGTAGGTGGAGAAAGCAATACGGTGGATTTGTCGCGATTGCCTCAAACACATTTTCTAAGTAAATTTAGTTCATTTAAACCAGGATTTGAGATTTAATGGTCAAGAATTCACCGGGATATTGGAACGGAGTTCCATCTATTCCGGGGGTTCATAGAAGGATATTGGGACTCGCTTAAAGAGTTGGTGGAGAAAGCAATCTAGTGGATTGGTAGCGATTGCCTCAAACACATTTTCTAAGTAAATTTAGTTCATTTAAACAAAAAATTTGAGATTTAGGGGTCAAAAATTCATCGGGATATTGGAACGGAGTTTCATCTATTTCGGGGGTTCATAGAAGGATATTGGGACTCGATCAAAGAGTTGGTGGAGAAAGCAATCCGGTGGATTGGTCGCGATTGCTTCAAACACATTTTCTAAATAAATTTAGTTCATTTAAACCAAGATTTGAGATTTAATTGTCAAAAATTCACCGGGATATTGGAACGGAGTTCCATTTATTCCGGGGGTTCATAGAATGATATTGGGACTCGCTCAAAGAGTTGGTGGAGAAAGCAATCTGGTGGATTGGTCGCGATTGCCTCAAACAAATTTTCTAAGTAAATTTAGTTCATTTAAACCAAGATTTGAGATTTAATTGTCAAAAATTCACCGGGATATTGGAACGGAGTTCCATCTATTCCGGGGGTTCATAGAAGGATATTGGGACTCGCTCAAAGAGTTGGTAGAGAAAGCAATCTAGTGGATTGGTAGCGATTGCCTCAAACACATTTTCTAAGTAAATTTAGTTCATGTAAACAAAAAATTTGAGATTTAGGGGTCAAAAATTCATTGGGATATTGGAACGGAGTTCCATCTATTCTGGGGGGTTGCTAGAAGGATATTTGGACTCGCTAAAAGAGTAGGTGGAGAAAGCAATCCGGTGGATTTGTCGCGATTGCCTCAAACAAATTTTTTAAGTTAATTTAGCTCATTGAAAGCAAAATTTGAGATTTAGGGGTAAAAAATTCATCGGGATATTGAAACAGAGTTCCATCTATTCCGAGGGTTCATAGAAGGATATTGGGACTCGCTCAAAGAGTAGGCGGAGAAAGCAATCCGGTGGATTGGTCGCGATTGCTTCAAACACATTTCCTAAGTAAAGTTAGTTCATTTAAACCAAAATTTGAGATTTAAGGGTCAAAAATTCATCGGGATATTGAAACGGAGTTCCATCTATTCTGGGGGTTTGTGTGAAGGATATTGGGATTCTCTCAAGGAGTTGGTGGACAAAGCAATCTGGTGGATTGGTCGCGATTGCCTCAATTACTTTTTCTAAGTATATTTAGTTCATTTAAACAAAAATTTTAGATTTTGGTGTCAAAAATTCACCGGGATATTGGAACGGAGTTCCATCTATTCCGGGGGTTCATAGAAGGATATTGGGACTCGATCAAAGAGTTGGTGGAGAAAGCAATCTGGTGGATTGGTCGCGATTGCCTTCAACAAATTTTCTAAGTAAATTTAATTCATTTAAACCAAAATTTGAGATTTAGTGGTCAAAAATTCATCGAGATATTGGAACGGAGTTCCATCTATTCTAGGGGGTTGCTTGAAGGATATTGGGACTCGCTCAAAGAGTTGGTGGAGAAAGCAATCCGGTGGATTGGTAGCGATTGCCTCAAACACATTTTCTAAGTAAATTTGGTTCATTTAAACAAAAAATTTGAGATTTAGGTGTCAAAAATTTATCGGGATATTGGAACGGAGTTCCATCTATTCTGGGGGGTTGCTAGAAGGATATTTGGACTCGCTAAAAGAGTAGGGGGAGAAAGCAATCCGGTAGATTTGTCGCAATTGCCTCAAACAAACTTTTTAAGTTAATTTAGTTCATTGAAAGCAAAATTTGAGATTTAGGGGTAAAAAACTCATCGGGATATTGAAACAGGGTTCCATCTATTCCGAGGATTCATAGAAGGATATTGGGACTCGCTCAAAGAGTAGGCGAAGAAAGCAATCCGGTGGATTGGTCGCGATTGCTTCAAACACGTTTTCTAAGTAAATTTAGTTCATTTAAACCAAAATTTGAGATTTAATGGTCAAAAATTTATCGGGATATTGAAACGGAGTTCCATCTATTCTGGGGGTTTGTTTGAAGGATATTGGGACTCTCTCAAGGAGTTGGTGGACAAAGCAATCTGGTGGATTGGTCGCGATTGCCTCAATTAATTTTTCTAAGTATATTTAGTTCATTTAAACAAAAATTTTAGATTTGGGGGGCAAAAATTCACCGGGATATTGGGACGGAGTTCCATCTATGCCGGGGGTTCATAGAAGGATATTGGGACTCGATCAAAGAGTTGGTGGAGAAAGCAATCTGGTGGATTGGTCGCGATTGCCTCAAACAAATTTTCTAAGTAAATTTAATTCATTTAAACCAAAATTTTGAGATTTAGTGGTCAAAACTTCATCGAGATATTGGAACGGAGTTCCATCTATTATGGGGGGTTGCTTGAAGGATATTGGGACTCGCTCAAAGAGTTGGTGGAGAAAGCAATCCGGTGGATTGGTAGCGATTGCCTCAAACACATTTTCTAAGTAAATTTAGTTCATTTAAACAAAAAATTTGAGATTTAGGGGTCAAAAATTCATCGGGATATTGGAACGGAGTTCCATCTATTCTGGGGGGTTGCTAGAAGGATATTGGGACTCACTAAAAGAGTAGGTGGAGAAAGCAATACGGTGGATTTGTCGCGATTGCCTCAAACACATTTTCTAAGTAAATTTAGTTCATTTAAACCAGGATTTGAGATTTAAGGGTCAAGAATTCACCGGGATATTGGAACGGAGTTCCATCTATTCCGGGGGTTCATAGAAGGATATTGGGACTCGCTTAAAGAGTTGGTGGAGAAAGCAATCTAGTGGATTGGTAGCGATTGCCTCAAACACATTTTCTAAGTAAATTTAGTTCATTTAAACAAAAAAATTGAGATTTAGGGGTCAAAAATTCATCGGGATATTGGAACGGAGTTTCATCTATTTCGGGGGTTCATAGAAGGATATTGGGACTCGTTCAAAGAGTTGGTGGAGAAAGCAATCCGGTGGATTGGTCGCGATTGCTTCAAACACATTTTTTAAATAAATTTAGTTCATTTAAACCAAGATTTGAGATTTAATTGTCAAAAATTCACCGGGATATTGGAACGGAGTTCCATTTATTCCGGGGGTTCATAGAATGATATTGGGACTCGCTCAAAGAGTTGGTGGAGAAAGCAATCTGGTGGATTGGTCGCGATTGCCTCAAACAAATTTTCTAAGTAAATTTAGTTCATTTAAACCAAGATTTGAGATTTAATTGTCAAAAATTCACCGGGATATTGGAACGGAGTTCCATCTATTTCGGGGGTTCATAGAAGGATATTGGGACTCGCTCAAAGAGTTGGTAGAGAAAGCAATCTAGTGGATTGGTAGCGATTGCCTCAAACACATTTTCTAAGTAAATTTAGTTCATTTAAACAAAAATTTTGAGATTGAGGGGTCAAAAATTCATCGGGATATTGGAACGGAGTTCCATCTATTCTGGGGGGTTGCAAGAAGGATATTTGGACTCGCTAAAAGAGTAGGTGGAGAAAGCAATCCGGTGGATTTGTCGCGATTGCCTCAAACAAACTTTTTAAGTTAATTTAGTTCATTGAAAGCAAAATTTGAGATTTAGGGGTAAAAAATTCATCGGGATATTGAAACAGAGTTCCATCTATTCCGAGGATTCATAGAAGGATATTGGGACTCGCTCAAAGAGTAGGCGGAGAAAGCAATCCGGTGGATTGGTCGCGATTGCTTCAAACACATTTTCTAAGTAAATTTAGTTCATTTAAACCAAAATTTGAGATTTAATGGTCAAAAATTCATCGTGATATTGCAACGGAGTTCCATCTATTCTGGGGGTTTGTTTGAAGGATATTGGGACTCTCTCAAGGAGTTGGTGGACAAAGCAATCTGGTGGATTGGTCGCGATTGCCTCAATTACTTTTTCAAAGTATATTTACTTCATTTAAACAAAAATTTTAGATTTGGGGGTCAAAAATTCACCGGGATATTGGAACGGAGTTCCATCTATGCCGGGGGTTCATAGAAGGATATTGGGACTCGATCAAAGAGTTGGTGGAGAAAGGAATCTGGTGGATTGGTCGCGATTGCCTCAAACAAATTTTCTAAGTAAATTTAATTCATTTAAACCAAAATTTGAGATTTAGTGGTCAAAAATTCATCGAGATATTGGAACGGAGTTCCATCTATTCTGGGGGGTTGCTTGAAGGATATTGGGACTCGCTCAAAGAGTTGGTGGAGAAAGCAATCCGGTGGATTGGCAGCGATTGCCTCAAACACATTTTCTAAGTAAATTTAGTTCATTTAAACAAAAAATTTGAGATTTATGGGTCAAAAAATCATCGGGATATTGGAACGGAGTTCCATCTATTCTGGGGGGTTGCTAGAAGGATATTGGGACCCACTAAAAGAGTAGGTGGAGAAAGCAATACGGTGGATTTGTCGCGATTCCCTCAAACACATTTTCTAAGTAAATTTAGTTCATTTAAACCAGGATTTGAGATTTAATGGTCAAAAATTCAGCGGGATATTGGAACGGAGTTCCATCTATTCCGGGGGTTCATAGAAGGATATTGGGACTCGCTCAAAGAGTTGGTGGAGAAAGCAATCTCGTGGATTGGTAGCGATTGCCTCAAACACATTTTCTAAGTAAATTTAGTTCATTTAAAAAAAAAATTTGAGATTTAGGGGTCAAAAATTCATCGGGATATTGGAACGGAGTTTCATCTATTTCGGCAGTTCATAAAAGGATATTGGGACTCGATCAAAGAGTTGGTGGAGAAAGCACTCCGGTGGATTGGTCGCGATTGCTTCAAACACATTTTCTAAGTAAATTTAGTTCATTTAAACCAAGATTTGAGATTTAATGGTCAAAAATTCACCGGGATATTGGAACGGAGTTCCATCTATTCCGGGGGTTCGTAGAAGGATATTGGGACTCGCTCAAAGAGTTGGTGGAGAAAGCAATCTAGTGGATTGGTAGCGATTGCCTCAAACACATTTTCTAAGTAAATTTAGTTCATGTAAACAAAAAATTTGAGATTTAGGGGTCAAAAATTCATCGGGATATTGGAACGGAGTTCCATCTATTCTGGGGGGTTGCTAGAAGGATATTTGGACTCGCTAAAAGAGTAGGTGGAGAAAGCAATCCGGTGGATTTGTCGCGATTGCCTCAAACAAATTTTTTAAGTTAATTTAGTTCATTGAAAGCAAAATTTGAGATTTAGGGGTAAAAAATTCATCGGGATATTGAAAAAGAGTTCCATCTATTCCGAGGGTTCATAGAAGGATATTGGGACTCGCTCAAAGAGTAGGCGGAGAAAGCAATCTGGTGGATTGGTCGCGATTGCTTCAAACACATTTTCTAAGTAAATTTAGTTCATTTAAACCAAAATTTGAGATTTAATGGTCAAAAATTCATCGGGATATTGAAACGGAGTTCCATCTATTCTGGGGGTTTGTTTGAAGGATATTGGGACTCTCTCAAGGAGTTGGTGGACAAAGCAATCTGGTGGATTGGTCGCGATTGCCTCAATTACTTTTTCTAAGTATATTTAGTTCATTTAAACAAAAATTTTAGATTTGGGGGTCAAAAATTCACCGGGATATTGGAACGGAGTTCCATCTATTCCGGGGGTTCATAGAAGGATATTGGGACTCGATCAAAGAGTTGGTGGAGAAAGCAATCTGGTGGATTGGTCGCGATTGCCTTCAACAAATTTTCTAAGTAAATTTAATTCATTTAAACCAAAATTTGAGATTTAGTGGTCAAAAATTCATCGAGATATTGGAACGGAGTTCCATCTATTCTGGGGGGTTGCTTGAAGGATATTGGGACTCGCTCAAAGAGTTGGTGGAGAAAGCAATCCGGTGGATTGGCAGCGATTGCCTCAAACACATTTTCTAAGTAAATTTAGTTCATTTAAACAAAAAATTTGAGATTTATGGGTCAAAAATTCATCGGGATATTGGAACGGAGTTCCATCTATTCTGGGGGGTTGCTAGAAGGATATTGTGACTCACTAAAAGAGTAGGTGGAGAAGGCAATACGGTGGATTTGTCGCGATTCCCTCAAACACATTTTCTAAGTAAATTTAGTTCATTTAAACCAAGATTTGAGATTTAATGGTCAAAAATTCACCGGGATATTGGAACGAAGTTCCATCTATTCCGGGGGTTCATAGAAAGATATTGGGACTCGCTCAAAGAGTTGGTGGAGAAAGCAATCTAGTGGATTGGTAGTGATTGCCTCAAACACATTTTCTAAGTAAATTTAGTTCATTTAAACAAAAAATTTGAGATTTAGGGGTCAAAAATTCATCGGGATATTGGAACGGAGTTTCATCTATTTCGGGGGTTCATAGAAGGATATTGGGAGTCGATCAAAGAGTTGGTGGAGAAAGCAATCCGGTGGATTGGTCGCGATTGCTTCAAACACATTTTCTAAGTAAATTTAGTTCATTTAAACCAAGATTTGAGATTTAATGGTCAAAAATTCACCGGGCTATTGGAACGGAGTTCCATCTTTTCCGGGGGTTCATAGAAGGATATTGGGACTCGCTCAAGGAGTTGGTGGAGAAAGCAATCTAGTGGATTGGTAGCGATTGCCTCAAACACATTTTCTAAGTAAATTTAGTTCATTTAAACAAAAAATTTGAGATTTAGGGGTCAAAAATTCATCGGGATATTGGAACGGAGTTCCATCTATTCTGGGGGGTTGCTAGAAGGATATTTGGACTCGCTAAAATAGTAGGTGGAGAAAGCAATACGGTAGATTTGTCGCGATTGCCTCAAACAAACTTTTTAAGTTAATTTAGTTCTTTGAAAGCAAAATTTGAGATTTAGGGGTAAAAAACTCATCGGGATATTGAAACAGAGTTCCATCTATTCAGAGGATTCATAGAAGGATATTGGGACTCGCTCAAAGAGTAGGCGGAGAAAGCAATCCGGTGGATTGGTCGCGATTGCTTCAAACACATTTTCTAAGTAAATTTAGTTCATTTAAACCAAAATTTGAGATTTAATGGTCAAAAATTCATCTGGATATTGAAACGGAGTTCCATCTATTCTGGGGGTTTGTTTGAAGGATATTGGGACTCTCTCAAGGAGTTGGTGGACAAAGCAATCTGGTGGATTGGTCGCGATTGCCTCAATTACTTTTTCTAAGTATATTTAGTTCATTTAAACAAAAATTTTAGATTTGGGGGTCAAAAATTCACCGGGATATTGGGACGGAGTTCCATCTATGCCGGGGGTTCATAGAAGGATATTGGGACTCGATCAAAGAGTTGGTGGTGAAAGCAATCTGGTGGATTGGTCGCGATTGCCTCAAACAAATTTTCTAAGTAAATTTAATTCATTTAAACCAAAATTTGAGATTTAGTGGTCAAAAATTCATCGAGATATTGGAACGTAGTTCCATCTATTCTGGGGTGTTGCTTGAAGGATATTGGGACTCGCTCAAAGAGTTGGTGGAGAAAGCAATCCGGTGGATTGGCAGCGATTGCCTCAAACACATTTTTTAAGTAAATTTAGTTCATTTAAACAAAAAATTTGAGATTTAGGGGTCAAAAATTCATCGGAATATTGGAACGGAGTTCCATCTATTCTGGGGGGTTGCTAGAAGGATATTGGGACTCACTAAAAGAGTAGGTGGAGAAAGCAATACGGTGGATTTGTCGCGATTCCCTCAAACACATTTTCTAAGTAAATTTAGTTCATTTAAACTAGGATTTGAGATTTAATGGTCAAAAATTCACCGGGATATTGGAACGGAGTTCCATCTATTCCGGGGGTTCATAGAAGGATATTGGGACTCGCTCAAAGAGTTGGTGGAGAAAGCAATCTCGTGGATTGGTAGCGATTGCCTCAAACACATTTTCTAAGTAAATTTAGTTCATTTAAACAAAAATTTGAGATTTAGGGGTCAAAAATTCATCGGGATATTGGAACGGAGTTTTATCTATTTCGGCAGTTCATAAAAGGATATTGGGACTCGATCAAAGAGTTGGTGGAGAAAGCACTCCGGTGGATTGGTCGCGATTGCTTCAAACACATTTTCTAAGTAAATTTAGTTCATTTAAACCAAGATTTGAGATTTAATGGTCAAAAATTCACCGGGATATTGGAACGGAGTTCCATCTATTCCGGGGGTTCATAGAAGGATATTGGGACTCGCTCAAAGAGTTGGTCGAGAAAGCAATCTAGTGGATTGGTAGCGATTGCCTCAAACACATTTTCTAAGTAAATTTAGTTCATGTAAACAAAAAATTTGAGATTTAGGGGTCAAAAATTCATCGGGATATTGGAACGGAGTTCCATCTATTCTGGGGGGTTGCTAGAAGGATATTTGGACTCGCTAAAAGAGTAGGTGGAGAAAGCAATCCGGTGGATTTGTCGCGATTGCCTCAAACAAATTTTTTAAGTTAATTTAGCTCATTGAAGGCAAAATTTGAGATTTAGGGGTAAAAAATTCATCGGGATATTGAAACAGAGTTCCATCTATTCCGAGGGTTCATAGAAGGATATTGGGACTCGCTCAAAGAGTAGGCGGAGAAAGCAATCCGGTGGATTGGTCGCGATTGCTTCAAACACATTTCCTAAGTAAATTTAGTTCATTTAAACCAAAATTTGAGATTTAATGGTCAAAAATTCATCGGGATATTGAAACGGAGTTCCATCTATTCTGGGGGTTTGTGTGAAGGATATTGGGATTCTCTCAAGGAGTTGGTGGACAAAGCAATCTGGTGGATTGGTCGCGATTGCCTCAATTACTTTTTCTAAGTATATTTAGTTCATTTAAACAAAAATTTTAGATTTGGGGGTCAAAAATTCACCGGGATATTGGAACGGAGTTCCATCTATTCCGGGGGTTCATAGAAGGATATTGGGACTCGATCAAAGAGTTGGTGGAGAAAGCAATCTGGTGGATTGGTCGCGATTGCATTCAACAAATTTTCTAAGTAAATTTAATTCATTTAAACCAAAATTTGAGATTTAGTGGTCAAAAATTCATCGAGATATTGGAACGGAGTTCCATCTATTCTGGGGGGTTGCTTGAAGGATATTGGGACTCGCTCAAAGAGTTGGTGGAAAAAGCAATCCGGTGGATTGGTAGCGATTGCCTCAAACACATTTTCTAAGTAAATTTAGTTCATTTAAACAAAAAATTTGAGATTTAGGTGTCAAAAATTTATTAGGATATTGGAACGGAGTTCCATCTATTCTGGGGGGTTGCTAGAAGGATATTTGGACTCGCTAAAAGAGTAGGTGGAGAAAGCAATCCGGTAGATTTGTCGCGATTGCCTCAAACAAACTTTTTAAGTTAATTTAGTTCATTGAAAGCAAAATTTGAGATTTAGGGGTAAAAAACTCATTGGGATATTGAAACAGGGTTCCATCTATTCCGAGGATTCATAGAAGGATATTGGGACTCGCTCAAAGACTAGGCGGAGAAAGCAATCCGGTGGATTGGTCGCGATTGCTTCAAACACGTTTTCTAAGTAAATTTAGTTCATTTAAACCAAAATTTGAGATTTAATGGTCAAAAATTCATCGGGATATTGAAACGGAGTTCCATCTATTCTGGGGGTTTGTTTGAAGGATATTGGGACTCTCTCAAGGAGTTGGTGGACAAAGCAATCTGGTGGATTGGTCGCGATTGCCTCAATTACTTTTTTTAAGTATATTTAGTTCATTTAAACAAAAATTTTAGATTTGGGGGTCAAAAATTCACCGGGATATTGGGACGGAGTTCCATCTATGCCGGGGGTTCATAGAAGGATATTATGACTCGATCAAAGAGTTGGTGGAGAAAGCAATCTGGTGGATTGGTCGCGATTGCCTCAAACAAATTTTCTAAGTAAATTTAATTCATTTAAACCAAAATTTGAGATTTAGTGGTCAAAAATTCAACGAGATATTGGAACGGAGTTCCATCTATTATGTGGGGTTGCTTGAAGGATATTGGGACTCGCTCAAAGAGTTGGTGGAGAAAGCAATCCGGTGGATTGGTAGCGATTGCCTCAAACACATTTTCTAAGTAAATTTAGTTCATTTTAACAAAAAATTTGAGATTTAGGGGTCAAAAATTCATCGGGATATTGGAACGGAGTTCCATCTATTCTGGGGGGTTGCTAGAAGGATATTGGGACTCACTAAAAGAGTAGGTGGAGAAAGCAATGCGGTGGATTTGTCGCGATTGCCTCAAACACATTTTCTAAGTAAATTTAGTTCATTTAAACCAGGATTTGAGATTTAATGGTCAAAAATTCACCGGGATATTGGAACGGGGTTCCATCTATTCCGGGGGTTCATAGAAGGATATTGGGACTTGCTCAAAGAGTTGGTGGAGAAAGCAATCTAGTGGATTGGTAGCGATTGCCTCAAACACATTTTCTAAGTAAATTTAGTTCATTTAAACAAAAAATTTGAGATTTAGGGGTCAAAAATTCATCGGGATATTGGAACGGAGTTTCATCTATTTCGGGGGTTCATAGAAGGATATTGGGACTCGATCAAAGAGTTGGTGGAGAAAGCAATCCGGTGGATTGGTCGCGATTGCTTCAAACACATTTTCTAAATAAATTTAGTTCATTTAAACCAAGATTTGAGATTTAATTGTCAAAAATTCACCGGGATATTGGAACGGAGTTCCATTTATTCCGGGGGTTCATAGAATGATATTGGGACTCGCTCAAAGAGTTGGTGGAGAAAGCAATCTGGTGGATTGGTCGCGATTGCCTCAAACAAATTTTCTAAGTAAATTTAGTTCATTTAAACCAAGATTTGAGATTTAATTGTCAAAAATTCACCGGGATATTGGAACGGAGTTCCATCTATTCCGGGGGTTCATAGAAGGATATTGGGACTCGCTCAAAGAGTTGGTAGAGAAAGCAATCTAGTGGATTGGTAGCGATTGCCTCAAACACATTTTCTAAGTAAATTTAGTTCATTTAAACAAAAATTTTGAGATTGAGGGGTCAAAAATTCATCGGGATATTGGAACGGAGTTCCATCTATTCTGGGGGGTTCCAAGAAAGATATTTGGACTCGCTAAAAGAGTAGGTGGAGAAAACAATCCGGTGGATTTGTCGCGATTGCCTCAAACAAACTTTTTAAGTTAATTTAGTTCATTGAAAGCAAAATTTTAGATTTAGGGGTAAAAAATTCATCGGGATATTGAAACAGAGTTTCATCTATTCCGAGGATTCATAGAAGGATATTGGGACTCGCTCAAAGAGTAGGCGGAGAAAGCAATCCGGTGGATTGGTCGCGATTGCTTCAAACACATTTTCTAAGTAAATTTAGTTCATTTAAACCAAAATTTGAGATTTAATGGTCAAAAATTAATCGGGATATTGCAACGGAGTTCCATCTATTCTGGGGGTTTGTTTGAAGGATATTGGGACTCTCTCAAGGAGTTGGTGGACAAAGCAATCTGGTGGATTGGTCGCGATTGCCTCAATTACTTTTTCTAAGTATATTTAGTTCATTTAAACAAAAATTTTAGATTTGGGGGTCAAAAATTCACCGGGATATTGGAACGGAGTTCCATCTATGCCGGGGGTTCATAGAAGGATATTGGGACTCGATCAAAGAGTTCGTGGAGAAAGCAATCTGGTGAATTGGTCGCGATTGCCTCAAACAAATTTTCTAAGTAAATTTAATTCATTTAAACCAAAATTTGAGATTTAGTGGTCAAAAATTCATCGAGATATTGGAACGGAGTTCCATCTATTCTGGGGGGTTGCTTGAAGGATATTGGGACTCGCTCAAAGAGTTGGTGGAGAAAGCAATCCGGTGGATTGGCAACGATTGCCTCAAACACATTTTCTAAGTAAATTTAGTTCATTTAAACAAAAAATTTGAGATTTATGGGTCAAAAATTCATCGGGATATTGGAACGGAGTTCCATCTATTCTGGGGGGTTGCTAGAAGGATATTGGGACTCACTAAAAGAGTAGGTGGAGAAAGCAATACGGTGGATTTGTCGCGATTCCCTCAAACACATTTTCTAAGTAAATTTAGTTCATTTAAACCAGGATTTGAGATTTAATGGTCAAAAATTCACCGGGATATTGGAAGGGAGTTCCATCTATTCCGGGGGTTCATAGAAGGATATTGGGACTCGCTCAAAGAGTTGGTGGAGAAAGCAATCTCGTGGATTGGTAGCGATTGCCTCAAACACATTTTCTAAGTAAATTTAGTTCATTTAAACAAAAAATTTGAGATTTAGGGGTCAAAAATTCATCGGGATATTGGAACGGAGTTTCATCTATTTCGGCAGTTCATAAAAGGATATTGGGACTCGATCAAAGAGTTGGTGGAGAAAGCACTCCGGTGGATTGGTCGCGATTGCTTCAAACACATTTTCTAAGTAAATTTAGTTCATTTAAACCAAGATTTGAGATTTAATGGTCAAAAATTCACCGGGATATTGGAACGGAGTTCCATCTATTCCGGGGGTTCATAGAAGGATATTGGGACTCGCTCAAAGAGTTGGTGGAGAAAGCAATCTAGTGGATTGGTAGCGATTGCCTCAAACACATTTTCTAAGTAAATTTAGTTCATGTAAACAAAAAATTTGAGATTTAGGGGTCAAAAATTCATCGGGATATTGGAACGGAGTTCCATCTATTCTGGGGGGTTGCTAGAAGGATACTTGGACTCGCTAAAAGAGTAGGTGGTGAAAGCAATCCGGTGGATTTGTCGCGATTGCCTCAAACAAATTTTTTAAGTTAATTTAGTTCATTGAAAGCAAAATTTGAGATTTAGGGGTAAAAAATTCATCGGGATATTGAAACAGAGTTCCATCTATTCCGAGGGTTCATAGAAGGATATTGGGACTCGCTCAAAGAGTAGGCGGAGAAAGCAATCCGGTGGATTGGTCGCGATTGCTTCAAACACATTTTCTAAGTAAATTTAGTTCATTTAAACCAAAATTTGAGATTTAATGGTCAAAAATTCATCGGGATATTGAAATGGAGTTCCATCTATTCTGGGGGTTTGTTTGAAGGATATTGGGACTCTCTCAAGGAGTTGGTGGACAAAGCAATCTGGTGGATTGGTCGCGATTGCCTCAATTACTTTTTCTAAGTATATTTAGTTCATTTAAACAAAAATTTTAGATTTGGGGGTCAAAAATTTACCGGAATATTGGAACGGAGTTCCATCTATTCCGGGGGTTCATAGAAGGATATTGGGACTCGATCAAAGAGTTGGTGGAGAAAGCAATCTGGTGGATTGGTCGCGATTGCCTTCAACAAATTTTCTATGTAAATTTAATTCATTTAAACCAAAATTTGAGATTTAGTGGTCAAAAATTCATCGAGATATTGGAACGGAGTTCCATCTATTCTGGGGGGTTGCTTGAAGGATATTGGGACTCGCTCAAAGAGTTGGTGGAGAAAGCAATCCGGTGGATTGGTAGCGATTGCCTCAAACACATTTTCTAAGTAAATTTAGTTCATTTAAACAAAAAATTTGAGATTTAGGGGTCAAAAATTAATCGGGATATTGGAACGGAGTTCCGTCTATTCTGGGGGGTTGCTAGAAGGATATTGGGACTCACTAAAAGAGTAGGTGGAGAAAGCAATCTGGTGGATTTGTCGCGATTGCCCCAAACACATTTTCTAAGCAAATTTAGTTCATTTAAACCAAGATTTGAGATTTAATGGTCAAAAATTCACCGGGATATTGGAACGGAGTTCCATCTATTCCAGGGGTTCAAAGAAAGATATTGGGACTCGCTCAAAGAGTTGGTGGAGAAAGCAATCTAGTGGATTGGTAGCGATTGCCTCAAACACATTTTCTAAGTAAATTTAGTTCATTTAAACAAAAAATTTGAGATTTAGGGGTCAAAAATTAATCGGGATATTGGAACGGAGTTTCATCTATTTCGGGGGTTCATAGAAGGATATTGGGACTCGATCAAAGAGTTGGTGGAGAAAGCAATCCGGTGGATTGGTCGCGATTGCTTCAAACACATTTTCTAAGTAAATTTAGTTCATTTAAACCAAGATTTGAGATTTAATGGTCAAAAATTCACCGGGATATTGGAACGGAGTTCCATCTATTCCGGGGGTTCATAGAAGGATATTGGGAATCGCTCAAAGAGTTGGTGGAGAAAGCTATCTAGTGGATTGGTAGCGATTGCCTCAAACACATTTTCTAAGTAAATTTAGTTCATTTAAACAAAAAATTTGAGATTTAGGGGTCAAAAATTCATCGGGATATTGGAACGGAGTTTCATCTATTTCGGGGGTTCATAGAAGGATATTGGGACTCGATCAAAGAGTTGGTGGAGAAAGCAATCCGGTGGATTGGTCGCGATTGCTTCAAACACATTTTCTAAGTAAATTTAGTTCATTTAAACCAAGATTTGAGATTTAATGGTCAAAAATTCACCGGGATATTGGAACGGAGTTCCATCTATTCCGGGGGTTCATAGAAGGATATTGGGACTCGCTCAAAGAGTTGGTGGAGAAAGCTATCTAGTGGATTGGTAGCGATTGCCTCAAACACATTTTCTAAGTAAATTTAGTTCATTTAAACAAAAAATTTGAGATTTAGGGGTCAAAAATTCATCGGGATATTGGAACGGAGTTCCATCTATTCTGGGGGGTTGCTAGAAGGATATTTGGACTCGCTAAAAGAGTAGGTGGAGAAAGCAATCCGGTAGATTTGTCGCGATTGCCTCAAACAAACTTTTTAAGTTAATTTAGGTCATTGAAAGCAAAATTTGAGATTTAGGGGTAAAAAACTCATCGGGATATTGAAACAGAGTTCCATCTATTCCGAGGATTCATAGTAGGATATTGGGACTCGCTCAAAGAGTAGGCGGAGAAAGCAATCCGGTGGATTGGTCGCGATTGCTTCAAACACATTTTCTAAGTAAATTTAGTTCATTTAAACCAAAATTTGAGATTTAATGGTCAAAAATTCATCGGGATATTGAAACGGAGTTCCATCTATTCTGGGGGTTTGTTTGAGGGATATTGGGATTCTCTCAAGGAGTTGGTGGACAAAGCAATCTGGTTGATTGGTCGCGATTGCCTCAAACAAACTTTTTAAGTTAATTTAGTTCATTGAAAGCAAAATTTGAGATTTAGGGGTAAAAAACTCATCGGTATATTGAAACAGAGTTCCATCTATTCCGAGGATTCATAGTAGGATATTGGGACTCGCTCAAAGAGTAGGCAGAGAAAGCAATCCGGTGGATTGGTCGCGATTGCTTCAAACACATTTTCTAAGTAAATTTAGTTCATTTAAACCAAAATTTGAGATTTAATGGTCAAAAATTCATCGGGATATTGAAACGGAGTTCCATCTATTCTGGGGGTTTGTTTGAAGGATATTGGGATTCTCTCAAGGAGTTGGTGGACAAAGCAATCTGGTGGATTGGTCGCGAATGCCTCAATTACTTTTTCTAAGTATATTTACTTCATTTAAACAAAAATTTTAGATTTGGGGGTCAAAAATTCACCGGGATATTGGAACGGAGTTCCATCTATGCCGGGGGTTCATAGAAGGATATTGGGACTCGATCAAAGAGTTCGTGGAGAAAGCAATCTGATGAATTGGTCGCGATTGCCTCAAACAAATTTTCTAAGTAAATTTAATTCATTTAAACCAAAATTTGAGATTTAGTGGTCAAAAATTCATCGAGATATTGGAACGGAGTTCCATCTATTCTGGGGGGTTGCTTGAAGGATATTGGGACTCGCTCAAAGAGTTGGTGGAGAAAGCAATACGGTGGATTGGCAACGATTGCCTCAAACACATTTTCTAAGTAAATTTAGTTCATTTAAACAAAAAATTTGAGATTTATGGGTCAAAAATTCATCGGGATATTGGAACGGAGTTCCATCTATTCTGGGGGGTTGCTAGAAGGATATTGGGACTCACTAAAAGAGTAGGTGGAGAAAGCAATACGGTGGATTTGTCGCGATTCCCTCAAACACATTTTCTAAGTAAATTTAGTTCATTTAAACCAGGATTTGAGATTTAATGGTCAAAAATTCACCGGGATATTGGAAGGGAGTTCCATCTATTCCGGGGGTTCATAGAAGGATATTGGGACTCGCTCAAAGAGTTGGTGGAGAAAGCAATCTCGTGGATTGGTAGCGATTGCCTCAAACACATTTTCTAAGTAAATTTAGTTCATTTAAACAAAAAATTTGAGATTTAGGGGTCAAAAATTCATCGGGATATTGGAACGGAGTTTCATCTATTTCGGCAGTTCATAAAAGGATATTGGGACTCGATCAAAGAGTTGGTGGAGAAAGCACTCCGGTGGATTGGTCGCGATTGCTTCAAACACATTTTCTAAGTAAATTTAGTTCATTTAAACCAAGATTTGAGATTTAATGGTCAAAAATTCACCGGGATATTGGAACGGAGTTCCATCTATTCCGGGGGTTCATAGAAGGATATTGGGACTCGCTCAAAGAGTTGGTGGAGAAAGCTATCTAGTGGATTGGTAGCGATTGCCTCAAACACATTTTCTAAGTAAATTTAGTTCATTTAAACAAAAAATTTGAGATTTAGGGGTCAAAAATTCATCGGGATATTGGAACGGAGTTCCATCTATTCTGGGGGGTTGCTAGAAGGATATTTGGACTCGCTAAAAGAGTAGGTGGAGAAAGCAATCCGGTAGATTTGTCGCGATTGCCTCAAACAAACTTTTTAAGTTAATTTAGGTCATTGAAAGCAAAATTTGAGATTTAGGGGTAAAAAACTCATCGGGATATTGAAACAGAGTTCCATCTATTCCGAGGATTCATAGTAGGATATTGGGACTCGCTCAAAGAGTAGGCGGAGAAAGCAATCCGGTGGATTGGTCGCGATTGCTTCAAACACATTTTCTAAGTAAATTTAGTTCATTTAAACCAAAATTTGAGATTTAATGGTCAAAAATTCATCGGGATATTGAAACGGAGTTCCATCTATTCTGGGGGTTTGTTTGAAGGATATTGGGATTCTCTCAAGGAGTTGGTGGACAAAGCAATCTGGTGGATTGGTCGCGATTGCCTCAAACAAACTTTTTAAGTTAATTTAGTTCATTGAAAGCAAAATTTGAGATTTAGGGGTAAAAAACTCATCGGTATATTGAAACAGAGTTCCATCTATTCCGAGGATTCATAGTAGGATATTGGGACTCGCTCAAAGAGTAGGCAGAGAAAGCAATCCGGTGGATTGGTCGCGATTGCTTCAAACACATTTTCTAAGTAAATTTAGTTCATTTAAACCAAAATTTGAGATTTAATGGTCAAAAATTCATCGGGATATTGAAACGGAGTTCCATCTATTCTGGGGGTTTGTTTGAAGGATATTGGGATTCTCTCAAGGAGTTGGTGGACAAAGCAATCTGGTGGATTGGTCGCGATTGCCTCAATTACTTTTTCTAAGTATATTTACTTCATTTAAACAAAAATTTTAGATTTGGGGGTCAAAAATTCACCGGGATATTGGAACGGAGTTCCATCTATGCCGGGGGTTCATAGAAGGATATTGGGACTCGATCAAAGAGTTCGTGGAGAAAGCAATCTGGTGAATTGGTCGCGATTGCCTCAAACAAATTTTCTAAGTAAATTTAATTCATTTAAACCAAAATTTGAGATTTAGTGGTCAAAAATTCATCGAGATATTGGAACGGAGTTCCATCTATTCTGGGGGGTTGCTTGAAGGATATTGGGACTCGCTCAAAGAGTTGGTGGAGAAAGCAATCCGGTGGATTGGCAACGATTGCCTCAAACACATTTTCTAAGTAAATTTAGTTCATTTAAACAAAAAATTTGAGATTTATGGGTCAAAAATTCATCGGGATATTGGAACGGAGTTCCATCTATTCTGGGGGGTTGCTAGAAGGATATTGGGACTCACTAAAAGAGTAGGTGGAGAAAGCAATACGGTGGATTTGTCGCGATTCCCTCAAACACATTTTCTAAGTAAATTTAGTTCATTTAAACCAGGATTTGAGATTTAATGGTCAAAAATTCACCGGGATATTGGAAGGGAGTTCCATCTATTCCGGGGGTTCATAGAAGGATATTGGGACTCGCTCAAAGAGTTGGTGGAGAAAGCAATCTCGTGGATTGGTAGCGATTGCCTCAAACACATTTTCTAAGTAAATTTAGTTCATTTAAACAAAAAATTTGAGATTTAGGGGTCAAAAATTCATCGGGATATTGGAACGGAGTTTCATCTATTTCGGCAGTTCATAAAAGGATATTGGGACTCGATCAAAGAGTTGGTGGAGAAAGCACTCCGGTGGATTGGTCGCGATTGCTTCAAACACATTTTCTAAGTAAATTTAGTTCATTTAAACCAAGATTTGAGATTTAATGGTCAAAAATTCACCGGGATATTGGAACGGAGTTCCATCTATTCCGGGGGTTCATAGAAGGATATTGGGACTCGCTCAAAGAGTTGGTGGAGAAAGCTATCTAGTGGATTGGTAGCGATTGCCTCAAACACATTTTCTAAGTAAATTTAGTTCATTTAAACAAAAAATTTGAGATTTAGGGGTCAAAAATTCATCGGGATATTGGAACGGAGTTCCATCTATTCTGGGGGGTTGCTAGAAGGATATTTGGACTCGCTAAAAGAGTAGGTGGAGAAAGCAATCCGGTAGATTTGTCGCGATTGCCTCAAACAAACTTTTTAAGTTAATTTAGGTCATTGAAAGCAAAATTTGAGATTTAGGGGTAAAAAACTCATCGGGATATTGAAACAGAGTTCCATCTATTCCGAGGATTCATAGTAGGATATTGGGACTCGCTCAAAGAGTAGGCGGAGAAAGCAATCCGGTGGATTGGTCGCGATTGCTTCAAACACATTTTCTAAGTAAATTTAGTTCATTTAAACCAAAATTTGAGATTTAATGGTCAAAAATTCATCGGGATATTGAAACGGAGTTCCATCTATTCTGGGGGTTTGTTTGAAGGATATTGGGATTCTCTCAAGGAGTTGGTGGACAAAGCAATCTGGTGGATTGGTCGCGATTGCCTCAAACAAACTTTTTAAGTTAATTTAGTTCATTGAAAGCAAAATTTGAGATTTAGGGGTAAAAAACTCATCGGTATATTGAAACAGAGTTCCATCTATTCCGAGGATTCATAGTAGGATATTGGGACTCGCTCAAAGAGTAGGCAGAGAAAGCAATCCGGTGGATTGGTCGCGATTGCTTCAAACACATTTTCTAAGTAAATTTAGTTCATTTAAACCAAAATTTGAGATTTAATGGTCAAAAATTCATCGGGATATTGAAACGGAGTTCCATCTATTCTGGGGGTGTGTTTGAAGGATATTGGGATTCTCTCAAGGAGTTGGTGGACAAAGCAATCTGGTGGATTGGTCGCGATTGCCTCAATTACTTTTTCTAAGTATATTTAGTTCATTTAAACAAAAATTTTAGATTTGGGGGTCAAAAATTCACCGGGATATTGGAACGGAGTTCCATCTATGCCGGGGGTTCATAGAAGGATATTGGGACTCGATCAAAGAGTTCGTGGAGAAAGCAATCTGGTGAATTGGTCGCGATTGCCTCAAACAAATTTTCTAAGTAAATTTAATTCATTTAAACCAAAATTTGAGATTTAGTGGTCAAAAATTCATCGAGATATTGGAACGGAGTTCCATCTATTCTGGGGGGTTGCTTGAAGGATATTGGGACTCGCTCAAAGAGTTGGTGGAGAAAGCAATCCGGTGGATTGGCAACGATTGCCTCAAACACATTTTCTAAGTAAATTTAGTTCATTTAAACAAAAAATTTGAGATTTATGGGTCAAAAATTCATCGGGATATTGGAACGGAGTTCCATCTATTCTGGGGGGTTGCTAGAAGGATATTGGGACTCACTAAAAGAGTAGGTGGAGAAAGCAATACGGTGGATTTGTCGCGATTCCCTCAAACACATTTTCTAAGTAAATTTAGTTCATTTAAACCAGGATTTGAGATTTAATGGTCAAAAATTCACCGGGATATTGGAAGGGAGTTCCATCTATTCCGGGGGTTCATAGAAGGATATTGGGACTCGCTCAAAGAGTTGGTGGAGAAAGCAATCTCGTGGATTGGTAGCGATTGCCTCAAACACATTTTCTAAGTAAATTTAGTTCATTTAAACAAAAAATTTGAGATTTAGGGGTCAAAAATTCATCGGGATATTGGAACGGAGTTTCATCTATTTCGGGGGTTCATAGAAGGATATTGGGACTCGATCAAAGAGTTGGTGGAGAAAGCAATCCGGTGGATTGGTCGCGATTGCTTCAAACACATTTTCTAAGTAAATTTAGTTCATTTAAACCAAGATTTGAGATTTAATGGTCAAAAATTCACCGGGATATTGGAACGGAGTTCCATCTATTCCGGGGGTTCATAGAAGGATATTGGGACTCGCTCAAAGAGTTGGTGGAGAACGCAATCTAGTGGATTGGTAGCGATTGCCTCAAACACATTTTCTAAGTAAATTTAGTTCATTTAAACAAAAAATTTGAGATTTAGGGGTCAAAAATTCATCGGGATATTGGAACGGAGTTTCATCTATTTCGGGGGTTCATAGAAGGATATTGGGACTCGCTCAAAGAGTTGGTAGAGAAAGCAATCTAGTGGATTGGTAGCGATTGCCTCAAACACATTTTCTAAGTAAATTTAGTTCATTTAAACAAAAATTTTGAGATTTAGGGGTCAAAAATTCATCGGGATATTGGAACGGAGTTCCATCTATTCTGGGGGGTTGCTAGAAGGATATTTGGACTCGCTAAAAGAGTAGGTGCAGAAAGCAATCCGGTGGATTTGTCGCGATTGCCTCAAACACGTTATCTTAGTAAATTTAGTTCATTTAAACCAGGATTTGAGATTTAATGGTCAAAAATTCACCGGGATATTGGAACGGAGTTCCATCTATTCCGGGGGTTAATAGAAGGATGTTGGGACTCGCTAAAAGAGTTGGTGGAGAAAGCAATCTAGTGGATTGGTAGCGATTGGCTCAAACACATTTTCTAAGTAAATTTAGTTCATTTAAACAAAAAATTTGAGATTTAGGGGTCAAAAATTCATCGGGATATTGGAACGGAGTTTCATCTATTTCGGGGGTTCATAGAAGGATATTGGGACTCGATCAAAGAGTTGATGGAGAAAGCAATCCGGTGGATTGGTCGCGATTGCTTCAAACACATTTTCTAAGTAAATTTAGTTCATTTAAAGCAAGATTTGAGATTTAATGGTCAAAAATTCACCGGGATATTGGAACGGAGTTCCATCTATTCCGGGGGTTCATAGAAGGATATTTGGACTCGCTAAAAGAGTAGGTGGAGAAAGCAATCCGGTGGATTTGTCGCGATTGCCTCAAACAAATTTTTTAAGTTAATTTAGTTCATTGAAAGCAAAATTTGAGATTTAGGGGTAAAAAATTCATCGGGACATTGAAACAGAGTTCCATCTATTCCGAGGATTCATAGAAGGATATTGGGACTCGCTCAAAGAGTAGCGGAGAAAGCAATCCGGTGGATTGGTCGCGATTGCTTCAAACACATTTTCTAAGTAAATTTAGTTCATTTAAACCAAAATTTGGGATTTAATGGTCAAAAATTCATCGGGATATTGAAACGGAGTTCCATCTATTCTGGGGGTTTGTTTGAAGGATATTGGGACTCTCTCAAGTAGTTGGTGGACAAAGCAATCTGGTGGATTGGTCGCGATTGCCTCAAACAAACTTTTTAAGTTATTTTAGTTCATTGAAAGCAAAATTTGAGATTTAGGGGTAAAAAACTCATCGGTATATTGAAACAGAGTTCCATCTATTCCGAGGATTCATAGTAGGATATTGGGACTCGCTCAAAGAGTAGGCGGAGAAAGCAATCCGGTGGATTGGTCGCGATTGCTTCAAACACATTTTCTAAGTAAATTTAGTTCATTTAAACCAAAATTTGAGATTTAATGGTCAAAAATTCATCGGGATATTGAAACGGAGTTCCATCTATTCTGGGGGTTTGTTTGAAGGATATTGGGACTCTCTCAAGGAGTTGGTGGACAAAGCAATCTGGTGGATTGGTCGCGATTGCCTCAATTACTTTTTCTAAGTATATTTACTTCATTTAAACAAAAATTTTAGATTTGGGGGTCAAAAATTCATCGGGATATTGGAACGGAGTTCCATCTATGCCGGGGGTTCATAGAAGGATATTGGGACTCGATCAAAGAGTTGGTGGAGAAAGCAATCTGGTGGATTGGTCGCGATTGCCTCAAACAAATTTTCTAAGTAAATTTAATTCATTTAAACCAAAATTTGAGATTTAGTGGTCAAAAATTCATCGAGATATTGGAACGTAGTTCCATCTATTCTGGGGGTTGCTTGAAGGATATTGGGACTCGCTCAAAGAGTTGGTGGAGAAAGCAATCCGGTGGATTGGCAGCGATTGCCTCAAACACATTTTTTAAGTAAATTTAGTTCATTTAAACAAAAAATTTGAGATTTAGGGGTCAAAAATTCATCGGAATATTGGAACGGAGTTCCATCTATTCTGGGGGGTTGCTAGAAGGATATTAGGACTCACTAAAAGAGTAGGTGGAGAAAGCAATACGGTGGATTTGTCGCGATGGCCTCAAACACATTTTCTAAGTAAATTTAGTTCATTTAAACCAGGATTTGAGATTTAATGGTCAAAAATTCACTGGGATATTGGAACGGAGTTCCATCTATTCCGGGGGTTCATAGAAGGATATTGGGACTCGCTCAAAGAGTTGGTGGAGAACGCAATCTAGTGGATTGGTAGCGATTGCCTCAAACACATTTTCTAAGTAAATTTAGTTCATTTAAACAAAAAATTTGAGATTTAGGGGTCAAAAATTCATCGGGATATTGGAACGGAGTTTCATCTATTTCGGGGGTTCATAGAAGGATATTGGGACTCGATCAAAGAGTTGGTGGAGAAAGCAATCCGGTGGATTGGTCGCGATTGCTTCAAACACATTTTCTAAGTAAATTTAGTTCATTTAAACCAAGATTTGAGATTTAATGGTCAAAAATTCACCGGGATATTGGAACGGAGTTCCATCTATTCCGGGGGTTCATAGAAGGATCGTGGGACTCGCTCAAAAAGTTGGTGGAGAAAGCAATCTAGTGGATTGGTAGCGATTGCCTCAAACACATTTTCTAAGTAAATTTAGTTCATTTAAACAAAAAATTTGAGATTTAGGGGTCAAAAATTCATCGGGATATTGGAACGGAGTTTCATCTATTTCGGGGGTTCATAGAAGGATATTGGGACTCGATCAAAGAGTTGGTAGAGAAAGCAATCCGGTGGATTGGTCGCGATTGCTTCAAACACATTTTCTAAGCAAATTTAGTTCATTTAAACCAAGATTTGAGATTTAATTGTCAAAAATTCACCGGGATATTGGAACGGAGTTCCATTTATTCCGGGGGTTCATAGAAGGATATTGGGACTCGCTCAAAGAGTTGGTGGAGAAAGCAATCTGGTGGATTGGTCGCGATTGCCTCAAACAAATTTTCTAAGTAAATTTAGTTCATTTAAACCAAGATTTGAGATTTAATGGTCAAAAATTCACCGGGATATTGGAACGGATTTCCATCTATTCCGGGGGTTCATAGAAGGATATTGGGACTCGCTCAAAGAGTTGGTAGAGAAAGCAATCTAGTGGATTGGTAGCGATTGCCTCAAACACATTTTCTAAGTAAATTTAGTTCATTTAAACAAAAATTTTGAGATTTAGGGGTCAAAAATTCATCGGGATATTGGAACGGAGTTCCATCTATTCTGGGGGGTTGCTAGAAGGATATTTGGACTCGCTAAAAGAGTAGGTGGAGAAAGCAATCCGGTGGATTTGTCGCGATTGCCTCAAACAAATTTTTTAAGTTAATTTAGTTCATTGAAAGCAAAATTTGAGATTTAGGGGTAAAAAATTCATCGGGATATTGAAACAGAGTTCCATCTATTCCGAGGATTCATAGAAGGATATTGGGACTCGCTCAAAGAGTAGCGGAGAAAGCAATCCGGTGGATTGGTCGCGATTGCTTCAAACACATTTTCTAAGTAAATTTAGTTCATTTAAACCAAAATTTGGGATTTAATGGTCAAAAATTCATCGGGATATTGAAACGGAGTTCCATCTATTCTGGGGGTTTGTTTGAAGGATATTGGGACTCTCTCAAGGAGTTGGTGGACAAAGCAATCTGGTGGATTGGTCGCGATTGCCTCAATTACTTTTTCTAAGTATATTTACTTCATTTAAACAAAAATTTTAGATTTGGGGGTCAAAAATTCACCGGGATATTGGAACGGAGTTCCATCTATTCCGGGGGTTCATAGAAGGATATTGGGACTCGATCAAAGAGTTGGTGGAGAAAGCAATCTGGTGGATTGGTCGCGATTGCCTCAAACAAATTTTCTAAGTAAATTTAATTCATTTAAACCAAAATTTGTGATTTAGTGGTCAAAAATTCACCGGGATATTGGAACGGATTTCCATCTATTCCGGGGGTTCATAGAAGGATATTGGGACTCGCTCAAAGAGTTGGTAGAGAAAGCAATCTAGTGGATTGGTAGCGATTGCCTCAAACACATTTTCTAAGTAAATTTAGTTCATTTAAACAAAAAATTTGAGATTTAGGGGTCAAAAATTCATCGGGATATTGGAACGGAGTTTCATCTATTTCGGGGGTTCAAAGAAGGATATTGGGACTCGATCAAAGAGTTGGTGGAGAAAGCAATCCGGTGGATTGGTCGCGATTGCTTCAAACACATTTTCTAAGCAAATTTAGTTCATTTAAACCAAGATTTGAGATTTAATTGTCAAAAATTCACCGGGATATTGGAACGGAGTTCCATTTATTCCGGGGGTTCATAGAAGGATATTGGGACTCGCTCAAAGAGTTGGTGGAGAAAGCAATCTAGTGGATTGGTAGCGATTGCCTCAAACACATTTTCTAAGTAAATTTAGTTCATTTAAACAAAAATTTTGAGATTTAGGGGTCAAAAATTCATCGGGATATTGGAACGGAGTTCCATCTATTCTGGGGGGTTGCTAGAAGGATATTTGGACTCGCTAAAAGAGTAGGTGCAGAAAGCAATCCGGTGGATTTGTCGCGATTGCCTCAAACACGTTATCTAAGTAAATTTAGTTCATTTAAACCAGGATTTGAGATTTAATGGTCAAAAATTCACCGGGATATTGGAACGGAGTTCCATCTATTCCGGGGGTTAATAGAAGGATGTTGGGACTCGCTAAAAGAGTTGGTGGAGAAAGCAATCTAGTGGATTGGTAGCGATTGGCTCAAACACATTTTCTAAGTAAATTTAGTTCATTTAAACAAAAAATTTGAGATTTAGGGGTCAAAAATTCATCGGGATATTGGAACGGAGTTTCATCTATTTCGGGGGTTCATAGAAGGATATTGGGACTCGATCAAAGAGTTGATGGAGAAAGCAATCCGGTGGATTGGTCGCGATTGCTTCAAACACATTTTCTAAGTAAATTTAGTTCATTTAAACCAATATTTGAGATTTAATGGTCAAAAATTCACCGGGATATTGGAACGGAGTTCCATCTATTCCGGGGGTTCATAGAAGGATATTTGGACTCGCTAAAAGAGTAGGTGGAGAAAGCAATCCGGTGGATTTGTCGCGATTGCCTCAAACAAATTTTTTAAGTTAATTTAGTTCATTGAAAGCAAAATTTGAGATTTAGGGGTAAAAAATTCATCGGGATATTGAAACAGAGTTCCATCTATTCCGAGGATTCATAGAAGGATATTGGGACTCGCTCAAAGAGTAGCGGAGAAAGCAATCCGGTGGATTGGTCGCGATTGCTTCAAACACATTTTCTAAGTAAATTTAGTTCATTTAAACCAAAATTTGGGATTTAATGGTCAAAAATTCATCGGGATATTGAAACGGAGTTCCATCTATTCTGGGGGTTTGTTTGAAGGATATTGGGACTCTCTCAAGGAGTTGGTGGACAAAGCAATCTGGTGGATTGGTCGCGATTGCCTCAATTACTTTTTCTAAGTATATTTACTTCATTTAAACAAAAATTTTAGATTTGGGGGTCAAAAATTCACCGGGATATTGGAACGGAGTTCCATCTATTCCGGGGGTTCATAGAAGGATATTGGGACTCGATCAAAGAGTTGGTGGAGAAAGCAATCTGGTGGATTGGTCGCGATTGCCTCAAACAAATTTTCTAAGTAAATTTAATTCATTTAAACCAAAATTTGTGATTTAGTGGTCAAAAATTCACCGGGATATTGGAACGGATTTCCATCTATTCCGGGGGTTCATAGAAGGATATTGGGACTCGCTCAAAGAGTTGGTAGAGAAAGCAATCTAGTGGATTGGTAGCGATTGCCTCAAACACATTTTCTAAGTAAATTTAGTTCATTTAAACAAAAAATTTGAGATTTAGGGGTCAAAATTCATCGGGATATTGGAACGGAGTTTCATCTATTTCGGGGGTTCAAAGAAGGATATTGGGACTCGATCAAAGAGTTGGTGGAGAAAGCAATCCGGTGGATTGGTCGCGATTGCTTCAAACACATTTTCTAAGCAAATTTAGTTCATTTAAACCAAGATTTGAGATTTAATTGTCAAAAATTCACCGGGATATTGGAACGGAGTTCCATTTATTCCGGGGGTTCATAGAAGGATATTGGGACTCGCTCAAAGAGTTGGTGGAGAAAGCAATCTAGTGGATTGGTAGCGATTGCCTCAAACACATTTTCTAAGTAAATTTTGTTCATGTAAACAAAAAATTTGAGATTTAGGGGTCAAAAATTCATCGGGATATTGGAACGGAGTTCCTTCTATTCTGGGGGGTTGCTAGAAGGATATTTGGACTCGCTAAAAGAGTAGGTGGAGAAAGCAATCCGGTGGACTTGTCGCGATTGCCTCAAACAAATTTTTTAAGTTAATTTAGTTCATTGAAAGCAAAATTTGAGATTTAGGGGTAAAAAATTCATCGGGATATTGAAACAGAGTTCCATCTATTCCGAGGATTCATACAAGGATATTGGGACTCGCTCAAAGAGTAGCGGAGAAAGCAATCCGGTGGATTGGTCGCGATTGCTTCAAACACATTTTCTAAGTAAATTTAGTTCATTTAAACCAAAATTTGGGATTTAATGGTCAAAAATTCATCGGGATATTGAAACGGAGTTCCATCTATTCTGGGGGTTTGTTTGAAGGATATTGGGACTCTCTCAAGGAGTTGGTGGACAAAGCAATCTGGTGGATTGGTCGCGATTGCCTCAATTACTTTTTCTAAGTATATTTACTTCATTTAAACAAAAATTTTAGATTTGGGGGTCAAAAATTCACCGGGATATTGGAACGGAGTTCCATCTATTCCGGGGGTTCATAGAAGGATATTGGGACTCGATCAAAGAGTTGGGGGAGAAAGCAATCTGGTGGATTGGTCGCGATTGCCTCAAACAAATTTTCTAAGTAAATTTAATTCATTTAAACCAAAATTTGAGATTTAGTGGTCAAAAATTCACCGGGATATTGGAACGGATTTCCATCTATTCCGGGGGTTCATAGAAGGATATTGGGACTCGCTCAAAGAGTTGGTAGAGAAAGCAATCTAGTGGATTGGTAGCGATTGCCTCAAACACATTTTCTAAGTAAATTTAGTTCATTTAAACAAAAAATTTGAGATTTAGGGGTCAAAAATTCATCGGGATATTGGAACGGAGTTTCATCTATTTCGGGGGTTCATAGAAGGATATTGGGACTCGATCAAAGAGTTGGTGGAGAAAGCAATCCGGTGGATTGGTCGCGATTGCTTCAAACGCATTTTCTAAGTAAATTTAGTTCATTTAAACCAAGATTTGAGATTTAATGGTCAAAAATTCACCGGGATATTGGAACGGAGTTCCATCTATTCCGGGGGTTCATAGAAGGATCTTGGGACTCGCTCAAAAAGTTGGTGGAGAAAGCAATCTAGTGGATTGGTAGCGATTGCCTCAAACACATTTTCTAAGTAAATTTAGTTCATTTAAACAAAAAATTTGAGATTTAGGGGTCAAAAATTCATCGGGATATTGGAACGGAGTTTCATCTATTTCGGGGGTTCATAGAAGGATATTGGGACTCGATCAAAGAGTTGGTGGAGAAAGCAATCCGGTGGATTGGTCGCGATTGCTTCAAACACATTTTCTAAGCAAATTTAGTTCATTTAAACCAAGATTTGAGATTTAATTGTCAAAAATTCACCGGGATATTGGAACGGAGTTCCATTTATTCCGGGGGTTCATATAAGGATATTGGGACTCGCTCAAAGAGTTGGTGGAGAAAGCAATCTGGTGGATTGGTCGCGATTGCCTCAAACAAATTTTCTAAGTAAATTTAGTTCATTTAAACCAAGATTTGAGATTTAATGGTCAAAAATTCACCGGGATATTGGAACGGATTTTCATCTATTCCGGGGGTTCATAGAAGGATATTGGGACTCGCTCAAAGAGTTGGTAGAGAAAGCAATCTAGTGGATTGGTAGCGATTGCCTCAAACACATTTTCTAAGTAAATTTAGTTCATTTAAACAAAAATTTTGAGATTTAGGGGTCAAAAATTAATCGGGATATTGGAACGGAGTTCCATCTATTCTGGGGGGTTGCTAGAAGGATATTTGGACTCGCTAAAAGAGTAGGTGCAGAAAGCAATCCGGTGGATTTGTCGCGATTGCCTCAAACACGTTATCTAAGTAAATTTAGTTCATTTAAACCAGGATTTGAGATTTAATGGTCAAAAATTCACCGGGATATTGGAACGGAGTTCCATCTATTCCGGGGGTTAATAGAAGGATGTTGGGACTCGCTAAAAGAGTTGGTGGAGAAAGCAATCTAGTGGATTGGTAGCGATTGGCTCAAACACATTTTCTAAGTAAATTTAGTTCATTTAAACAAAAAATTTGAGATTTAGGGGTCAAAAATTCATCGGGATATTGGAACGGAGTTTCATCTATTTCGGGGGTTCATAGAAGGATATTGGGACTCGATCAAAGAGTTGGTGGAGAAAGCAATCCGGTGGATTGGTCGCGATTGCTTCAAACACATTTTCTAAGTAAATTTAGTTCATTTAAACCAAGATTTGAGATTTAATGGTCAAAAATTCACCGGGATATTGGAACGGATTTCCATCTATTCCGGGGGTTCATAGAAGGATATTGGGACTCGCTCAAAGAGTTGGTAGAGAAAGCAATCTAGTGGATTGGTAGCGATTGCCTCAAACACATTTTCTAAGTAAATTTAGTTCATTTAAACAAAAATTTTGAGATTTAGGGGTCAAAAATTCATCGGGATATTGGAACGGAGTTCCATCTATTCTGGGGGGTTGCTAGAAGGATATTTGGACTCGCTAAAAGAGTAGGTGCATAAAGCAATCCGGTGGATTTGTCGCGATTGCCTCAAACACGTTATCTAAGTAAATTTAGTTCATTTAAACCAGGATTTGAGATTTAATGGTCAAAAATTCACCGGGATATTGGAACGGAGTTCCATCTATTCCGGGGGTTAATAGAAGGATGTTGGGACTCGCTAAAAGAGTTGGTGGAGAAAGCAATCTAGTGGATTGGTAGCGATTGGCTCAAACACATTTTCTAAGTAAATTTAGTTCATTTAAACAAAAAATTTGAGATTTAGGGGTCAAAAATTCATCGGGATATTGGAACGGAGTTTCATCTATTTCGGGGGTTCATAGAAGGATATTGGGACTCGATCAAAGAGTTGATGGAGAAAGCAATCCGGTGGATTGGTCGCGATTGCTTCAAACACATTTTCTAAGTAAATTTAGTTCATTTAAACCAAGATTTGAGATTTAATGGTCAAAAATTCACCGGGATATTGGAACGGAGTTCCATCTATTCCGGGGGTTCATAGAAGGATATTTGGACTCGCTAAAAGAGTAGGTGGAGAAAGCAATCCGGTGGATTTGTCGCGATTGCCTCAAACAAATTTTTTAAGTTAATTTAGTTCATTGAAAGCAAAATTTGAGATTTAGGGGTAAAAAATTCATCGGGATATTGAAACAGAGTTCCATCTATTCCGAGGATTCATAGAAGGATATTGGGACTCGCTCAAAGAGTAGCGGAGAAAGCAATCCGGTGGATTGGTCGCGATTGCTTCAAACACATTTTCTAAGTAAATTTAGTTCATTTAAACCAAAATTTGGGATTTAATGGTCAAAAATTCATCGGGATATTGAAACGGAGTTCCATCTATTCTGGGGGTTTGTTTGAAGGATATTGGGACTCTCTCAAGGAGTTGGTGGACAAAGCAATCTGGTGGATTGGTCGCGATTGCCTCAATTACTTTTTCTAAGTATATTTACTTCATTTAAACAAAAATTTTAGATTTGGGGGTCAAAAATTCACCGGGATATTGGAACGGAGTTCCATCTATTCCGGGGGTTCATAGAAGGATATTGGGACTCGATCAAAGAGTTGGTGGAGAAAGCAATCTGGTGGATTGGTCGCGATTGCCTCAAACAAATTTTCTAAGTAAATTTAATTCATTTAAACCAAAATTTGTGATTTAGTGGTCAAAAATTCACCGGGATATTGGAACGGATTTCCATCTATTCCGGGGGTTCATAGAAGGATATTGGGACTCGCTCAAAGAGTTGGTAGAGAAAGCAATCTAGTGGATTGGTAGCGATTGCCTCAAACACATTTTCTAAGTAAATTTAGTTCATTTAAACAAAAAATTTGAGATTTAGGGGTCAAAAATTCATCGGGATATTGGAACGGAGTTTCATCTATTTCGGGGGTTCAAAGAAGGATATTGGGACTCGATCAAAGAGTTGGTGGAGAAAGCAATCCGGTGGATTGGTCGCGATTGCTTCAAACACATTTTCTAAGCAAATTTAGTTCATTTAAACCAAGATTTGAGATTTAATTGTCAAAAATTCACCGGGATATTGGAACGGAGTTCCATTTATTCCGGGGGTTCATAGAAGGATATTGGGACTCGCTCAAAGAGTTGGTGGAGAAAGCAATCTAGTGGATTGGTAGCGATTGCCTCAAACACATTTTCTAAGTAAATTTAGTTCATGTAAACAAAAAATTTGAGATTTAGGGGTCAAAAATTCATCGGGATATTGGAACGGAGTTCCATCTATTCTGGGGGGTTGCTAGAAGGATATTTGGACTCGCTAAAAGAGTAGGTGGAGAAAGCAATCCGGTGGACTTGTCGCGATTGCCTCAAACAAATTTTTTAAGTTAATTTAGTTCATTGAAAGCAAAATTTGAGATTTAGGGGTAAAAAATTCATCGGGATATTGAAACAGAGTTCCATCTATTCCGAGGATTCATACAAGGATATTGGGACTCGCTCAAAGAGTTGGTGGAGAAAGCAATCCGGTGGATTGGTCGCGATTGCTTCAAACACATTTTCTAAGTAAATTTAGTTCATTTAAACCAAAATTTGGGATTTAATGGTCAAAAATTCATCGGGATATTGAAACGGAGTTCCATCTATTCTGGGGGTTTGTTTGAAGGATATTGGGACTCGCCCAAAGAGTTGGTAGAGAAAGCAATCTAGTGGATTGGTAGTGATTGCCTCAAACACATTTTCTAAGTAAATTTAGTTCATTTAAACAAAAATTTTGAGATTTAGGGGTCAAAAATTCATCGGGATATTGGAACGGAGTTCCATCTATTCTGGGGGGTTGCTAGAAGGATATTTGGACTCGCTAAAAGAGTAGGTGCAGAAAGCAATCCGGTGGATTTGTCGCGATTGCCTCAAACACGTTATCTAAGTAAATTTAGTTCATTTAAACCAGGATTTGAGATTTAATGGTCAAAAATTCACCGGGATATTGGAACGGAGTTCCATCTATTCCGGGGGTTAATAGAAGGATGTTGGGACTCGCTAAAAGAGTTGGTAGAGAAAGCAATCTAGTGGATTGGTAGCGATTGCCTCAAACACATTTTCTAAGTAAATTTAGTTCATTTAAACAAAAAATTTGAGATTTAGGGGTCAAAAATTCATCGGGATATTGGAACGGAGTTTCATCTATTTCGGGGGTTCATAGAAGGATATTGGGACTCGATCAAAGAGTTGATGGAGAAAGCAATCCGGTGGATTGGTCGCGATTGCTTCAAACACATTTTCTAAGTAAATTTAGTTCATTTAAACCAAGATTTGAGATTTAATGGTCAAAAATTCACCGGGATATTGGAACGGAGTTCCATCTATTCCGGGGGTTCATAGAAGGATATTTGGACTCGCTAAAAGAGTAGGTGGAGAAAGCAATCCGGTGGACTTGTCGCGATTGCCTCAAACAAATTTTTTAAGTTAATTTAGTTCATTGAAAGCAAAATTTGAGATTTAGGGGTAAAAAATTCATCGGGATATTGAAACAGAGTTCCATCTATTCCGAGGATTCATACAAGGATATTGGGACTCGCTCAAAGAGTTGGTGGAGAAAGCAATCCGGTGGATTGGTCGCGATTGCTTCAAACACATTTTCTAAGTAAATTTAGTTCATTTAAACCAAAATTTGGGATTTAATGGTCAAAAATTCATCGGGATATTGAAACGGAGTTCCATCTATTCTGGGGGTTTGTTTGAAGGATATTGGGACTCGCCCAAAGAGTTGGTAGAGAAAGCAATCTAGTGGATTGGTAGCGATTGCCTCAAACACATTTTCTAAGTAAATTTAGTTCATTTAAACAAAAATTTTGAGATTTAGGGGTCAAAAATTCATCGGGATATTGGAACGGAGTTCCATCTATTCTGGGGGGTTGCTAGAAGGATATTTGGACTCGCTAAAAGAGTAGGTGCAGAAAGCAATCCGGTGGATTTGTCGCGATTGCCTCAAACACGTTATCTAAGTAAATTTAGTTCATTTAAACCAGGATTTGAGATTTAATGGTCAAAAATTCACCGGGATATTGGAACGGAGTTCCATCTATTCCGGGGGTTAATAGAAGGATGTTGGGACTCGCTAAAAGAGTTGGTAGAGAAAGCAATCTAGTGGATTGGTAGCGATTGCCTCAAACACATTTTCTAAGTAAATTTAGTTCATTTAAACAAAAAATTTGAGATTTAGGGGTCAAAAATTCATCGGGATATTGGAACGGAGTTTCATCTATTTCGGGGGTTCATAGAAGGATATTGGGACTCGATCAAAGAGTTGATGGAGAAAGCAATCCGGTGGATTGGTCGCGATTGCTTCAAACACATTTTCTAAGTAAATTTAGTTCATTTAAACCAAGATTTGAGATTTAATGGTCAAAAATTCACCGGGATATTGGAACGGAGTTCCATCTATTCCGGGGGTTCATAGAAGGATATTTGGACTCGCTAAAAGAGTAGGTGGAGAAAGCAATCCGGTGGATTTGTCGCGATTGCCTCAAACAAATTTTTTAAGTTAATTTAGTTCATTGAAAGCAAAATTTGAGATTTAGGGGTAAAAAATTCATCGGGATATTGAAACAGAGTTCCATCTATTCCGAGGATTCATAGAAGGATATTGGGACTCGCTCAAAGAGTAGCGGAGAAAGCAATCCGGTGGATTGGTCGCGATTGCTTCAAACACATTTTCTAAGTAAATTTAGTTCATTTAAACCAAAATTTGGGATTTAATGGTCAAAAATTCATCGGGATATTGAAACGGAGTTCCATCTATTCTGGGGGTTTGTTTGAAGGATATTGGGACTCTCTCAAGGAGTTGGTGGACAAAGCAATCTGGTGGATTGGTCGCGATTGCCTCAATTACTTTTTCTAAGTATATTTACTTCATTTAAACAAAAATTTTAGATTTGGGGGTCAAAAATTCACCGGGATATTGGAACGGAGTTCCATCTATTCCGGGGGTTCATAGAAGGATATTGGGACTCGATCAAAGAGTTGGTGGAGAAAGCAATCTGGTGGATTGGTCGCGATTGCCTCAAACAAATTTTCTAAGTAAATTTAATTCATTTAAACCAAAATTTGTGATTTAGTGGTCAAAAATTCACCGGGATATTGGAACGGATTTCCATCTATTCCGGGGGTTCATAGAAGGATATTGGGACTCGCTCAAAGAGTTGGTAGAGAAAGCAATCTAGTGGATTGGTAGCGATTGCCTCAAACACATTTTCTAAGTAAATTTAGTTCATTTAAACAAAAAATTTGAGATTTAGGGGTAAAAAATTCATCGGGATATTGAAACAGAGTTCCATCTATTCCGAGGATTCATAGAAGGATATTGGGACTCGCTCAAAGAGTAGCGCAGAAAGCAATCCGGTGGATTTGTCGCGATTGCCTCAAACACGTTATCTAAGTAAATTTAGTTCATTTAAACCAGGATTTGAGATTTAATGGTCAAAAATTCACCGGGATATTGGAACGGAGTTCCATCTATTCCGGGGGTTAATAGAAGGATGTTGGGACTCGCTAAAAGAGTTGGTGGAGAAAGCAATCTAGTGGATTGGTAGCGATTGGCTCAAACACATTTTCTAAGTAAATTTAGTTCATTTAAACAAAAAATTTGAGATTAGGGGTCAAAAATTCATCGGGATATTGGAACGGAGTTTCATCTATTTCGGGGGTTCATAGAAGGATATTGGGACTCGATCAAAGAGTTGGTGGAGAAAGCAATCCGGTGGATTGGTCGCGATTGCTTCAAACGCATTTTCTAAGTAAATTTAGTTCATTTAAACCAAGATTTGAGATTTAATGGTCAAAAATTCACCGGGATATTGGAACGGATTTCCATCTATTCCGGGGGTTCATAGAAGGATATTGGGACTCGCTCAAAGAGTTGGTAGAGAAAGCAATCTAGTGGATTGGTAGCGATTGCCTCAAACACATTTTCTAAGTAAATTTAGTTCATTTAAACAAAAAATTTGAGATTTAGGGGTCAAAAATTCATCGGGATATTGGAACGGAGTTTCATCTATTTCGGGGGTTCATAGAAGGATATTGGGACTCGATCAAAGAGTTGGTGGAGAAAGCAATCCGGTGGATTGGTCGCGATTGCTTCAAACACATTTTCTAAGCAAATTTAGTTCATTTAAACCAAGATTTGAGATTTAATTGTCAAAAATTCACCGGGATATTGGAACGGAGTTCCATTTATTCCGGGGGTTCATATAAGGATATTGGGACAAGCTCAAAGAGTTGGTGGAGAAAGCAATCTGGTGGATTGGTCGCGATTGCCTCAAACAAATTTTCTAAGTAAATTTAGTTCATTTAAACCAAGATTTGAGATTTAATGGTCAAAAATTCACCGGGATATTGGAACGGATTTTCACCTATTCCGGGGGTTCATAGAAGGATATTGGGACTCGCTCAAAGAGTTGGTAGAGAAAGCAATCTAGTGGATTGGTAGCGATTGCCTCAAACACATTTTCTAAGTAAATTTAGTTCATTTAAACAAAAAGTTTGAGATTTAGGGGTCAAAAATTCATCGGGATATTGGAACGGAGTTCCATCTATTCTGGGGGGTTGCTAGAAGGATATTTGGACTCGCTAAAAGAGTAGGTGCAGAAAGCAATCCGGTGGATTTGTCGCGATTGCCTCAAACACGTTATCTAAGTAAATTTAGTTCATTTAAACCAGGATTTGAGATTTAATGGTCAAAAATTCACCGGGATATTGGAATGGAGTTCCATCTATTCCGGGGGTTAATAGAAGGATGTTGGGACTCGCTAAAAGAGTTGGTGGAGAAAGCAATCTAGTGGATTGGTAGCGATTGGCTCAAACACATTTTCTAAGTAAATTTAGTTCATTTAAACAAAAAATTTGAGATTTAGGGGTCAAAAATTCATCGGGATATTGGAACGGAGTTTCATCTATTTCGGGGGTTCATAGAAGGATATTGGGACTCGATCAAAGAGTTGGTGGAGAAAGCAATCCGGTGGATTGGTCGCGATTGCTTCAAACACATTTTCTAAGTAAATTTAGTTCATTTAAACCAAGATTTGAGATTTAATGGTAAAAAATTCACCGGGATATTGGAACGGATTTCCATCTATTCCGGGGGTTCATAGAAGGATATTGGGACTCGCTCAAAGAGTTGGTAGAGAAAGCAATCTAGTGGATTGGTAGCGATTGCCTCAAACACATTTTCTAAGTAAATTTAGTTCATTTAAACAAAAATTTTGAGATTTAGGGGTCAAAAATTCATCGGGATATTGGAACGGAGTTCCATCTATTCTGGGGGGTTGCTAGAAGGATATTTGGACTCGCTAAAAGAGTAGGTGCAGAAAGCAATCCGGTGGATTTGTCGCGATTGCCTCAAACACGTTATCTAAGTAAATTTAGTTCATTTAAACCAGGATTTGAGATTTAATGGTCAAAAATTCACCGGGATATTGGAACGGAGTTCCATCTATTCCGGGGGTTAATAGAAGGATGTTGGGACTCGCTAAAAGAGTTGGTGGAGAAAGCAATCTAGTGGATTGGTAGCGATTGGCTCAAACACATTTTCTAAGTAAATTTAGTTCATTTAAACAAAAAATTTGAGATTTAGGGGTCAAAAATTCATCGGGATGTTGGAACGGAGTTTCATCTATTTCGGGGGTTCATAGAAGGATATTGGGACTCGATCAAAGAGTTGATGGAGAAAGCAATCCGGTGGATTGGTCGCGATTGCTTCAAACACATTTTCTAAGTAAATTTAGTTCATTTAAACCAAGATTTGAGATTTAATGGTCAAAAATTCACCGGGATATTGGAACGGAGTTCCATCTATTCCGGGGGTTCATAGAAGGATATTTGGACTCGCTAAAAGAGTAGGTGGAGAAAGCAATCCGGTGGATTTGTCGCGATTGCCTCAAACAAATTTTTTAAGTTAATTTAGTTCATTGAAAGCAAAATTTGAGATTTAGGGGTAAAAAATTCATCGGGATATTGAAACAGAGTTCCATCTATTCCGAGGATTCATAGAAGGATATTGGGACTCGCTCAAAGAGTAGCGGAGAAAGCAATCCGGTGGATTGGTCGCGATTGCTTCAAACACATTTTCTAAGTAAATTTAGTTCATTTAAACCAAAATTTGGGATTTAATGGTCAAAAATTCATCGGGATATTGAAACGGAGTTCCATCTATTCTGGGGGTTTGTTTGAAGGATATTGGGACTCTCTCAAGGAGTTGGTGGACAAAGCAATCTGGTGGATTGGTCGCGATTGCCTCAATTACTTTTTCTAAGTATATTTACTTCATTTAAACAAAAATTTTAGATTTGGGGGTCAAAAATTCACCGGGATATTGGAACGGAGTTCCATCTATTCCGGGGGTTCATAGAAGGATATTGGGACTCGATCAAAGAGTTGGTGGAGAAAGCAATCTGGTGGATTGGTCGCGATTGCCTCAAACAAATTTTCTAAGTAAATTTAATTCATTTAAACCAAAATTTGTGATTTAGTGGTCAAAAATTCACCGGGATATTGGAACGGATTTCCATCTATTCCGGGGGTTCATAGAAGGATATTGGGACTCGCTCAAAGAGTTGGTAGAGAAAGCAATCTAGTGGATTGGTAGCGATTGCCTCAAACACATTTTCTAAGTAAATTTAGTTCATTTAAACAAAAAATTTGAGATTTAGGGGTAAAAAATTCATCGGATATTGAAACAGAGTTCCATCTATTCCGAGGATTCATAGAAGGATATTGGGACTCGCTCAAAGAGTAGCGCAGAAAGCAATCCGGTGGATTTGTCGCGATTGCCTCAAACACGTTATCTAAGTAAATTTAGTTCATTTAAACCAGGATTTGAGATTTAATGGTCAAAAATTCACCGGGATATTGGAACGGAGTTCCATCTATTCCGGGGGTTAATAGAAGGATGTTGGGACTCGCTAAAAGAGTTGGTGGAGAAAGCAATCTAGTGGATTGGTAGCGATTGGCTCAAACACATTTTCTAAGTAAATTTAGTTCATTTAAACAAAAAATTTGAGATTAGGGGTCAAAAATTCATCGGGATATTGCAACGGAGTTTCATCTATTTCGGGGGTTCATAGAAGGATATTGGGACTCGATCAAAGAGTTGGTGGAGAAAGCAATCCGGTGGATTGGTCGCGATTGCTTCAAACGCATTTTCTAAGTAAATTTAGTTCATTTAAACCAAGATTTGAGATTTAATGGTCAAAAATTCACCGGGATATTGGAACGGATTTCCATCTATTCCGGGGGTTCATAGAAGGATATTGGGACTCGCTCAAAGAGTTGGTAGAGAAAGCAATCTAGTGGATTGGTAGCGATTGCCTCAAACACATTTTCTAAGTAAATTTAGTTCATTTAAACAAAAAATTTGAGATTTAGGGGTCAAAAATTCATCGGGATATTGGAACGGAGTTTCATCTATTTCGGGGGTTCATAGAAGGATATTGGGACTCGATCAAAGAGTTGGTGGAGAAAGCAATCCGGTGGATTGGTCGCGATTGCTTCAAACGCATTTTCTAAGTAAATTTAGTTCATTTAAACCAAGATTTGAGATTTAATGGTCAAAAATTCACCGGGATATTGGAACGGATTTCCATCTATTCCGGGGGTTCATAGAAGGATATTGGGACTCGCTCAAAGAGTTGGTAGAGAAAGCAATCTAGTGGATTGGTAGCGATTGCCTCAAACACATTTTCTAAGTAAATTTAGTTCATTTAAACAAAAAATTTGAGATTTAGGGGTCAAAAATTCATCGGGATATTGGAACGGAGTTTCATCTATTTCGGGGGTTCATAGAAGGATATTGGGACTCGATCAAAGAGTTGATGGAGAAAGCAATCCGGTGGATTGGTCGCGATTGCTTCAAACACATTTTCTAAGTAAATTTAGTTCATTTTAACCAAGATTTGAGATTTAATGGTCAAAAATTCACCGGGATATTGGAACGGAGTTCCATCTATTCCGGGGGTTCATAGAAGGATATTTGGACTCGCTAAAAGAGTAGGTGGAGAAAGCAATCCGGTGGATTTGTCGCGATTGCCTCAAACAAATTTTTTAAGTTAATTTAGTTCATTGAAAGCAAAATTTGAGATTTAGGGGTAAAAAATTCATCGGGATATTGAAACAGAGTTCCATCTATTCCGAGGATTCATAGAAGGATATTGGGACTCGCTCAAAGAGTAGCGGAGAAAGCAATCCGGTGGATTGGTCGCGATTGCTTCAAACACATTTTCTAAGTAAATTTAGTTCATTTAAACCAAAATTTGGGATTTAATGGTCAAAAATTCATCGGGATATTGAAACGGAGTTCCATCTATTCTGGGGGTTTGTTTGAAGGATATTGGGACTCTCTCAAGGAGTTGGTGGACAAAGCAATCTGGTGGATTGGTCGCGATTGCCTCAATTACTTTTTCTAAGTATATTTACTTCATTTAAACAAAAATTTTAGATTTGGGGGTCAAAAATTCACCGGGATATTGGAACGGAGTTCCATCTATTCCGGGGGTTCATAGAAGGATATTGGGACTCGATCAAAGAGTTGGTGGAGAAAGCAATCTGGTGGATTGGTCGCGATTGCCTCAAACAAATTTTCTAAGTAAATTTAATTCATTTAAACCAAAATTTGTGATTTAGTGGTCAAAAATTCACCGGGATATTGGAACGGATTTCCATCTATTCCGGGGGTTCATAGAAGGATATTGGGACTCGCTCAAAGAGTTGGTAGAGAAAGCAATCTAGTGGATTGGTAGCGATTGCCTCAAACACATTTTCTAAGTAAATTTAGTTCATTTAAACAAAAAATTTGAGATTTAGGGGTAAAAAATTCATCGGGATATTGAAACAGAGTTCCATCTATTCCGAGGATTCATAGAAGGATATTGGGACTCGCTCAAAGAGTAGCGCAGAAAGCAATCCGGTGGATTTGTCCCGATTGCCTCAAACACGTTATCTAAGTAAATTTAGTTCATTTAAACCAGGATTTGAGATTTAATGGTCAAAAATTCACCGGGATATTGGAACGGAGTTCCATCTATTCCGGGGGTTAATAGAAGGATGTTGGGACTCGCTAAAAGAGTTGGTGGAGAAAGCAATCTAGTGGATTGGTAGCGATTGGCTCAAACACATTTTCTAAGTAAATTTAGTTCATTTAAACAAAAAATTTGAGATTAGGGGTCAAAAATTCATCGGGATATTGCAACGGAGTTTCATCTATTTCGGGGGTTCATAGAAGGATATTGGGACTCGATCAAAGAGTTGGTGGAGAAAGCAATCCGGTGGATTGGTCGCGATTGCTTCAAACGCATTTTCTAAGTAAATTTAGTTCATTTAAACCAAGATTTGAGATTTAATGGTCAAAAATTCACCGGGATATTGGAACGGATTTCCATCTATTCCGGGGGTTCATAGAAGGATATTGGGACTCGCTCAAAGAGTTGGTAGAGAAAGCAATCTAGTGGATTGGTAGCGATTGCCTCAAACACATTTTCTAAGTAAATTTAGTTCATTTAAACAAAAAATTTGAGATTTAGGGGTCAAAAATTCATCGGGATATTGGAACGGAGTTTCATCTATTTCGGGGGTTCATAGAAGGATATTGGGACTCGATCAAAGAGTTGGTGGAGAAAGCAATCCGGTGGATTGGTCGCGATTGCTTCAAACACATTTTCTAAGCAAATTTAGTTCATTTAAACCAAGATTTGAGATTTAATTGTCAAAAATTCACCGGGATATTGGAACGGAGTTCCATTTATTCCGGGGGTTCATATAAGGATATTGGGACAAGCTCAAAGAGTTGGTGGAGAAAGCAATCTGGTGGATTGGTCGCGATTGCCTCAAACAAATTTTCTAAGTAAATTTAGTTCATTTAAACCAAGATTTGAGATTTAATGGTCAAAAATTCACCGGGATATTGGAACGGATTTTCACCTATTCCGGGGGTTCATAGAAGGATATTGGGACTCGCTCAAAGAGTTGGTAGAGAAAGCAATCTAGTGGATTGGTAGCGATTGCCTCAAACACATTTTCTAAGTAAATTTAGTTCATTTAAACAAAAAGTTTGAGATTTAGGGGTCAAAAATTCATCGGGATATTGGAACGGAGTTCCATCTATTCTGGGGGGTTGCTAGAAGGATATTTGGACTCGCTAAAAGAGTAGGTGCAGAAAGCAATCCGGTGGATTTGTCGCGATTGCCTCAAACACGTTATCTAAGTAAATTTAGTTCATTTAAACCAGGATTTGAGATTTAATGGTCAAAAATTCACCGGGATATTGGAACGGAGTTCCATCTATTCCGGGGGTTAATAGAAGGATGTTGGGACTCGCTAAAAGAGTTGGTGGAGAAAGCAATCTAGTGGATTGGTAGCGATTGGCTCAAACACATTTTCTAAGTAAAATTTAGTTCATTTAAACAAAAAATTTGAGATTTAGGGGTCAAAAATTCATCGGGATATTGGAACGGAGTTTCATCTATTTCGGGGGTTCATAGAAGGATATTGGGACTCGATCAAAGAGTTGGTGGAGAAAGCAATCCGGTGGATTGGTCGCGATTGCTTCAAACACATTTTCTAAGTAAATTTAGTTCATTTAAACCAAGATTTGAGATTTAATGGTAAAAAATTCACCGGGATATTGGAACGGATTTCCATCTATTCCGGGGGTTCATAGAAGGATATTGGGACTCGCTCAAAGAGTTGGTAGAGAAAGCAATCTAGTGGATTGGTAGCGATTGCCTCAAACACATTTTCTAAGTAAATTTAGTTCATTTAAACAAAAATTTTGAGATTTAGGGGTCAAAAATTCATCGGGATATTGGAACGGAGTTCCATCTATTCTGGGGGGTTGCTAGAAGGATATTTGGACTCGCTAAAAGAGTAGGTGCAGAAAGCAATCCGGTGGATTTGTCGCGATTGCCTCAAACACGTTATCTAAGTAAATTTAGTTCATTTAAACCAGGATTTGAGATTTAATGGTCAAAAATTCACCGGGATATTGGAACGGAGTTCCATCTATTCCGGGGGTTAATAGAAGGATGTTGGGACTCGCTAAAAGAGTTGGTGGAGAAAGCAATCTAGTGGATTGGTAGCGATTGGCTCAAACACATTTTCTAAGTAAATTTAGTTCATTTAAACAAAAAATTTGAGATTTAGGGGTCAAAAATTCATCGGATGTTGGAACGGAGTTTCATCTATTTCGGGGGTTCATAGAAGGATATTGGGACTCGATCAAAGAGTTGATGGAGAAAGCAATCCGGTGGATTGGTCGCGATTGCTTCAAACACATTTTCTAAGTAAATTTAGTTCATTTAAACCAAGATTTGAGATTTAATGGTCAAAAATTCACCGGGATATTGGAACGGAGTTCCATCTATTCCGGGGGTTCATAGAAGGATATTTGGACTCGCTAAAAGAGTAGGTGGAGAAAGCAATCCGGTGGATTTGTCGCGATTGCCTCAAACAAATTTTTTAAGTTAATTTAGTTCATTGAAAGCAAAATTTGAGATTTAGGGGTAAAAAATTCATCGGGATATTGAAACAGAGTTCCATCTATTCCGAGGATTCATAGAAGGATATTGGGACTCGCTCAAAGAGTAGCGGAGAAAGCAATCCGGTGGATTGGTCGCGATTGCTTCAAACACATTTTCTAAGTAAATTTAGTTCATTTAAACCAAAATTTGGGATTTAATGGTCAAAAATTCATCGGGATATTGAAACGGAGTTCCATCTATTCTGGGGGTTTGTTTGAAGGATATTGGGACTCTCTCAAGGAGTTGGTGGACAAAGCAATCTGGTGGATTGGTCGCGATTGCCTCAATTACTTTTTCTAAGTATATTTACTTCATTTAAACAAAAATTTTAGATTTGGGGGTCAAAAATTCACCGGGATATTGGAACGGAGTTCCATCTATTCCGGGGGTTCATAGAAGGATATTGGGACTCGATCAAAGAGTTGGTGGAGAAAGCAATCTGGTGGATTGGTCGCGATTGCCTCAAACAAATTTTCTAAGTAAATTTAATTCATTTAAACCAAAATTTGTGATTTAGTGGTCAAAAATTCACCGGGATATTGGAACGGATTTCCATCTATTCCGGGGGTTCATAGAAGGATATTGGGACTCGCTCAAAGAGTTGGTAGAGAAAGCAATCTAGTGGATTGGTAGCGATTGCCTCAAACACATTTTCTAAGTAAATTTAGTTCATTTAAACAAAAAATTTGAGATTTAGGGGTCAAAAATTCATCGGGATATTGGAACGGAGTTTCATCTATTTCGGGGGTTCAAAGAAGGATATTGGGACTCGATCAAAGAGTTGGTGGAGAAAGCAATCCGGTGGATTGGTCGCGATTGCTTCAAACACATTTTCTAAGCAAATTTAGTTCATTTAAACCAAGATTTGAGATTTAATTGTCAAAAATTCACAGGGATATTGGAACGGAGTTCCATTTATTCCGGGGGTTCATAGAAGGATATTGGGACTCGCTCAAAGAGTTGGTGGAGAAAGCAATCTAGTGGATTGGTAGCGATTGCCTCAAACACATTTTCTAAGTAAATTTAGTTCATGTAAACAAAAAATTTGAGATTTAGGGGTCAAAAATTCATCGGGATATTGGAACGGAGTTCCATCTATTCTGGGGGGTTGCTAGAAGGATATTTGGACTCGCTAAAAGAGTAGGTGGAGAAAGCAATCCGGTGGACTTGTCGCGATTGCCTCAAACAAATTTTTTAAGTTAATTTAGTTCATTGAAAGCAAAATTTGAGATTTAGGGGTAAAAAATTCATCGGGATATTGAAACAGAGTTCCATCTATTCCGAGGATTCATACAAGGATATTGGGACTCGCTCAAAGAGTAGCGGAGAAAGCAATCCGGTGGATTGGTCGCGATTGCTTCAAACACATTTTCTAAGTAAATTTAGTTCATTTAAACCAAAATTTGGGATTTAATGGTCAAAAATTCATCGGGATATTGAAACGGAGTTCCATCTATTCTGGGGGTTTGTTTGAAGGATATTGGGACTCTCTCAAGGAGTTGGTGGACAAAGCAATCTGGTGGATTGGTCGCGATTGCCTCAATTACTTTTTCTAAGTATATTTACTTCACTTAAACAAAAATTTTAGATTTGGGGGTCAAAAATTCACCGGGATATTGGAACGGAGTTCCATCTATTCCGGGGGTTCATAGAAGGATATTGGGACTCGATCAAAGAGTTGGGGGAGAAAGCAATCTGGTGGATTGGTCGCGATTGCCTCAAACAAATTTTCTAAGTAAATTTAATTCATTTAAACCAAAATTTGAGATTTAGTGGTCAAAAATTCACCGGGATATTGGAACGGATTTCCATCTATTCCGGGGGTTCATAGAAGGATATTGGGACTCGCTCAAAGAGTTGGTAGAGAAAGCAATCTAGTGGATTGGTAGCGATTGCCTCAAACACATTTTCTAAGTAAATTTAGTTCATTTAAACAAAAAATTTGAGATTTAGGGGTCAAAAATTCATCGGGATATTGGAACGGAGTTTCATCTATTTCGGGGGGTTCATAGAAGGATATTGGGACTCGATCAAAGAGTTGATGGAGAAAGCAATCCGGTGGATTGGTCGCGATTGCTTCAAACACATTTTCTAAGTAAATTTAGTTCATTTAAACCAAGATTTGAGATTTAATGGTCAAAAATTCACCGGGATATTGGAACGGAGTTCCATCTATTCCGGGGGTTCATAGAAGGATATTTGGACTCGCTAAAAGAGTAGGTGGAGAAAGCAATCCGGTGGATTTGTCGCGATTGCCTCAAACAAATTTTTTAAGTTAATTTAGTTCATTGAAAGCAAAATTTGAGATTTAGGGGTAAAAAATTCATCGGGATATTGAAACAGAGTTCCATCTATTCCGAGGATTCATAGAAGGATATTGGGACTCGCTCAAAGAGTAGCGGAGAAAGCAATCCGGTGGATTGGTCGCGATTGCTTCAAACACATTTTCTAAGTAAATTTAGTTCATTTAAACCAAAATTTGGGATTTAATGGTCGAAAATTCATCGGGATATTGAAACGGAGTTCCATCTATTCTGGGGGTTTGTTTGAAGGATATTGGGACTCTCTCAAGGAGTTGGTGGACAAAGCAATCTGGTGGATTGGTCGCGATTGCCCCAATTACTTTTTCTAAGTATATTTACTTCATTTAAACAAAAATTTTAGATTTGGGGGTCAAAAATTCACCGGGATATTGGAACGGAGTTCCATCTATTCCGGGGGTTCATAGAAGGATATTGGGACTCGATCAAAGAGTTGGGGGAGAAAGCAATCTGGTGGATTGGTCGCGATTGCCTCAAACAAATTTTCTAAGTAAATTTAATTCATTTAAACCAAAATTTGAGATTTAGTGGTCAAAAATTCACCGGGATATTGGAACGGATTTCCATCTATTCCGGGGGTTCATAGAAGGATATTGGGACTCGCTCAAAGAGTTGGTAGAGAAAGCAATCTAGTGGATTGGTAGCGATTGCCTCAAACACATTTTCTAAGTAAATTTAGTTCATTTAAACAAAAAATTTGAGATTTAGGGGTCAAAAATTCATCGGGATATTGGAACGGAGTTTCATCTATTTCGGGGGTTCATAGAAGGATATTGGGACTCGATCAAAGAGTTGGTGGAGAAAGCAATCCGGTGGATTGGTCGCGATTGCTTCAAACGCATTTTCTAAGTAAATTTAGTTCATTTAAACCAAGATTTGAGATTTAATGGTCAAAAATTCACCGGGATATTGGAACGGAGTTCCATCTATTCCGGGGGTTCATAGAAGGATCTTGGGACTCGCTCAAAAAGTTGGTGGAGAAAGCAATCTAGTGGATTGGTAGCGATTGCCTCAAACACATTTTCTAAGTAAATTTAGTTCATTTAAACAAAAAATTTGAGATTTAGGGGTCAAAAATTCATCGGGATATTGGAACGGAGTTTCATCTATTTCGGGGGTTCATAGAAGGATATTGGGACTCGATCAAAGAGTTGGTGGAGAAAGCAATCCGGTGGATTGGTCGCGATTGCTTCAAACGCATTTTCTAAGTAAATTTAGTTCATTTAAACCAAGATTTGAGATTTAATGGTCAAAAATTCACCGGGATATTGGAACGGAGTTTCATCTATTTCGGGGGTTCATAGAAGGATATTGGGACTCGATCAAAGAGTTGGTGGAGAAAGCAATCCGGTGGATTGGTCGCGATTGCTTCAAACACATTTTCTAAGCAAATTTAGTTCATTTAAACCAAGATTTGAGATTTAATTGTCAAAAATTCACCGGGATATTGGAACGGAGTTCCATTTATTCCGGGGGTTCATATAAGGATATTGGGACTCGCTCAAAGAGATGGTGGAGAAAGCAATCTGGTGGATTGGTCGCGATTGCCTCAAACAAATTTTCTAAGTAAATTTAGTTCATTTAAACCAAGATTTGAGATTTAATGGTCAAAAATTCACCGGGATATTGGAACGGATTTTCATCTATTCCGGGGGTTCATAGAAGGATATTGGGACTCGCTCAAAGAGTTGGTAGAGAAAGCAATCTAGTGGATTGGTAGCGATTGCCTCAAACACATTTTCTAAGTAAATTTAGTTCATTTAAACAAAAATTTTGAGATTTAGGGGTCAAAAATTCATCGGGATATTGGAACGGAGTTCCATCTATTCTGGGGGGTTGCTAGAAGGATATTTGGACTCGCTAAAAGAGTAGGTGCAGAAAGCAATCCGGTGGATTTGTCGCGATTGCCTCAAACACGTTATCTAAGTAAATTTAGTTCATTTAAACCAGGATTTGAGATTTAATGGTCAAAAATTCACCGGGATATTGGAACGGAGTTCCATCTATTCCGGGGGTTAATAGAAGGATGTTGGGACTCGCTAAAAGAGTTGGTGGAGAAAGCAATCTAGTGGATTGGTAGCGATTGGCTCAAACACATTTTCTAAGTAAATTTAGTTCATTTAAACAAAAAATTTGAGATTTAGGGGTCAAAAATTCATCGGGATATTGGAACGGAGTTTCATCTATTTCGGGGGTTCATAGAAGGATATTGGGACTCGATCAAAGAGTTGGTGGAGAAAGCAATCCGGTGCTAAGTAAATTTAGTTCATTTAAACCAAGATTTGAGATTTAATGGTCAAAAATTCACCGGGATATTGGAACGGAGTTCCATCTATTCCGGGGGTTCATAGAAGGATATTTGGACTCGCTAAAAGAGTAGGTGGAGAAAGCAATCCGGTGGATTTGTCGCGATTGCCTCAAACAAATTTTTTAAGTTAATTTAGTTCATTGAAAGCAAAATTTGAGATTTAGGGGTAAAAAATTCATCGGGATATTGAAACAGAGTTCCATCTATTCCGAGGATTCATACAAGGATATTGGGACTCACTCAAAGAGTAGCGGAGAAAGCAATCCGGTGGATTGGTCGCGATTGCTTCAAACACATTTTCTAAGTAAATTTAGTTCATTTAAACCAAAATTTGGGATTTAATGGTCAAAAATTCATCGGGATATTGAAACGGAGTTCCATCTATTCTGGGGGTTTGTTTGAAGGATATTGGGACTCTCTCAAGGAGTTGGTGGACAAAACAATCTGGTGGATTGGTCGCGATTGCCTCAATTACTTTTTCTAAGTATATTTACTTCATTTAAACAAAAATTTTAGATTTGGGGGTCAAAAATTCACCGGGATATTGGAACGAAGTTCCATCTATTCCGGGGGTTCATAGAAGGATATTGGGACTCGATCAAAGAGTTGGTGGAGAAAGCAATCTGGTGGATTGGTCGCGATTGCCTCAAACAAATTTTCTAAGTAAATTTAATTCATTTAAACCAAAATTTGAGATTTAGTGGTCAAAAATTCACCGGGATATTGGAACGGATTTCCATCTATTCCGGGGGTTCATAGAAGGATATTGGGACTCGCTCAAAGAGTTGGTAGAGAAAGCAATCTAGTGGATTGGTAGCGATTGCCTCAAACACATTTTCTAAGTAAATTTAGTTCATTTAAACAAAAAATTTGAGATTTAGGGGTCAAAAATTCATCGGGATATTGGAACGGAGTTTCATCTATTTCGGGGGTTCATAGAAGGATATTGGGACTCGATCAAAGAGTTGGTGGAGAAAGCAATCCGGTGGATTGGTCGCGATTGCTTCAAACACATTTTCTAAGCAAATTTAGTTCATTTAAACCAAGATTTGAGATTTAATTGTCAAAAATTCACCGGGATATTGGAACGGAGTTCCATTTATTCCGGGGGTTCATAGAAGGATATTGGGACTCGCTCAAAGAGTTGGTGGAGAAAGCAATCTGGTGGATTGGTCGCGATTGCCTCAAACAAATTTTCTACGTAAATTTAGTTCATTTAAACCAAGATTTGAGATTTAATGGTCAAAAATTCACCGGGATATTGGAACGGAGTTCCATCTATTCCGGGGGTTCATAAAAGGATATTGGGACTCGCTCAAAGAGTTGGTGGAGAAAGCAATCTAGTGGATTGGTAGCGATTGCCTCAAACACATTTTCTAAGTAAATTTAGTTCATTTAAACAAAAAATTTGAGATTTAGGGGTCAAAAATTCATCGGGATATTGGAACGGAGTTTCATCTATTTCGGGGGTTCATAGAAGGATATTGGGACTCGATCAAAGAGTTGGTGGAGAAAGCAATCCGGTGGATTGGTCGCGATTGCTTCAAACACATTTTCTAAGCAAATTTAGTTCATTTAAACCAAGATTTGAGATTTAATTGTCAAAAATTCACCGGGATATTGGAACGAAGTTCCATTTATTCCGGGGGTTCATAGAAGGATATTGGGACTCGCTCAAAGAGTTGGTGGAGAAAGCAATCTGGTGGATTGGTCGCGATTGCCTCAAACAAATTTTCTAAGTAAATTTAGTTCATTTAAACCAAGATTTGAGATTTAATGGTCAAAAATTCACCGGAATATTGGAACGGAGTTCCATCTATTCCGGGGGTTCATAGAAGGATATTGGGACTCGCTCAAAGAGTTGGTGGAGAAAGCAATCTAGTGGATTGGTAGCGATTGCCTCAAACACATTTTCTAAGTAAATTTAGTTCATTTAAACAAAAAATTTGAGATTTTAGGGGTCAAAAATTCATCGGGATATTGGAACGGAGTTTCATCTATTTCGGGGGTTCATAGAAGGATATTGGGACTCGATCAAAGAGTTGGTGGAGAAAGCAATCCGGTGGATTGGTCGCGATTGCTTCAAACGCATTTTCTAAGTAAATTTAGTTCATTTAAACCAAGATTTGAGATTTAATGGTCAAAAATTCACCGGGATATTGGAACGGATTTCCATCTATTCCGGGGGTTCATAGAAGGATATTGGGACTCGCTCAAAGAGTTGGTAGAGAAAGCAATCTAGTGGATTGGTAGCGATTGCCTCAAACACATTTTCTAAGTAAATTTAGTTGATTTAAACAAAAAATTTGAGATTTAGGGGTCAAAAATTCATCGGGATATTGGAACGGAGTTTCATCTATTTCGGGGGTTCATAGAAGGATATTGGGACTCGATCAAAGAGTTGGTGGAGAAAGCAATCCGGTGGATTGGTCGCGATTGCTTCAAACACATTTTCTAAGCAAATTTTAGTTCATTTAAACCAAGATTTGAGATTTAATTGTCAAAAATTCACCGGGATATTGGAACGGAGTTCCATTTATTCCGGGGGTTCATAGAAGGATATTGGGACTCGCTCAAAGAGTTGGTGGAGAAAGCAATATGGTGGATTGGTCGCGATTGCCTCAAACAAATTTTCTAAGTAAATTTAGTTCATTTAAACCAAGATTTGAGATTTAATGGTCAAAAAATTCACCGGGATATTGGAACGGATTTCCATCTATTCCGGGGGTTCATAGAAGGATATTGGGACTCGCTCAAAGAGTTGGTAGAGAAAGCAATCTAGTGGATTGGTAGCGATTGCCTCAAACACATTTTCTAAGTAAATTTAGTTCATTTAAACAAAAATTTTGAGATTTAGGGGTCAAAAATTCATCGGGATATTGGAACGGAGTTCCATTTATTCTGGGGGGTTGCTAGAAGGATATTTGGACTCGCTAAAAGAGTAGGTGCAGAAAGCAATACGGTGGATTTGTCGCGATTGCCTCAAACACGTTATCTAAGTAAATTTAGTTCATTTAAACCAGGATTTGAGATTTAATGGTCAAAAATTCACCGGGATATTGGAACGGAGTTCCATCTATTCCGGGGGTTAATAGAAGGATGTTGGGACTCGCTAAAAGAGTTGGTGGAGAAAGCAATCTAGTGGATTGGTAGCGATTGGCTCAAACACATTTTCTAAGTAAATTTAGTTCATTTAAACAAAAAATTTGAGATTTAGGGGTCAAAAATTCATCGGGATATTGGAACGGAGTTTCATCTATTTCGGGGGTTCATAGAAGGATATTGGGACTCGATCAAAGAGTTGGTGGAGAAAGCAATCCGGTGCTAAGTAAATTTAGTTCATTTAAACCAAGATTTGAGATTTAATGGTCAAAAATTCACCGGGATATTGGAACGGAGTTCCATCTATTCCGGGGGGTTCATAGAAGGATATTTGGACTCGCTAAAAGAGTAGGTGGAGAAAGCAATCCGGTGGATTTGTCGCGATTGCCTCAAACAAATTTTTTAAGTTAATTTAGTTCATTGAAAGCAAAATTTGAGATTTAGGGGTAAAAAATTCATCGGGATATTGAAACAGAGTTCCATCTATTCCGAGGATTCATAGAAGGATATTGGGACTCGCTCAAAGAGTAGCGCAGAAAGCAATCCGGTGGATTTGTCGCGATTGCCTCAAACACGTTATCTAAGTAAATTTAGTTCATTTAAACCAGGATTTGAGATTTAATGGTCAAAAATTCACCGGGATATTGGAACGGAGTTCCATCTATTCCGGGGGTTAATAGAAGGATGTTGGGACTCGCTAAAAGAGTTGGTGGAGAAAGCAATCTAGTGGATTGGTAGCGATTGGCTCAAACACATTTTCTAAGTAAATTTAGTTCATTTAAACACAAAATTTGAGATTAGGGGTCAAAAATTCATCGGGATATTGGAACGGAGTTTCATCTATTTCGGGGGTTCATAGAAGGATATTGGGACTCGATCAAAGAGTTGGTGGAGAAAGCAATCCGGTGCTAAGTAAATTTAGTTCATTTAAACCAAGTTTTGAGATTTAATGGTCAAAAATTCACCGGGATATTGGAACGGAGTTCCATCTATTCCGGGGGTTCATAGAAGGATATTTGGACTCGCTAAAAGAGTAGGTGGAGAAAGCAATCCGGTGGATTTGTCGCGATTGCCTCAAACAAATTTTTTAACTTAATTTAGTTCATTGAAAGCAAAATTTGAGATTTAGGGGTAAAAAATTCATCGGGATATTGAAATAGAGTTCCATCTATTCCGAGGATTCATAGAAGGATTTGGGACTCGCTCAAAGAGTAGCGGAGAAAGCAATCCGGTGGATTGGTCGCGATTGCTTCAAACACATTTTCTAATTAAATTTAGTTCATTTAAACCAAAATTTGGGATTTAATGGTCAAAAATTCATCGGGATATTGAAACGGAGTTCCATCTATTCTGGGGGTTTGTTTGAAGGATATTGGGACTCTCTCAAGGAGTTGGTGGACAAAGCAATCTGGTGGATTGGTCGCGATTGCCTCAATTACTTTTTCTAAGTATATTTACTTCATTTAAACAAAAATTTTAGATTTGGGGGTCAAAAATTCACCGGGATATTGGAACGGAGTTCCATCTATTCCGGGGGTTCATAGAAGGATATTGGGACTCGATCAAAGAGTTGGTGGAGAAAGCAATCTGGTGGATTGGTCGCGATTGCCTCAAACAAATTTTCTAAGTAAATTTAATTCATTTAAACCAAAATTTGAGATTTAGTGGTCAAAAATTCACCGGGATATTGGAACGGATTTCCATCTATTCCGGGGGTTCATAGAAGGATATTGGGACTCGCTCAAAGAGTTGGTAGAGAAAGCAATCTAGTGGATTGGTAGCGATTGCCTCAAACACATTTTCTAAGTAAATTTAGTTCATTTAAACAAAAAATTTGAGATTTAGGGGTCCAAAATTCATCGGGATATTGGAACGGAGTTTCATCTATTTCGGGGGTTCATAGAAGGATATTGGGACTCGATCAAAGAGTTGGTGGAGAAAGCAATCCGCTGGATTGGTCGCGATTGCTTCAAACACATTTTCTAAGTAAATTTAGTTCATTTAAACCAAGATTTGAGATTTAATGGTAAAAAATTCACCGGGATATTGGAACGGAGTTCCATCTATTCCGGGGGGTTCATAGAAGGATCTTGGGACTCGCTCAAAAAGTTGGTGGAGAAAGCAATATGGTGGATTGGTCGCGATTGCCTCAAACAAATTTTCTAAGTAAATTTAGTTCATTTAAACCAAGATTTGAGATTTAATGGTCAAAAATTCACCGGGATATTGGAACGGATTTTCATCTATTCCGGGGGTTCATAGAAGGGATATTGGGACTCGCTCAAAGAGTTGGTAGAGAAAGCAATCTAGTGGATTGGTAGCGATTGCCTCAAACACATTTTCTAAGTAAATTTAGTTCATTTAAACAAAAATTTTGAGATTTAGGGGTCAAAAATTCATCGGGATATTGGAACGGAGTTCCATCTATTCTGGGGGGTTGCTAGAAGGATATTTGGACTCGCTAAAAGAGTAGGTGCAGAAAGCAATCCGGTGGATTTGTCGCGATTGCCTCAAACACGTTATCTAAGTAAATTTAGTTCATTTAAACCAGGATTTGAGATTTAATGGTCAAAAATTCACCGGGATATTGGAACGGAGTTCCATCTATTCCGGGGGTTAATAGAAGGATGTTGGGACTCGCTAAAAGAGTTGGTGGAGAAAGCAATCTAGTGGATTGGTAGCGATTGGCTCAAACACATTTTCTAAGTAAATTTAGTTCATTTAAACAAAAATTTGAGATTTAGGGGTCAAAAATTCATCGGGATATTGGAACGGAGTTTCATCTATTTCGGGGGTTCATAGAAGGATATTGGGACTCGATCAAAGAGTTGGTGGAGAAAGCAATCCGGTGCTAAGTAAATTTAGTTCATTTAAACCAAGATTTGAGATTTAATGGTCAAAAATTCACCGGGATATTGGAACGGAGTTCCATCTATTCCGGGGGTTCATAGAAGGATATTTGGACTCGCTAAAAGAGTAGGTGGAGAAAGCAATCCGGTGGATTTGTCGCGATTGCCTCAAACAAATTTTTTAAGTTAATTAAGTTCATTGAAAGCAAAATTTGAGATTTAGGGGTAAAAAATTCATCGGGATATTGAAACAGAGTTCCATCTATTCCGAGGATTCATACAAGGATATTGGGACTCGCTCAAAGAGTAGCGGAGAAAGCAATCCGGTGGATTGGTCGCGATTGCTTCAAACACATTTTCTAAGTAAATTTAGTTCATTTAAACCAAAATTTGGGATTTAATGGTAAAAAATTCATCGGGATATTGAAACGGAGTTCCATCTATTCTGGGGGTTTGTTTGAAGGATATTGGGACTCTCGCAAGGAGTTGGTGGACAAAGCAATCTGGTGGATTGGTCGCGATTGCCTCAATTACTTTTTCTAAGTATATTTACTTCATTTAAACAAAAATTTTAGATTTGGGGGTCAAAAATTCACCGGGATATTGGAACGAAGTTCCATCTATTCCGGGGGTTCATAGAAGGATATTGGGACTCGATCAAAGAGTTGGTGGAGAAAGCAATCTGGTGGATTGGTCGCGATTGTCTCAAACAAATTTTCTAAGTAAATTTAATTCATTTAAACCAAAATTTGAGATTTAGTGGTCTAAAATTCACCGGGATATTGGAACGGATTTCCATCTATTCCGGGGGTTCATAGAAGGATATTGGGACTCGCTCAAAGAGTTGGTAGAGAAAGCAATCTAGTGGATTGGTAGCGATTGCCTCAAACACATTTTCTAAGTAAATTTAGTTCATTTAAACAAAAAATTTGAGATTTAGGGGTCAAAAATTCATCGGGATATTGGAACGGAGTTTCATCTATTTCGGGGGTTCATAGAAGGATATTGGGACTCGATCAAAGAGTTGGTGGAGAAAGCAATCCGGTGGATTGGTCGCGATTGCTTCAAACACATTTTCTAAGCAAATTTAGTTCATTTAAACCAAGATTTGAGATTTAATTGTCAAAAATTCACCGGGATATTGGAACGGAGTTCCATTTATTCCGGGGGTTCATAGAAGGATATTGGGACTCGCTCAACGAGTTGGTGGAGAAAGCAATCTGGTGGATTGGTCGCGATTGCCTCAAACAAATTTTCTAAGTAAATTTAGTTCATTTAAACCAAGATTTGAGATTTAATGGTCAAAAATTCACAGGAATATTGGAACGGAGTTCCATCTATTCCGGGGGTTCATAGAAGGATATTGGGACTCGCTCAAAGAGTTGGTGGAGAAAGCAATCTAGTGGATTGGTAGCGATTGCCTCAAACACATTTTCTAAGTAAATTTAGTTCATTTAAACAAAAAATTTGAGATTTAGGGGTCAAAAATTCATCGGGATATTGGAACGGAGTTTCATCTATTTCGGGGGTTCATAGAAGGATATTGGGACTCGATCAAAGAGTTGGTGGAGAAAGCAATCCGGTGGATTGGTCGCGATTGCTTCAAACACATTTTCTAAGCAAATTTAGTTCATTTAAACCAAGATTTGAGATTTAATTGTCAAAAATTCACCGGGATATTGGAACGGAGTTCCATTTATTCCGGGGGTTCATAGAAGGATATTGGGACTCGCTCAAAGAGTTGGTGGAGAAAGCAATCTGGTGGATTGGTCGCGATTGCCTCAAACAAATTTTCTACGTAAATTTAGTTCATTTAAACCAAGATTTGAGATTTAATGGTCAAAAATTCACCGGGATATTGGAACGGAGTTCCATCTATTCCGGGGGTTCATAGAAGGATATTGGGACTCGCTCAAAGAGTTGGTGGAGAAAGCAATCTAGTGGATTGGTAGCGATTGCCTCAAACACATTTTCTAAGTAAATTTAGTTCATTTAAACAAAAAATTTGAGATTTAGGGGTCAAAAATTCATCGGGATATTGGAACGGAGTTTCATCTATTTCGGGGGTTCATAGAAGGATATTGGGACTCGATCAAAGAGTTGGTGGAGAAAGCAATCCGGTGGATTGGTCGCGATTGCTTCAAACACATTTTCTAAGCAAATTTAGTTCATTTAAACCAAGATTTGAGATTTAATTGTCAAAAATTCACCGGGATATTGGAACGGAGTTCCATTTATTCCGGGGGTTCATAGAAGGATATTGGGACTCGCTCAAAGAGTTGGTGGAGAAAGCAATCTGGTGGATTGGTCGCGATTGCCTCAAACAAATTTTCTAAGTAAATTTAGTTCATTTAAACCAAGATTTGAGATTTAATGGTCAAAAATTCACCGGAATATTGGAACGGAGTTCCATCTATTCCGGGGGTTCATAGAAGGATATTGGGACTCGCTCAAAGAGTTGGTGGAGAAAGCAATCTAGTGGATTGGTAGCGATTGCCTCAAACACATTTTCTAAGTAAATTTAGTTCATTTAAACAAAAAATTTGAGATTTAGGGGTCAAAAATTCATCGGGATATTGGAACGGAGTTTCATCTATTTCGGGGGTTCATAGAAGGATATTGGGACTCGATCAAAGAGTTGGTGGAGAAAGCAATCCGGTGGATTGGTCGCGATTGCTTCAAACACATTTTCTAAGCAAATTTAGTTCATTTAAACCAAGATTTGAGATTTAATTGTCAAAAATTCACCGGGATATTGGAACGGAGTTCCATTTATTCCGGGGGTTCATAGAAGGATATTGGGACTCGCTCAAAGAGTTGGTGGAGAAAGCAATCTGGTGGATTGGTCGCGATTGCCTCAAACAAATTTTCTACGTAAATTTAGTTCATTTAAACCAAGATTTGAGATTTAATGGTCAAAAATTCACCGGGATATTGGAACGGAGTTCCATCTATTCCGGGGGTTCATAGAAGGATATTGGGACTCGCTCAAAGAGTTGGTGGAGAAAGCAATCTAGTGGATTGGTAGCGATTGCCTCAAACACATTTTCTAAGTAAATTTAGTTCATTTAAACAAAAAATTTGAGATTTAGGGGTCAAAAATTCATCGGGATATTGGAACGGAGTTTCATCTATTTCGGGGGTTCATAGAAGGATATTGGGACTCGATCAAAGAGTTGGTGGAGAAAGCAATCCGGTGGATTGGTCGCGATTGCTTCAAACACATTTTCTAAGCAAATTTAGTTCATTTAAACCAAGATTTGAGATTTAATTGTCAAAAATTCACCGGGATATTGGAACGGAGTTCCATTTATTCCGGGGGTTCATAGAAGGATATTGGGACTCGCTCAAAGAGTTGGTGGAGAAAGCAATATGGTGGATTGGTCGCGATTGCCTCAAACAAATTTTCTAAGTAAATTTAGTTCATTTAAACCAAGATTTGAGATTTAATGGTCAAAAATTCACCGGGATATTGGAACGGATTTTCATCAATTCCGGGGGTTCATAGAAGGATATTGGGACTCGCTCAAAGAGTTGGTAGAGAAAGCAATCTAGTGGATTGGTAGCGATTGCCTCAAACACATTTTCTAAGTAAATTTAGTTCATTTAAACAAAAATTTTGAGATTTAGGGGTCAAAAATTCATCGGGATATTGGAACGGAGTTCCATCTATTCTGGGGGGTTGCTAGAAGGATATTTGGACTCGCTAAAAGAGTAGGTGCAGAAAGCAATCCGGTGGATTTGTCGCGATTGCCTCAAACACGTTATCTAAGTAAATTTAGTTCATTTAAACCAGGATTTGAGATTTAATGGTCAAAAATTCACCGGGATATTGGAACGGAGTTCCATCTATTCCGGGGGTTAATAGAAGGATGTTGGGACTCGCTAAAAGAGTTGGTGGAGAAAGCAATCTAGTGGATTGGTAGCGATTGGCTCAAACACATTTTCTAAGTAAATTTAGTTCATTTAAACAAAAAATTTGAGATTTAGGGGTCAAAAATTCATCGGGATATTGGAACGGAGTTTCATCTATTTCGGGGGTTCATAGAAGGATATTGGGACTCGATCAAAGAGTTGGTGGAGAAAGCAATCCGGTGCTAAGTAAATTTAGTTCATTTAAACCAAGATTTGAGATTTAATGGTCAAAAATTCACCGGGATATTGGAACGGAGTTCCATCTATTCCGGGGGTTCATAGAAGGATATTTGGACTCGCTAAAAGAGTAGGTGGAGAAAGCAATCCGGTGGATTTGTCGCGATTGCCTCAAACAAATTTTTTAAGTTAATTAAGTTCATTGAAAGCAAAATTTGAGATTTAGGGGTAAAAAATTCATCGGGATATTGAAACAGAGTTCCATCTATTCCGAGGATTCATACAAGGATATTGGGACTTGCTCAAAGAGTAGCGGAGAAAGCAATCCGGTGGATTGGTCGCGATTGCTTCAAACACATTTTCTAAGTAAATTTAGTTCATTTAAACCAAAATTTGGGATTTAATGGTAAAAAATTCATCGGGATATTGAAACGGAGTTCCATCTATTCTGGGGGTTTGTTTGAAGGATATTGGGACTCTCGCAAGGAGTTGGTGGACAAAGCAATCTGGTGGATTGGTCGCGATTGCCTCAATTACTTTTTCTAAGTATATTTACTTCATTTAAACAAAAATTTTAGATTTGGGGGTCAAAAATTCACCGGGATATTGGAACGAAGTTCCATCTATTCCGGGGGTTCATAGAAGGATATTGGGACTCGATCAAAGAGTTGGTGGAGAAAGCAATCTGGTGGATTGGTCGCGATTGTCTCAAACAAATTTTCTAAGTAAATTTAATTCATTTAAACCAAAATTTGAGATTTAGTGGTCTAAAATTCACCGGGATATTGGAACGGATTTCCATCTATTCCGGGGGTTCATAGAAGGATATTGGGACTCGCTCAAAGAGTTGGTAGAGAAAGCAATCTAGTGGATTGGTAGCGATTGCCTCAAACACATTTTCTAAGTAAATTTAGTTCATTTAAACAAAAAATTTGAGATTTAGGGGTCAAAAATTCATCGGGATATTGGAACGGAGTTTCATCTATTTCGGGGGTTCATAGAAGGATATTGGGACTCGATCAAAGAGTTGGTGGAGAAAGCAATCCGGTGGATTGGTCGCGATTGCTTCAAACACATTTTCTAAGCAAATTTAGTTCATTTAAACCAAGATTTGAGATTTAATTGTCAAAAATTCACCGGGATATTGGAACGGAGTTCCATTTATTCCGGGGGTTCATAGAAGGATATTGGGACTCGCTCAAAGAGTTGGTGGAGAAAGCAATCTGGTGGATTGGTCGCGATTGCCTCAAACAAATTTTCTTAGTAAATTTAGTTCATTTAAACCAAGATTTGAGATTTAATGGTCAAAAATTCACCGGAATATTGGAACGGAGTTCCATCTATTCCGGGGGTTCATAGAAGGATATTGGGACTCGCTCAAAGAGTTGGTGGAGAAAGCAATCTAGTGGATTGGTAGCGATTGCCTCAAACACATTTTCTAAGTAAATTTAGTTCATTTAAACAAAAAATTTGAGATTTAGGGGTCAAAAATTCATCGGGATATTGGAACGGAGTTTCATCTATTTCGGGGGTTCATAGAAGGATATTGGGACTCGATCAAAGAGTTGGTGGAGAAAGCAATCCGGTGGATTGGTCGCGATTGCTTCAAACACATTTTCTAAGCAAATTTAGTTCATTTAAACCAAGATTTGAGATTTAATTGTCAAAAATTCACCGGGATATTGGAACGGAGTTCCATTTATTCCGGGGGTTCATAGAAGGATATTGGGACTCGCTCAAAGAGTTGGTGGAGAAAGCAATCCGGTGGATTGGTCGCGATTGCTTCAAATACATTTTCTAAGTAAATTTAGTTCATTTAAACCAAAATTTGGGATTTAATGGTCAAAAATTCATCGGGATATTGAAACGGAGTTCCATCTATTCTGGGGGTTTGTTTGAAGGATATTGGGACTCTCTCAAGGAGTTGGTGGACAAAGCAATCTGGTGGATTGGTCGCGATTGCCTCAATTACTTTTTCTAAGTATATTTACTTCATTTAAACAAAAATTTTAGATTTGGGGGTCAAAAATTCACCGGGATATTGGAACGAAGTTCCATCTATTCCGGGGGTTCATAGAAGGATATTGGGACTCGATCAAAGAGTTGGTGGAGAAAGCAATCTGGTGGATTGGTCGCGATTGTCTCAAACAAATTTTCTAAGTAAATTTAATTCATTTAAACCAAAATTTGAGATTTAGTGGTCAAAAATTCACCGGGATATTGGAACGGATTTCCATCTATTCCGGGGGTTCATAGAAGGATATTGGGACTCGCTCAAAGAGTTGGTGGAGAAAGCAATCTAGTGGATTGGTAGCGATTGCCTCAAACACATTTTCTAAGTAAATTTAGTTCATTTAAACCAAAATTTGATATTTAGGGGTCAAAAATTCATCAGGATATTCGAACGGAGTTCCATCTATTCTGGGGGGTTGATAGAAGGATATTGGGACTCGCTTAAAGAGTAGGTGGAGAAAGCAATCCGGTGGATTGATCGCGATTGCCTCAAACACATTTTCTAAGTAAATTTAGTTCATTTAAACAAAAAATTTGAGATTTAGGGGTCAAAAATTCATCGGGATATTGGAACGGAGTTTCATCTATTTCGGGGGTTCATAGAAGGATATTGGGACTCGATCAAAGAGTTGGTGGAGAAAGCAATCCGGTGGATTGGTCGCGATTGCTTCAAACACATTTTCTAAGCAAATTTAGTTCATTTAAACCAAGATTTGAGATTTAATTGTCAAAAATTCACCGGGATATTGGAACGGAGTTCCATTTATTCCGGGGGTTCATAGAAGGATATTGGGACTCGCTCAAAGAGTTGGTGGAGAAAGCAATCTGGTGGATTGGTCGCGATTGCCTCAAACAAATTTTCTTAGTAAATTTAGTTCATTTAAACCAAGATTTGAGATTTAATGGTCAAAAATTCACCGGAATATTGGAACGGAGTTCCATCTATTCCGGGGGTTCATAGAAGGATATTGGGACTCGCTCAAAGAGTTGGTGGAGAAAGCAATCTAGTGGATTGGTAGCGATTGCCTCAAACACATTTTCTAAGTAAATTTAGTTCATTTAAACAAAAAATTTGAGATTTAGGGGTCAAAAATTCATCGGGATATTGGAACGGAGTTTCATCTATTTCGGGGGTTCATAGAAGGATATTGGGACTCGATCAAAGAGTTGGTGGAGAAAGCAATCCGGTGGATTGGTCGCGATTGCTTCAAACACATTTTCTAAGCAAATTTAGTTCATTTAAACCAAGATTTGAGATTTAATTGTCAAAAATTCACCGGGATATTGGAACGGAGTTCCATTTATTCCGGGGGTTCATAGAAGGATATTGGGACTCGCTCAAAGAGTTGGTGGAGAAAGCAATCCGGTGGATTGGTCGCGATTGCTTCAAATACATTTTCTAAGTAAATTTAGTTCATTTAAACCAAAATTTGGGATTTAATGGTCAAAAATTCATCGGGATATTGAAACGGAGTTCCATCTATTCTGGGGGTTTGTTTGAAGGATATTGGGACTCTCTCAAGGAGTTGGTGGACAAAGCAATCTGGTGGATTGGTCGCGATTGCCTCAATTACTTTTTCTAAGTATATTTACTTCATTTAAACAAAAATTTTAGATTTGGGGGTCAAAAATTCACCGGGATATTGGAACGAAGTTCCATCTATTCCGGGGGTTCATAGAAGGATATTGGGACTCGATCAAAGAGTTGGTGGAGAAAGCAATCTGGTGGATTGGTCGCGATTGTCTCAAACAAATTTTCTAAGTAAATTTAATTCATTTAAACCAAAATTTGAGATTTAGTGGTCAAAAATTCACCGGGATATTGGAACGGATTTCCATCTATTCCGGGGGTTCATAGAAGGATATTGGGACTCGCTCAAAGAGTTGGTGGAGAAAGCAATCTAGTGGATTGGTAGCGATTGCCTCAAACACATTTTCTAAGTAAATTTAGTTCATTTAAACAAAAAATTTGAGATTTAGGGGTCAAAAATTCATCGGGATATTGGAACGGAGTTTCATCTATTTCGGGGGTTCATAGAAGGATATTGGGACTCGATCAAAGAGTTGGTGGAGAAAGCAATCCGGTGGATTGGTCGCGATTGCTTCAAACACATTTTCTAAGCAAATTTAGTTCATTTAAACCAAGATTTGAGATTTAATTGTCAAAAATTCACCGGGATATTGGAACGGAGTTCCATTTATTCCGGGGGTTCATAGAAGGATATTGGGACTCGCTCAAAGAGTTGGTGGAGAAAGCAATATGGTGGATTGGTCGCGATTGCCTCAAACAAATTTTCTTAGTAAATTTAGTTCATTTAAACCAAGATTTGAGATTTAATGGTCAAAAATTCACCGGGATATTGGAACGGATTTTCATCAATTCCGGGGGTTCATAGAAGGATATTGGGACTCGCTCAAAGAGTTGGTAGAGAAAGCAATCTAGTGGATTGGTAGCGATTGCCTCAAACACATTTTCTAAGTAAATTTAGTTCATTTAAACAAAAATTTTGAGATTTAGGGGTCAAAAATTCATCGGGATATTGGAACGGAGTTCCATCTATTCTGGGGGGTTGCTAGAAGGATATTTGGACTCGCTAAAAGAGTAGGTGCAGAAAGCAATCCGGTGGATTTGTCGCGATTGCCTCAAACACGTTATCTAAGTAAATTTAGTTCATTTAAACCAGGATTTGAGATTTAATGGTCAAAAATTCACCGGGATATTGGAACGGAGTTCCATCTATTCCGGGGGTTAATAGAAGGATGTTGGGACTCGCTAAAAGAGTTGGTGGAGAAAGCAATCTAGTGGATTGGTAGCGATTGGCTCAAACACATTTTCTAAGTAAATTTAGTTCATTTAAACAAAAAATTTGAGATTTAGGGGTCAAAAATTCATCGGGATATTGGAACGGAGTTTCATCTATTTCGGGGGTTCATAGAAGGATATTGGGACTCGATCAAAGAGTTGGTGGAGAAAGCAATCCGGTGCTAAGTAAATTTAGTTCATTTAAACCAAGATTTGAGATTTAATGGTCAAAAATTCACCGGGATATTGGAACGGAGTTCCATCTATTCCGGGGGTTCATAGAAGGATATTTGGACTCGCTAAAAGAGTAGGTGGAGAAAGCAATCCGGTGGATTTGTCGCGATTGCCTCAAACAAATTTTTTAAGTTAATTAAGTTCATTGAAAGCAAAATTTGAGATTTAGGGGTAAAAAATTCATCGGGATATTGAAACAGAGTTCCATCTATTCCGAGGATTCATACAAGGATATTGGGACTTGCTCAAAGAGTAGCGGAGAAAGCAATCCGGTGGATTGGTCGCGATTGCTTCAAACACATTTTCTAAGTAAATTTAGTTCATTTAAACCAAAATTTGGGATTTAATGGTCAAAAATTCATCGGGATATTGAAACGGAGTTCCATCTATTCTGGGGGTTTGTTTGAAGGATATTGGGACTCTCCCAAGGAGTTGGTGGACAAAGCAATCTGGTGGATTGGTCGCGATTGCCTCAATTACTTTTTCTAAGTATATTTACTTCATTTAAACAAAAATTTTAGATTTGGGGGTCAAAAATTCACCGGGATATTGGAACGAAGTTCCATCTATTCCGGGGGTTCATAGAAGAATATTGGGACTCGATCAAAGAGTTGGTGGAGAAAGCAATCTGGTGGATTGGTCGCGATTGTCTCAAACAAATTTTCTAAGTAAATTTAATTCATTTAAACCAAAATTTGAGATTTAGTGGTCTAAAATTCACCGGGATATTGGAACGGATTTCCATCTATTCCGGGGGTTCATAGAAGGATATTGGGACTCGCTCAAAGAGTTGGTAGAGAAAGCAATCTAGTGGATTGGTAGCGATTGCCTCAAACACATTTTCTAAGTAAATTTAGTTCATTTAAACAAAAAATTTGAGATTTAGGGGTCAAAAATTCATCGGGATATTGGAACGGAGTTTCATCTATTTCGGGGGTTCATAGAAGGATATTGGGACTCGATCAAAGAGTTGGTGGAGAAAGCAATCCGGTGGATTGGTCGCGATTGCTTCAAACACATTTTCTAAGCAAATTTAGTTCATTTAAACCAAGATTTGAGATTTAATGGTCAAAAATTCACCGGAATATTGGAACGGAGTTCCATCTATTCCGGGGGTTCATAGAAGGATATTGGGACTCGCTCAAAGAGTTGGTGGAGAAAGCAATCTAGTGGATTGGTAGCGATTGCCTCAAACACATTTTCTAAGTAAATTTAGTTCATTTAAACAAAAAATTTGAGATTTAGGGGTCAAAAATTCATCGGGATATTGGAACGGAGTTTCATCTATTTCGGGGGTTCATAGAAGGATATTGGGACTCGATCAAAGAGTTGGTGGAGAAAGCAATCCGGTGGATTGGTCGCGATTGCTTCAAACACATTTTCTAAGCAAATTTAGTTCATTTAAACCAAGATTTGAGATTTAATTGTCAAAAATTCACCGGGATATTGGAACGGAGTTCCATTTATTCCGGGGGTTCATAGAAGGATATTGGGACTCGCTCAAAGAGTTGGTGGAGAAAGCAATCTGGTGGATTGGTCGCGATTGCCTCAAACAAATTTTCTACGTAAATTTAGTTCATTTAAACCAAGATTTGAGATTTAATGGTCAAAAATTCACCGGGATATTGGAACGGAGTTCCATCTATTCCGGGGGTTCATAGAAGGATATTGGGACTCGCTCAAAGAGTTGGTGGAGAAAGCAATCTAGTGGATTGGTAGCGATTGCCTCAAACACATTTTCTAAGTAAATTTAGTTCATTTAAACAAAAAATTTGAGATTTAGGGGTCAAAAATTCATCGGGATATTGGAACGGAGTTTCATCTATTTCGGGGGTTCATAGAAGGATATTGGGACTCGATCAAAGAGTTGGTGGAGAAAGCAATCCGGTGGATTGGTCGCGATTGCTTCAAACACATTTTCTAAGCAAATTTAGTTCATTTAAACCAAGATTTGAGATTTAATTGTCAAAAATTCACCGGGATATTGGAACGGAGTTCCATTTATTCCGGGGGTTCATAGAAGGATATTGGGACTCGCTCAAAGAGTTGGTGGAGAAAGCAATATGGTGGATTGGTCGCGATTGCCTCAAACAAATTTTCTAAGTAAATTTAGTTCATTTAAACCAAGATTTGAGATTTAATGGTCAAAAATTCACCGGGATATTGGAACGGATTTTCATCTATTCCGGGGGTTCATAGAAGGATATTGGGACTCGCTCAAAGAGTTGGTAGAGAAAGCAATCTAGTGGATTGGTAGCGATTGCCTCAAACACATTTTCTAAGTAAATTTAGTTCATTTAAACAAAAATTTTGAGATTTAGGGGTCAAAAATTCATCGGGATATTGGAACGGAGTTCCATCTATTCTGGGGGGTTGCTAGAAGGATATTTGGACTCGCTAAAAGAGTAGGTGCAGAAAGCAATCCGGTGGATTTGTCGCGATTGCCTCAAACACGTTATCTAAGTAAATTTAGTTCATTTAAACCAGGATTTGAGATTTAATGTTCAAAAATTCACCGGGATATTGGAACGGAGTTCCATCTATTCCGGGGGTTAATAGAAGGATGTTGGGACTCGCTAAAAGAGTTGGTGGAGAAAGCAATCTAGTGGATTGGTAGCGATTGGCTCAAACACATTTTCTAAGTAAATTTAGTTCATTTAAACAAAAAATTTGAGATTTAGGGGTCAAAAATTCATCGGGATATTGGAACGGAGTTTCATCTATTTCGGGGGTTCATAGAAGGATATTGGGACTCGATCAAAGAGTTGGTGGAGAAAGCAATCCGGGTGCTAAGTAAATTTAGTTCATTTAAACCAAGATTTGAGATTTAATGGTCAAAAATTCACCGGGATATTGGAACGGAGTTCCATCTATTCCGGGGGTTCATAGAAGGATATTTGGACTCGCTAAAAGAGTAGGTGGAGAAAGCAATCCGGTGGATTTGTCGCGATTGCCTCAAACAAATTTTTTAAGTTAATTAAGTTCATTGAAAGCAAAATTTGAGATTTAGGGGTAAAAAATTCATCGGGATATTGAAACAGAGTTCCATCTATTCCGAGGATTCATACAAGGATATTGGGACTCGCTCAAAGAGTAGCGGAGAAAGCAATCCGGTGGATTGGTCGCGATTGCTTCAAACACATTTTCTAAGTAAATTTAGTTCATTTAAACCAAAATTTGGGATTTAATGGTCAAAAATTCATCGGGATATTGAAACGGAGTTCCATCTATTCTGGGGGTTTGTTTGAAGGATATTGGGACTCTCTCAAGGAGTTGGTGGACAAAGCAATCTGGTGGATTGGTCGCGATTGCCTCAATTACTTTTTCTAAGTATATTTACTTCATTTAAACAAAAATTTTAGATTTGGGGGTCAAAAATTCACCGGGATATTGGAACGAAGTTCCATCTATTCCGGGGGTTCATAGAAGGATATTGGGACTCGATCAAAGAGTTGGTGGAGAAAGCAATCTGGTGGATTGGTCGCGATTGTCTCAAACAAATTTTCTAAGTAAATTTAATTCATTTAAACCAAAATTTGAGATTTAGTGGTCAAAAATTCACCGGGATATTGGAACGGATTTCCATCTATTCCGGGGGTTCATAGAAGGATATTGGGACTCGCTCAAAGAGTTGGTAGAGAAAGCAATCTAGTGGATTGGTAGCGATTGCCTCAAACACATTTTCTAAGTAAATTTAGTTCATTTAAACAAAAAATTTGAGATTTAGGGGTCAAAAATTCATCGGGATATTGGAACGGAGTTTCATCTATTTCGGGGGTTCATAGAAGGATATTGGGACTCGATCAAAGAGTTGGTGGAGAAAGCAATCCGGTGGATTGGTCGCGATTGCTTCAAACACATTTTCTAAGCAAATTTAGTTCATTTAAACCAAGATTTGAGATTTAATTGTCAAAAATTCACCGGGATATTGGAACGGAGTTCCATTTATTCCGGGGGTTCATAGAAGGATATTGGGACTCGCTCAAAGAGTTGGTGGAGAAAGCAATCTGGTGGATTGGTCGCGATTGCCTCAAACAAATTTTCTAAGTAAATTTAGTTCATTTAAACCAAGATTTGAGATTTAATGGTCAAAAATTCACCGGAATATTGGAACGGAGTTCCATCTATTCCGGGGGTTCATAGAAGGATATTGGGACTCGCTCAAAGAGTTGGTGGAGAAAGCAATCTAGTGGATTGGTAGCGATTGCCTCAAACACATTTTCTAAGTAAATTTAGTTCATTTAAACAAAAAATTTGAGATTTAGGGGTCAAAAATTCATCGGGATATTGGAACGGAGTTTCATCTATTTCGGGGGTTCATAGAAGGATATTGGGACTCGATCAAAGAGTTGGTGGAGAGAAAGCAATCCGGTGGATTGGTCGCGATTGCTTCAAACACATTTTCTAAGCAAATTTAGTTCATTTAAACCAAGATTTGAGATTTAATTGTCAAAAATTCACCGGGATATTGGAACGGAGTTCCATTTATTCCGGGGGTTCATAGAAGGATATTGGGACTCGCTCAAAGAGTTGGTGGAGAAAGCAATCTGGTGGATTGGTCGCGATTGCCTCAAACAAATTTTCTAAGTAAATTTAGTTCATTTAAACCAAGATTTGAGATTTAATGGTCAAAAATTCACCGGAATATTGGAACGGAGTTCCATCTATTCCGGGGGTTCATAGAAGGATATTGGGACTCGCTCAAAGAGTTGGTGGAGAAAGCAATCTAGTGGATTGGTAGCGATTGCCTCAAACACATTTTCTAAGTAAATTTAGTTCATTTAAACAAAAAATTTGAGATTTAGGGGTCAAAAATTCATCGGGATATTGGAACGGAGTTTCATCTATTTCGGGGGTTCATAGAAGGATATTGGGACTCGATCAAAGAGTTGGTGGAGAAAGCAATCCGGTGGATTGGTCGCGATTGCTTCAAACACATTTTCTAAGCAAATTTAGTTCATTTAAACCAAGATTTGAGATTTAATTGTCAAAAATTCACCGGGATATTGGAACGGAGTTCCATTTATTCCGGGGGTTCATAGAAGGATATTGGGACTCGCTCAAAGAGTTGGTGGAGAAAGCAATCTGGTGGATTGGTCGCGATTGCCTCAAACAAATTTTCTACGTAAATTTAGTTCATTTAAACCAAGATTTGAGATTTAATGGTCAAAAATTCACCGGGATATTGGAACGGAGTTCCATCTATTCCGGGGGTTCATAGAAGGATATTGGGACTCGCTCAAAGAGTTGGTGGAGAAAGCAATCTAGTGGATTGGTAGCGATTGCCTCAAACACATTTTCTAAGTAAATTTAGTTCATTTTAAACAAAAAATTTGAGATTTAGGGGTCAAAAATTCATCGGGATATTGGAACGGAGTTTCATCTATTTCGGGGGTTCATAGAAGGATATTGGGACTCGATCAAAGAGTTGGTGGAGAAAGCAATCCGGTGGATTGGTCGCGATTGCTTCAAACACATTTTCTAAGCAAATTTAGTTCATTTAAACCAAGATTTGAGATTTAATTGTCAAAAATTCACCGGGATATTGGAACGGAGTTCCATTTATTCCGGGGGTTCATAGAAGGATATTGGGACTCGCTCAAAGAGTTGGTGGAGAAAGCAATATGGTGGATTGGTCGCGATTGCCTCAAACAAATTTTCTAAGTAAATTTAGTTCATTTAAACCAAGATTTGAGATTTAATGGTCAAAAATTCACCGGGATATTGGAACGGATTTTCATCTATTCCGGGGGTTCATAGAAGGATATTGGGACTCGCTCAAAGAGTTGGTAGAGAAAGCAATCTAGTGGATTGGTAAGCGATTGCCTCAAACACATTTTCTAAGTAAATTTAGTTCATTTAAACAAAATTTTGAGATTTAGGGGTCAAAAATTCATCGGGATATTGGAACGGAGTTTCCTTCTATTCTGGGGGGTTGCTAGAAGGATATTTGGACTCGCTAAAAGAGTAGGTGCAGAAAGCAATCCGGTGGATTTGTCGCGATTGCCTCAAACATGTTATCTAAGTAAATTTAGTTCATTTAAACCAGGATTTGAGATTTAATGGTCAAAAATTCACCGGGGATATTGGAACGGAGTTCCATCTATTCCGGGGGTTAATAGATGGATGTTGGGACTCGCTAAAAGAGTTGGTGGAGAAAGCAATCTAGTGGATTGGTAGCGATTGGCTCAAACACATTTTCTAAGTAAATTTAGTTCATTTAAACAAAAAAATTTGAGATTTAGGGGTCAAAAATTCATCGGGATATTGGAACGGAGTTTCATCTATTTCGGGGGTTCATAGAAGGATATTGGGACTCGATCAAAGAGTTGGTGGAGAAAGCAATCCGGGGTGCTAAGTAAATTTAGTTCATTTAAACCAAGATTTGAGATTTAATGGTCAAAAATTCACCGGGATATTGGAACGGAGTTCCATCTATTCCGGGGGGGTTCATAGAAGGATATTTGGACTCGCTAAAAGAGTAGGTGGAGAAAGCAATCCGGTGGATTTGTCGCGATTGCCTCAAACAAATTTTTTAAGTTAATTAAGTTCATTGAAAGCAAAATTTGAGATTTAGGGGTAAAAAATTCATCGGGATATTGAAACAGAGTTCCATCTATTCCGAGGATTCATACAAGGATGTTGGGACTCGCTCAAAGAGTAGCGGAGAAAGCAATCCGGTGGATTGGTCGCGATTGCTTCAAACACATTTTCTAAGTAAATTTAGTTCATTTAAACCAAAATTTGGGATTTAATGGTCAAAAATTCATCGGGATATTGAAACGGAGTTCCATCTATTCTGGGGGTTTGTTTGAAGGATATTGGGACTCTCTCAAGGAGTTGGTGGACAAAGCAATCTGGTGGATTGGTCGCGATTGCCTCAATTACTTTTTCTAAGTATATTTACTTCATTTAAACAAAAATTTTAGATTTGGGGGTCAAAAATTCACCGGGATATTGGAACGAAGTTTCATCTATTCCGGGGGTTCATAGAAGGATATTGGGACTCGATCAAAGAGTTGGTGGAGAAAGCAATCTGGTGGATTGGTCGCGATTGTATCAAACAAATTTTCTAAGTAAATTTAATTCATTTAAACCAAAATTTGAGATTTAGTGGTCAAAAATTCACCGGGATATTGGAACGGATTTCCATCTATTCCGGGGGTTCATAGAAGGATATTGGGACTCGCTCAAAGAGTTGGTAGAGAAAGCAATCTAGTGGATTGGTAGCGATTGCCTCAAACACATTTTCTAAGTAAATTTAGTTCATTTAAACAAAAAATTTGAGATTTAGGGGTCAAAAATTCATCGGGATATTGGAACGGAGTTTCATCTATTTCGGGGGTTCATAGAAGGATATTGGGACTCGATCAAAGAGTTGGTGGAGAAAGCAATCCGGTGGATTGGTCGCGATTGCTTCAAACACATTTTCTAAGCAAATTTAGTTCATTTAAACCAAGATTTGAGATTTAATTGTCAAAAATTCACCGGGATATTGGAACGGAGTTCCATTTATTCCGGGGGTTCATAGAAGGATATTGGGACTCGCTCAAAGAGTTGGTGGAGAAAGCAATCTGGTGGATTGGTCGCGATTGCCTCAAACAAATTTTCTAAGTAAATTTAGTTCATTTAAACCAAGATTTGAGATTTAATGGTCAAAAATTCACCGGAATATTGGAACGGAGTTCCATCTATTCCGGGGGTTCATAGAAGGATATTGGGACTCGCTCAAAGAGTTGGTGGAGAAAGCAATCTAGTGGATTGGTAGCGATTGCCTCAAACACATTTTCTAAGTAAATTTAGTTCATTTAAACAAAAAATTTGAGATTTAGGGGTCAAAAATTCATCGGGATATTGGAACGGAGTTTCATCTATTTCGGGGGTTCATAGAAGGATATTGGGACTCGATCAAAGAGTTGGTGGAGAAAGCAATCCGGTGGATTGGTCGCGATTGCTTCAAACACATTTTCTAAGCAAATTTAGTTCATTTAAACCAAGATTTGAGATTTAATTGTCAAAAATTCACCGGGATATTGGAACGGAGTTCCATTTATTCCGGGGGTTCATAGAAGGATATTGGGACTCGCTCAAAGAGTTGGTGGAGAAAGCAATCTGGTGGATTGGTCGCGATTGCCTCAAACAAATTTTCTACGTAAATTTAGTTCATTTAAACCAAGATTTGAGATTTAATGGTCAAAAATTCACCGGGATATTGGAACGGAGTTCCATCTATTCCGGGGGTTCATAGAAGGATATTGGGACTCGCTCAAAGAGTTGGTGGAGAAAGCAATCTAGTGGATTGGTAGCGATTGCCTCAAACACATTTTCTAAGTAAATTTAGTTCATTTAAACAAAAAATTTGAGATTTAGGGGTCAAAAATTCATCGGGATATTGGAACGGAGTTTCATCTATTTCGGGGGTTCATAGAAGGATATTGGGACTCGATCAAAGAGTTGGTGGAGAAAGCAATCCGGTGGATTGGTCGCGATTGCTTCAAACACATTTTCTAAGCAAATTTAGTTCATTTAAACCAAGATTTGAGATTTAATTGTCAAAAATTCACCGGGATATTGGAACGGAGTTCCATTTATTCCGGGGGTTCATAGAAGGATATTGGGACTCGCTCAAAGAGTTGGTGGAGAAAGCAATCTGGTGGATTGGTCGCGATTGCCTCAAACAAATTTTCTAAGTAAATTTAGTTCATTTAAACCAAGATTTGAGATTTAATGGTCAAAAATTCACCGGAATATTGGAACGGAGTTCCATCTATTCCGGGGGTTCATAGAAGGATATTGGGACTCGCTCAAAGAGTTGGTGGAGAAAGCAATCTAGTGGATTGGTAGCGATTGCCTCAAACACATTTTCTAAGTAAATTTAGTTCATTTAAACAAAAAATTTGAGATTTAGGGGTCAAAAATTCATCGGGATATTGGAACGGAGTTTCATCTATTTCGGGGGTTCATAGAAGGATATTGGGACTCGATCAAAGAGTTGGTGGAGAAAGCAATCCGGTGGATTGGTCGCGATTGCTTCAAACACATTTTCTAAGCAAATTTAGTTCATTTAAACCAAGATTTGAGATTTAATTGTCAAAAATTCACCGGGATATTGGAACGGAGTTCCATTTATTCCGGGGGTTCATAGAAGGATATTGGGACTCGCTCAAAGAGTTGGTGGAGAAAGCAATCTGGTGGATTGGTCGCGATTGCCTCAAACAAATTTTATAAGTAAATTTAGTTCATTTAAACCAAGATTTGAGATTTAATGGTCAAAAATTCACCGGAATATTGGAACGGAGTTCCATCTATTCCGGGGGTTCATAGAAGGATATTGGGACTCGCTCAAAGAGTTGGTGGAGAAAGCAATCTAGTGGATTGGTAGCGATTGCCTCAAACACATTTTCTAAGTAAATTTAGTTCATTTAAACAAAAAATTTGAGATTTAGGGGTCAAAAATTCATCGGGATATTGGAACGGAGTTTCATCTATTTCGGGGGTTCATAGAAGGATATTGGGACTCGATCAAAGAGTTGGTGGAGAAAGCAATCCGGTGGATTGGTCGCGATTGCTTCAAACACATTTTCTAAGCAAATTTAGTTCATTTAAACCAAGATTTGAGATTTAATTGTCAAAAATTCACCGGGATATTGGAACGGAGTTCCATTTATTCCGGGGGTTCATAGAAGGATATTGGGACTCGCTCAAAGAGTTGGTGGAGAAAGCAATCTGGTGGATTGGTCGCGATTGCCTCAAACAAATTTTCTAAGTAAATTTAATTCATTTAAACCAAAATTTGAGATTTAGTGGTCAAAAATTCACCGGGATATTGGAACGGATTTCCATCTATTCCGGGGGTTCATAGAAGGATATTGGGACTCGCTCAAAGAGTTGGTAGAGAAAGCAATATAGTGGATTGGTAGCGATTGCCTCAAACACATTTTCTAAGTAAATTTAGTTCATTTAAACAAAAATTTTGAGATTTAGGGGTCAAAAATTCATCGGGATATTGGAACGGAGTTTCATCTATTTCGGCAGTTCATAAAAGGATATTGGGGCTCGATCAAAGAGTTGGTGGAGAAAGCACTCCGGTGGATTGGTCGCGATTGCTTCAAACACATTTTCTAAGTAAATTTAGTTCATTTAAACCAGGATTTGAGATTTAATGGTCAAAAATTCACCGGGATATTGGAACGGAGTTCCATCTTTTCCGGGGGTTAATAGAAGGATGTTGGGACTCGCTAAAAGAGTTGGTGGAGAAAGCAATCTAGTGGATTGGTAGCGATTGCCTCAAACACATTTTCTAAGTAAATTTAGTTCATTTAAACAAAAAATTTGAGATTTAGGGGTCAAAAATTCATCGGGATATTGGAACGGAGTTTCATCTATTTCGGGGGTTCATAGAAGGATATTGGGACTCGATCAAAGAGTTGATGGAGAAAGCAATCCGGTGGATTGGTCGCGATTGCTTCAAACACATTTTCTAAGTAAATTTAGTTCATTTAAACCAAGATTTGAGATTTAATGGTCAAAAATTCACCGGGATATTGGAACGGAGTTCCATCTATTCTGGGGGGTTCATAGAAGGATATTTGGACTCGCTAAAAGAGTAGGTGGAGAAAGCAATCCGGTGGATTTGTCGCGATTGCCTCAAACAAATTTTTTAAGTTAATTTAGTTCATTGAAAGCAAAATTTGAGATTTAGGGGTAAAAAATTCATCGGGATATTGAAACAGAGTTCCATCTATTCCGAGGATTCATACAAGGATATTGGGACTCGCTCAAAGAGTAGCGGAGAAAGCAATCCGGTGGATTGGTCGCGATTGCTTCAAACACATTTTCTAAGTAAATATAGTTCATTTAAACCAAAATTTGGGATTTAATGGTCAAAAATTGATCGGGATATTGAAACGGAGTTCCATCTATTCTGGGGGTTTGTTTGAAGGATATTGGGACTCTCTTAAGGAGTTGGTGGACAAAGCAATCTGGTGGATTGGTCGCGATTGCCTCAATTACTTTTTCTAAGTATATTTACTTCATTTAAACAAAAATTTTAGATTTGGGGGTCAAAAATTCACCGGGATATTGGAACGGAGTTCCATCTATTCCGGGGGTTCATAGAAGGATATTGGGACTCGATCAAAGAGTTGGTGGAGAAAGCAATCTGGTGGATTGGTCGCGATTGCCTCAAACAAATTTTCTAAGTAAATTTAATTCATTTAAACCAAAATTTGAGATTTAGTGGTCAAAAATTCACCGGGATATTGGAACGGATTTCCATCTATTCCGGGGGTTCATAGAAGGATATTGGGACTCGCTCAAAGAGTTGGTAGAGAAAGCAATCTAGTGGATTGGTAGCGATTGCCTCAAACACATTTTCTAAGTAAATTTAGTTCATTTAAACAAAAAATTTGAGATTTAGGGGTCAAAAATTCATCGGGATATTGGAACGGAGTTTCATCCATTTCGGCAGTTCATAAAAGGATATTGGGGCTCGATCAAAGAGTTGGTGGAGAAAGCACTCCGGTGGATTGGTCGCGATTGCTTCAAACACATTTTCTAAGTAAATTTAGTTCATTTAAACCAAGATTTGAGATTTAATGGTCAAAAATTCACCGGGATATTGGAACGGAGTTCCATTTATTCCGGGGGTTCATAGAAAGATATTGGGACTCGCTCAAAGAGTTGGTGGAGAAAGCAATCTAGTGGATTGGTTGCGATTGCCTCAAACACATTTCTAAGTAAATTTAGTTCATGTAATCAAAAAATTTGAGATTTAGGGGTCAAAAATTTATCGGGATATTGGAACGGAGTTTCATCTATTTCGGCAGTTCATAAAAGGATATTGGGGCTCGATCAAAGAGTTGGTGGAGAAAGCACTCCGGTGGATTGGTCGCGATTGCTTCAAACACATTTTCTAAGTAAATTTAGTTCATTTAAACCAAGATTTGAGATTTAATGGTCAAAAATTCACCGGGATATTGGAACGGAGTTCCATCTATTCCGGGGGTTCATAGAAGGATATTGGGACCCGCTCAAAGAGTTGGTAGAGAAAGCAATCTAGTGGATTGGTAGCGATTGCCTCAAACACATTTTCTAAGTAAATTTAGTTCATTTAAACAAAAATTTTGAGATTTAGGGGTCAAAAATTCATCGGGATATAGGAACGGAGTTCCATCTATTCTGGGGGGTTGCTAGAAGGATATTTGGACTCGCTAAAAGAGTAGGTGCAGAAAGCAATCCGGTGGATTTGTCGCGATTGCCTCAAACACGTTATCTAAGTAAATTTAGTTCATTTAAACCAGGATTTGAGATTTAATGGTCAAAAATTCACCGGGATATTGGAACGGAGTTCCATCTATTCCGGGGGTTCATAGAAAGATATTGGGACTCGCTCAAAGAGTTGGTGGAGAAAGCAATCTAGTGGATTGGTTGCGATTGCCTCAAACACATTTCTAAGTAAATTTAGTTCATGTAATCAAAAAATTTGAGATTTAGGGGTCAAAAATTTATCGGGATATTGGAACGGAGTTTCATCTATTTCGGCAGTTCATAAAAGGATATTGGGGCTCGATCAAAGAGTTGGTGGAGAAAGCACTCCGGTGGATTGGTCGCGATTGCTTCAAACACATTTTCTAAGTAAATTTAGTTCATTTAAACCAAGATTTGAGATTTAATGGTCAAAAATTCACCGGGATATTGGAACGGAGTTCCATCTATTCCGGGGGTTCATAGAAGGATATTGGGACTCGCTCAAAGAGTTGGTGGAGAAAGCAATCTAGTGGATTGGTAGCGATTGCCTCAAACACATTTTTTAAGTAAATTTAGTTCATGTAAACAAAAAATTTGAGATTTAGGGGTCAAAAATTCATCGGGATATTGGAACGGAGTTCCATCTATTCTGGGGGGTTGCTAGAAGGATATTTGGACTCGCTAAAAGAGTAGGTGGAGAAAGCAATCCGGTGGATTTGTCGCGATTGCCTCAAACAAATTTTTTAAGTTAATTTAGTTCATTGAAAGCAAAATTTGAGATTTAGGGGTAAAAAATTCATCGGGATATTGAAACAGAGTTCCATCTATTCCGAGGGTTCATAGAAGGATATTGGGACTCGCTCAAAGAGTAGGCGGAGAAAGCAATCCGGTGGATTGTTCGCGATTGCTTCAAACACATTTTCTAAGTAAATTTAGTTCATTTAAACCAAAATTTGAGATTTAATGGTCAAAAATTCATCGGGATATTGAAACGAAGTTCCATCTATTCTGGGGGTTTGTTTGAAGGATATTGGGATTCTCTCAAGGAGTTGGTGGACAAAGCAATCTGGTGGATTGGTCGCGATTGCCTCAATTACTTTTTCTAAGTATATTTAGTTCATTTAAACAAAAATTTTAGATTTGGGGGTCAAAAATTCACCGGGATATTGGAACGGAGTTCCATCTATTCCGGGGGTTCATAGAAGGATATTGGGACTCGATCAAAGAGTTGGTGGAGAAAGCAATCTGGTGGATTGGTCGCGATTGCCTTCAACAAATTTTCTAAGTAAATTTAATTCATTTAAACCAAAATTTGAGATTTAGTGGTCAAAAATTTATGGAGATATTGGAACAGAGTTCCATCTATTCTGGGGGGTTGCTTGAAGGATATTGGGACTCGCTCAAAGAGTTGGTGGAGAAAGCAATCCGGTGGATTGGTAGCGATTGCCTCAAACACATTTTCTAAGTAAATTTAGTTCATTAAAACAAAAAATTTGAGATTTAGGGGTCAAAAATTCATCGGGATATTGGAACGGAGTTCCATCTATTCTGGGGGGTTGCTAGAAGGATATTGGGACTCACTAAAAGAGTAGGTGGAGAAAGCAATCTGGTGGATTTGTCGCGATTGCCTCAAACACATTTTCCAAGTAAATTTAGTTTATTTAAACAAAAAATTTTAGATTTGGGGGTCAAAAATTCACTGGGATATTGGAACGGAGTTCCATCTATTCCGGGGGTTCATAGAAGGATATTGGGACTCGCTCAAAGAGTTGGTGGAGAAAGCAATCTAGTGGATTGGTAGCGATTCCCTCAAACACATTTTCTAAGTAAATTTAGTTCATTTAAAAAAAAATTGAGATTTAGGGGTCAAAAATTCATCGGGATATTGGAACGGAGTTTCATCTATTTCGGGGGTTCATAGAAGGATATTGGGACTCGATCAAAAAGTTGGTGGAGAAAGCAATCCGGTGGATTGGTCGCGATTGCTTTAAACACATTTTCCAAGTAAATTTAGTTCATTTAAACCAAGATTTGAGATTTAATGGTCAAAAATTCACCGGGATATTGGAACGGAGTTCCATCTATTCTGGGGGGTTGCTAGAAGGATATTGGGACTCACTAAAAGAGTAGGTGGAGAAAGCAATCTAGTGGATTTGTCGCGATTGTCTCAAACACATTTTCTAAGTACATTTAGTTCATTTAAACCAAGATTTGAGATTTAATGGTCAAAAATTAACCGGGATATTGGGACGGAGTTCCATCTATTCCGGGGGTTCATAGAAAGATATTGGGACTCGCTCAAAGAGTTGGTGGAGAAAGCAATCTAGTGGATTGGTAGCGATTGCCTCAAACACATTTTCTAAGTAAATTTAGTTCATTTAAACAAAAAATTTGAGATTTAGGGGTCAAGAATTCCTCGGATATTGGAACGGAGTTCCATCTATTCTGGGGGGTTGCTAGAAGGATATTGGGACTCGCTAAAAGAGTAGGTGGAGAAAGCAATCCGGTGGATTTGTCGCGATTGCCTGAAACAAGTTTTTTAAGTTAATTTAGTTCATTGAAAGCAAAATTTGAGATTTAGGGGTAAAAAATTCGTCGGGATATTGAAACAGAGTTCGATCTATTCCGAGGGTTCATAGAAGGATATTGGGACTCGCTCAAAGAGTAGGCGGAGAAAGCAATCCGGTGGATTGGTCGCGGTTGCTTCAAACACATTTTCTAAGTAAATTTAGTTCATTTAAACCAAAATTTGAGATTTAATGGTCAAAAATTCATCGGGATATTGAAACGGAGTTCCATCTATTCTGGGGGTTTGTTTGAAGGATATTAGGACTCTCTCAAGGAGTTGGTGGACAAAGCAATCTGGTGGATTGGTCGTGATTGCCTCAATTACTTTTTCTAAGTATATTTAGTTCATTTAAACAAAAATTTTAGATTTGGGGGTCAAAAATTCACTGGGATATTGGAACGGAGTTCCATCTATTCCGGGGGTTCATAGAAGGATATTGGGACTCGCTCAAAGAGTTGGTGGAGAAAGCAATCTAGTGGATTGGTAGCGATTGCCTCAAACACATTTTCTAAGTAAATTTAGTTCATTTAAAAAAAAATTGAGATTTAGGGGTCAAAAATTCATCGGGATATTGGAACGGAGTTTCATCTATTTCGGGGGTTCATAGAAGGATATTGGGACTCGATCAAAAAGTTGGTGGAGAAAGCAATCCGGTGGATTGGTCGCGATTGCTTCAAACACATTTTCCAAGTAAATTTAGTTCATTTAAACCAAGATTTGAGATTTAATGGTCAAAAATTCACCGGGATATTGGAACGGAGTTCCATCTATTCCGAGGGTTCATAGAAGGATATTGGGACTCGCTCAAAGAGTTGGTGGAGAAAGCAATCTTGTGGATTGGTAGCGATTGCCTCAAACACATTTTCTAAGTAAATTTAGTTTATTTAAACAAAAAATTTGAGATTTAGGGGTCAAAAATTCATCGGGATATTGGAACGGAGTTTCATCTATTCCGAGGATTCATAGAAGGATATTGGGACTCGCTCAAAGAGTAGGCGGAGAAAGCAATCTGGTGGATTGGTCGCGATTGCTTCAAACACATTTTCTAAGTAAATTTAGTTCATTTAAACCAAGATTTGAGATTTAATGGTCAAAAATTCACCGGCATATTGGAACGGAGTTCCATCTATTCCGAGGGTTCATAGAAGGATATTGGGACTCGCTCAAAGAGTTGGTGGAGAAAGCAATCTTGTGGATTGGTAGCGATTGCCTCAAACACATTTTCTAAGTAAATTTAGTTTATTTAAACAAAAAATTTGAGATTTAGGGGTCAAAAATTCATCGGGATATTGGAACGGAGTTTCATCTATTCCGAGGATTCATAGAAGGATATTGGGACTCGCTCAAAGAGTAGGCGGAGAAAGCAATCTGGTGGATTGGTCGCGATTGCTTCAAACACATTTTCTAAGTAAATTTAGTTCATTTAAACCAAAATTTGAGATTTAATGGTCAAAAATTCATCGGGATATTGAAACGGAGTTCCATCTATTCTGGGGGTTTGTTTGAAGGATATTGGGACTCTCTCAAGGAGTTGGTGGACAAAGCAATCTGGTGGATTGGTCGCGATTGCCTCAATTACTTTTTCTAAGTATATTTAGTTCATTTAAACAAAAATTTTAGATTTGGGGGTCAAAAATTCACCGGGATATTGGAACGGAGTTCCATCTATGCCAAGGGTTCATAGAAGGATATTGGGACTCGATCAAAGAGTTGGTGGAGAAAGCAATCTGGTGGATTGGTCGCGATTGCCTCAAACAAATTTTCTAAGTAAATTTAATTCATTTAAACCAAAATTTGAGATTTAGTGGTCAAAAATTCATCGAGATATTGGAACGTAGTTCCATCTATTCTGGGGGGTTGCTTGAAGGATATTGGGACTCGCTCAAAGAGTTGGTGGAGAAAGCAGTCCGGTGGATTGGCAGCGATTGCCTCAAACACATTTTTTAGGAAAATTTAGTTCATTTAAACAAAAAATTTGAGATTTAGGGGTCAAAAATTCATCGGAATATTGGAACGGAGTTCCATCTATTCTGTGGGGTTGCTAGAAGGATATTGGGACTCACTAAAAGAGTAGGTGGAGAAAGCAATACGGTGGATTTGTCGCGATGGCCTCAAACACATTTTCTAAGTAAATTTAGTTCATTTAAACCAGGATTTGAGATTTAATGGTCAAAAATTCACCGGGATATTGGAACGGAGTTCCATCTATTCCGGGGGTTCATAGAAGGATATTGGGACTCGCTCAAAGAGTTGGTGGAGAAAGCAATCTAGTGGATTGGTAGCGATTCCCTCAAACACATTTTCTAAGTAAATTTAGTTCATTTAAACAAAAAATTTGAGATTTAGGGGTCAAAAATTCATCGGGATATTGGAACGGAGTTTCATCTATTTCGGGGGTTCATAGAAGGATATTGGGACTCGATCAAAGAGTTGGTGGAGAAAGTAATCTGGTGGATTTGTCGCGATTTCCTCAAACACATTTTCTAAGTAAATTTAGTTCATTTAAACCAAGATTTGAGATTTAATGGTCAAAAATTCACCGGGATATTGGAACGGAGTTCCATCTATTCCGGGGGTTCATAGAAAGATATTGGGACTCGCTCAAAGAGTTGGTGGAGAAAGCAATCTAGTGGATTGGTAGCGATTGCCCCAAACACATTTTCTAAGTAAATTTAGTTCATTTAAACCAAGATTTGAGATTTAATGGTCAAAAATTTATCGGGATATTGGAACAGAGTTTCATCTATTTCGGGGGTTTATAGAAGGATATTGGGACTCGCTCAAAGAGTTGGTGGAGAAAGCAATCCGGTGGATTGGTCGCGATTGCTTCAAACACATTTTCTAAGTAAATTTAGTTCATTTAAACCAAGATTTGAGATTTAATGGTCAAAAATTCACCGGGATATTGGAACGGAGTTCCATTTATTCTGGGGGGTTGCTAGAAGGATCTTGGGACTCACTAAAAGAGTAGGTGGAGAAAGCAATCTGGTGGATTTGTCGCGATTGTCTCAAACACATTTTCTAAGTACATTTAGTTCATTTAAACCAAGATTTGAGATTTAATGGTCAAAAATTAACCGGGATATTGGAACGGAGTTCCATCTATTCCGGGGGTTCATAGAAAGATATTGGGACTCGCTCAAAGAGTTGGTGGAGAAAACAATCTAGTGGATTGGTAGCGATTGCCTCAAACACATTTTCTAAGTACATTTAGTTCATTTAAACCAAGATTTGAGATTTAATGGTCAAAAATTAACCGGGATATTGGAACGGAGTTCCATCTATTCCGGGGGTTCATAGAAAGATATTGGGACTCGCTCAAAGAGTTGGTAGAGAAAGCAATCTAGTGGATTGGTAGCGATTGCCTCAAACACATTTTCTAAGTAAATTTAGTTCATTTAAACAAAAAGTTTGAGATTTAGGGGTCAAAAATTCGTCGGGATATTGGAACGGAGTTCCATCTATTCTGGGGGGTTGCTAGAAGGATATTGGGACTCGATAAAAGAGTAGGTGGAGAAAGCAATCTGGTGGATTTGTCGCGATTGTCTCAAACACATTTTCTAAGTACATTTAGTTCATTTAAACCAAGATTTGAGATTTAATGGTCAAAAATTAACCGGGATATTGGAACGGAGTTCCATCTATTCCGGGGGTTCATAAAAAGATATTGGGAATCGCTCAAAGAGTTGGTGGAGAAAGCAATCTAGTGGATTGGTAGCGATTGCCTCAAACACATTTTCTAAGTACATTTAGTTCATTTAAACCAAGATTTGAGATTTAATGGTCAAAAATTAACCGGGATATTGGAACCGAGTTCCATCTATTCCGGGGGTTCATAGAAAGATATTGGGACTCGCTCAAAGAGTAGGCGGAGAAAGCAAGCCGGTGGATTGGTCGCGGTTGCTTAAAACACATTTTCTAAGTAAATTTAGTTCATTTAAACCAAAATTTGAGATTTAATGGTCAAAAATTCATCGGGATATTGAAACGGAGTTCCATCTATTCTGGGGGTTTGTTTGAAGGATATTAGGACTCTCTCAAGGAGTTGGTGGACAAAGCAATCTGGTGGATTGGTCGTGATTGCCTCAATTACTTTTTCTAAGTATATTTAGTTCATTTAAACAAAAATTTTAGATTTGGGGGTCAAAAATTCACCGGGATATTGGAACGGAGTTCCATCTATTCCGGGGGTTCATAGAAGGATATTGGGACTCGATCAAAAAGTTGGTGGAGAAAGCAATCCGGTGGATTGGTCGCGATTGCTTCAAACACATTTTCTAAGTAAATTTAGTTCATTTAAACCAAGATTTGAGATTTAATGGTAAAAAATTCACCGGGATATTGGAACGGAGTTCCATCTATTCTGGGGGGTTGCTAGAATGATATTGGGACTCACTAAAAGAGTAGGTGGAGAAAGCAATCTGGTGGATTTGTCGCGATTGTCTCAAACACATTTTCTAAGTACATTTAGTTCATTTAAACCAAGATTTGAGATTTAATGGTCAAAAATTAACCGGCATATTGGAACGGAGTTCCATCTATTCCGGGGGTTCATAGAAAGATATTGGGACTCGCTCAAACAGTTGGTGGAGAAAGCAATCTAGTGGATTGGTAGCGATTGCCTCAAACACATTTTCTAAGTAAATTTAGTTCATTTAAACAAAAAATTTGAGATTTAGGGGTCAAAAATTCCTCGGGATATTGGAACGGAGTTCCATCTATTCTGGGGGGTAGCTAGAAGGATATTGGGACTCGCTAAAAGAGTAGGTGGAGAAAGCAATCCGGTGGATTTGTCGCGATTGCCTGAAACAAGTTTTTTAAGTTAATTTAGTTCATTGAAAGCAAAATTTGAGATTTAGGGGTAAAAAATTCGTCGGGATATTGAAACAGAGTTCCATCTATTCCGAGGGTTCATAGAAGGATATTGGGACTCGCTCAAAGAGTAGGCGGAGAAAGCAATCTGGTGGATTGGTCGCGGTTGCTTCAAACACATTTTCTAAGTAAATTTAGTTCATTTAAACCAAAATTTGAGATTTAATGGTCAAAAATTCATCGGGATATTGAAACGGAGTTCCATCTATTCTGGGGGTTTGTTTGAAGGATATTAGGACTCTCTCAAGGAGTAGGTGGAGAAAGCAATCTGGTGGATTTGTCGCGATTGTCTCAAACACATTTTCTAAGTACATTTAGTTCATTTAAACCAAGATTTGAGATTTAATGGTCAAAAATTAACCGGGATATTGGAACCGAGTTCCATCTATTCCGGGGGTTCATAGAAAGATATTGGGACTCGCTCAAAGAGTTGGTGGAGAAAACAATCTAGTGGATTGGTAGCGATTGCCTCAAACACATTTTCTAAGTAAATTTAGTTCATTTAAACGAAAAATTTGAGATTTAGGGGTCAAAAATTCGTCGGGATATTGAAACAGAGTTCCATCTATTCCGAGGGTCCATAGAAGGATATTGGGACTCGCTCAAAGAGTAGGCGGAGAAAGCAAGCCGGTGGATTGGTCGCGGTTGCTTAAAACACATTTTCTAAGTAAATTTAGTTCATTTAAACCAAAATTTGAGATTTAATGGTCAAAAATTCATCGGGATATTGAAACGGAGTTCCATCTATTCTGGGGGTTTGTTTGAAGGATATTAGGACTCTCTCAAGGAGTTGGTGGACAAAGCAATCTGGTGGATTGGTCGTGATTGCCTCAATTACTTTTTCTAAGTATATTTAGTTCATTTAAACAAAAATTTTAGATTTGGGGGTCAAAAATTCACTGGGATATTGGAACGGAGTTCCATCTATTCCGGGGGTTCATAGAAGGATATTGGGACTCGCTCAAAGAGTTGGTGGAGAAAGCAATCTAGTGGATTGGTAGCGATTGCCTCAAACACATTTTCTAAGTAAATTTAGTTCATTTAAAAAAAAATTGAGATTTAGGGGTCAAAAATTCATCGGGATATTGGAACGGAGTTTCATCTATTTCGGGGGTTCATAGAAGGATATTGGGACTCGATCAAAAAGTTGGTGGAGAAAGCAATCCGGTGGATTGGTCGCGATTGCTTCAAACACATTTTCCAAGTAAATTTAGTTCATTTAAACCAAGATTTGAGATTTAATGGTCAAAAATTCACCGGGATATTGGAACGGAGTTCCATCTATTCTGGGGGGGTTGCTAGAAGGATATTGGGACTCACTAAAAGAGTAGGTGGAGAAAGCAATCTAGTGGATTTGTCGCGATTGTCTCAAACACATTTTCTAAGTACATTTAGTTCATTTAAACCAAGATTTGAGATTTAATGGTCAAAAATTAACCGGGATATTGGGACGGAGTTCCATCTATTCCGGGGGTTCATAGAAAGATATTGGGACTCGCTCAAAGAGTTGGTGGAGAAAGCAATCTAGTGGATTGGTAGCGATTGCCTCAAACACATTTTCTAAGTAAATTTAGTTCATTTAAACAAAAAATTTGAGATTTAGGGGTCAAGAATTCCTCGGGATATTGGAACGGAGTTCCATCTATTCTGGGGGGTTGCTAGAAGGATATTGGGACTCGCTAAAAGAGTAGGTGGAGAAAGCAATCCGGTGGATTTGTCGCGATTGCCTGAAACAAGTTTTTTAAGTTAATTTAGTTCATTGAAAGCAAAATTTGAGATTTAGGGGTAAAAAATTCGTCGGGATATTGAAACAGAGTTCCATCTATTCCGAGGGTTCATAGAAGGATATTGGGACTCGCTCAAAGAGTAGGCGGAGAAAGCAATCCGGTGGATTGGTCGCGGTTGCTTCAAACACATTTTCTAAGTAAATTTAGTTCATTTAAACCAAAATTTGAGATTTAATGGTCAAAAATTCATCGGGATATTGAAACGGAGTTCCATCTATTCTGGGGGTTTGTTTGAAGGATATTAGGACTCTCTCAAGGAGTTGGTGGACAAAGCAATCTGGTGGATTGGTCGTGATTGCCTCAATTACTTTTTCTAAGTATATTTAGTTCATTTAAACAAAAATTTTAGATTTGGGGGTCAAAAATTCACTGGGATATTGGAACGGAGTTCCATCTATTCCGGGGGTTCATAGAAGGATATTGGGACTCGCTCAAAGAGTTGGTGGAGAAAGCAATCTAGTGGATTGGTAGCGATTGCCTCAAACACATTTTCTAAGTAAATTTAGTTCATTTAAAAAAAAATTGAGATTTAGGGGTCAAAAATTCATCGGGATATTGGAACGGAGTTTCATCTATTTCGGGGGTTCATAGAAGGATATTGGGACTCGATCAAAAAGTTGGTGGAGAAAGCAATCCGGTGGATTGGTCGCGATTGCTTCAAACACATTTTCCAAGTAAATTTAGTTCATTTAAACCAAGATTTGAGATTTAATGGTCAAAAATTCACCGGGATATTGGAACGGAGTTCCATCTATTCTGGGGGGGTTGCTAGAAGGATATTGGGACTCACTAAAAGAGTAGGTGGAGAAAGCAATCTAGTGGATTTGTCGCGATTGTCTCAAACACATTTTCTAAGTACATTTAGTTCATTTAAACCAAGATTTGAGATTTAATGGTCAAAAATTAACCGGGATATTGGGACGGAGTTCCATCTATTCCGGGGGTTCATAGAAAGATATTGGGACTCGCTCAAAGAGTTGGTGGAGAAAGCAATCTAGTGGATTGGTAGCGATTGCCTCAAACACATTTTCTAAGTAAATTTAGTTCATTTAAACAAAAAATTTGAGATTTAGGGGTCAAGAATTCCTCGGGATATTGGAACGGAGTTCCATCTATTCTGGGGGGTTGCTAGAAGGATATTGGGACTCGCTAAAAGAGTAGGTGGAGAAAGCAATCCGGTGGATTTGTCGCGATTGCCTGAAACAAGTTTTTTAAGTTAATTTAGTTCATTGAAAGCAAAATTTGAGATTTAGGGGTAAAAAATTCGTCGGGATATTGAAACAGAGTTCCATCTATTCCGAGGGTTCATAGAAGGATATTGGGACTCGCTCAAAGAGTAGGCGGAGAAAGCAATCCGGTGGATTGGTCGCGGTTGCTTCAAACACATTTTCTAAGTAAATTTAGTTCATTTAAACCAAAATTTGAGATTTAATGGTCAAAAATTCATCGGGATATTGAAACGGAGTTCCATCTATTCTGGGGGTTTGTTTGAAGGATATTAGGACTCTCTCAAGGAGTTGGTGGACAAAGCAATCTGGTGGATTGGTCGTGATTGCCTCAATTACTTTTTCTAAGTATATTTAGTTCATTTAAACAAAAATTTTAGATTTGGGGGTCAAAAATTCACTGGGATATTGGAACGGAGTTCCATCTATTCCGGGGGTTCATAGAAGGATATTGGGACTCGCTCAAAGAGTTGGTGGAGAAAGCAATCTAGTGGATTGGTAGCGATTGCCTCAAACACATTTTCTAAGTAAATTTAGTTCATTTAAAAAAAAATTGAGATTTAGGGGTCAAAAATTCATCGGGATATTGGAACGGAGTTTCATCTATTTCGGGGGTTCATAGAAGGATATTGGGACTCGATCAAAAAGTTGGTGGAGAAAGCAATCCGGTGGATTGGTCGCGATTGCTTCAAACACATTTTCCAAGTAAATTTAGTTCATTTAAACCAAGATTTGAGATTTAATGGTCAAAAATTCACCGGGATATTGGAACGGAGTTCCATCTATTCTGGGGGGTTGCTAGAAGGATATTGGGACTCACTAAAAGAGTAGGTGGAGAAAGCAATCTAGTGGATTTGTCGCGATTGTCTCAAACACATTTTCTAAGTACATTTAGTTCATTTAAACCAAGATTTGAGATTTAATGGTCAAAAATTAACCGGGATATTGGGACGGAGTTCCATCTATTCCGGGGGTTCATAGAAAGATATTGGGACTCGCTCAAAGAGTTGGTGGAGAAAGCAATCTAGTGGATTGGTAGCGATTGCCTCAAACACATTTTCTAAGTAAATTTAGTTCATTTAAACAAAAAATTTGAGATTTAGGGATCAAGAATTCCTCGGGATATTGGAACGGAGTTCCATCTATTCTGGGGGGTTGCTAGAAGGATATTGGGACTCGCTAAAAGAGTAGGTGGAGAAAGCAATCCGGTGGATTTGTCGCGATTGCCTGAAACAAGTTTTTTAAGTTAATTTAGTTCATTGAAAGCAAAATTTGAGATTTAGAGGTAAAAAATTCGTCGGGATATTGAAACAGAGTTCCATCTATTCCGAGGGTTCATAGAAGGATATTGGGACTCGCTCAAAGAGTAGGCGGAGAAAGCAATCCGGTGGATTGGTCGCGGTTGCTTCAAACACATTTTCTAAGTAAATTTAGTTCATTTAAACCAAAATTTGAGATTTAATGGTAAAAAATTCATCGGGATATTGAAACGGAGTTCCATCTATTCTGGGGGTTTGTTTGAAGGATATTAGGACTCTCTCAAGGAGTTGGTGGACAAAGCAATCTGGTGGATTGGTCGCGATTGCCTCAATTACTTTTTCTAAGTATATTTAGTTCATTTAAACAAAAATTTTAGATTTGGGGGTCAAAAATTCACCGGGATATTGGAACGGAGTTTCATCTATTCCGGGGGTTCATATAAGGATATTGGGACTCGATCAAAGAGTTGGTGGAGAAAGCAATCTGGTGGATTGGTCGCGATTGCCTCAAACATATTTTCTAAGTAAATTTAATTCATTTAAACCAAAATTTGAGACTTAGTGGTCAAAAATTCATCGAGATATTGGAACGGAGTTCCATCTATTCTGGGGGTTGCTTGAAGGATAATGGGACTCGCTCAAAGAGTTGGTGGAGAAAGCAATCCGGTGGATTGGCAGCGATTGCCTCAAACACATTTTCTAAGTAAATTTAGTTCATTTAAACAAAAAATTTGAGATTTAGGGGTCAAAAATTCATCGGGATATTGGAACGGAGTTCCATCTATTCTGGGGGGTTGCAAGAAGGATATTGGGACTCACTAAAAGAGTAGGTGGAGAAAGCAATCCGGTGGATTTGTCGCGATTGCCTGAAACAAGTTTTTTAAGTTAATTTAGTTCATTGAAAGCAAAATTTGAGATTTAGGGGTAAAAAATTCGTCGGGATATTGAAACAGAGTTCCATCTATTCCGAGGGTTCATAGAAGGATATTGGGACTCGCTCAAAGAGTAGGCGGAGAAAGCAATCCGGTGGATTGGTCGCGGTTGCTTCAAACACATTTTCTAAGTAAATTTAGTTCATTTAAACCAAGATTTGAGATTTAATGGTAAAAAATTCACCCGGATATTGGAACGGAGTTCCATCTATTCCGGGGGTTCATAGAAAGATATTGGGACTCGCTCAAAGAGTTGGTGGACAAAGCAATCTAGTGGATTGGTAGCGATTGCCTCAAACACATTTTCTAAGTAAATTTAGTTCATTTAAACAAAAAATTTGAGATTTAGGGGTCAAAAATTCATCGGGATATTGGAACGGAGTTTCATCTATTTCGGGGGTTCATAGAAGGATATTGGGACTCGATCAAAGAGTTGGTGGAGAAAGCAATCCGGTGGATTGGTCGCGATTGCTTCAAACACATTTTCTAAGTAAATTTAGTTCATTTAAACCAAGATTTGAGATTTAATGGTCAAAAACTCACCGGGATATTGGAACGGAGTTCCATCTATTCCGGGGGTTCATAGAAGGATATTGGGACTCGCTCAAAGAGTTGGTGGAGAAAGCAATCTAGTGGATGGGTAGCGATTGCCTCAAACACATTTTCTAAGTAAATTTAGTTCATTTAAAAAAAATTGAGATTTAGGGGTCAAAAATTCATCGGGATATTGGAACGGAGTTTCATCTATTCCGGGGATTCATAGAAGGATATTGGGACTCGATCAAATAGTTGGTGGAGAAAGCAATCCGGAGGATTGGTCGCGATTGCTTTAAACAAATTTTTTAAGTTAATTTAGTTCATTGAAAGCAAAATTTGAGATTTAGGGGTAAAAAATTCATCGGGATATTGAAACAGAGTTCCATCTATTCCGAGGGTTCATAGAAAGATATTGGGACTCGCTCAAAGAGTTGGTGGAGAAAGCAATCTAGTGGATTGGTAGCGATTGCCTCAAACAAATTTTCTAAGTAAATTTAGTTCATTTAAACAAAAAATTTGAGATTTAGGGGTCAAAAATTCATCGGGATATTGGAACGGAGTTTCATCTATTCCGGGGATTCATAGAAGGATATTGGGACTCGATCAAATAGTTGGTGGAGAAAGCAATCCGGAGGATTGGTCGCGATTGCCTCAAACAAATTTTTTAAGTTAATTTAGTTCATTGAAAGCAAAATTTGAGATTTAGGGGTAAAAAATTCATCGGGATATTGAAACAGAGTTCCATCTATTCCGAGGGTTCATTGAAAGATAGTGGGACTCTCTCAAGGAGTTGGTGGACAAAGCAATCTGGTGGATTGGTCGCGATTGCCTCAATTACTTTTTCTAAGTATATTTAGTTCATTTAAACAAAAAATTTGAGATTTAGGGGTCAAAAATTCATCGGGATATTGGAACGGAGTTTCATCTATTTCGGGGGTTCATAGAAGGATATTGGGACTCGATCAAAGAGTTGGTGGAGAAAGCAATCCGGTGGATTGGTCGCGATTGCTTCAAACACATTTTCTAAGTAAATTTAGTTCATTTAAACCAAGATTTGAGATTTAATGGTCAAAAAAACTCACCGGGATATTGGAACGGAGTTCCATCTATTCCGGGGGTTCATAGAAGGATATTGGGACTCGCTCAAAGAGTTGGTGGAGAAAGCAATCTAGTGGATGGGTAGCGATTGCCTCAAACACATTTTCTAAGTAAATTTAGTTCATTTAAAAAAAATTGAGATTTAGGGGTCAAAAATTCATCGGGATATTGGAACGGAGTTTCATCTATTCCGGGGATTCATAGAAGGATATTGGGACTCGATCAAATAGTTGGTGGAGAAAGCAATCCGGAGGATTGGTCGCGATTGCTTTAAACACATTTTCTAAGTAAATTTAGTTCATTTAAACCAAGATTTGAGATTTAATTGTCAAAAATTCACCGGGATATTGGAACGGAGTTCCATCTATTCTGGGGGGTTGCTAGAAGGATATTGGGACTCACTAAAAGAGTAGGTAGAGAAAGCAATCTGGTGGATTTGTCGCGATTGTCTCAAACACATTTTCTAAGTACATTTAGTTCATTTAAACCAAGATTTGAGATTTAATGGTCAAAAATTAACCGGGATATTGGAACCGAGTTCCAACTATTCCGGGGGTTCATAGAAAGATATTGGGATTCGCTCAAAGAGTTGGTGGAGAAAACAATCTAGTGGATTGGTAGCGATTCCCTCAAACACATTTTCTAAGTAAATTTAGTTCATTTAAACAAAAAATTTGAGATTTAGGGGTCAAAAATTCGTCGGGATATTGAAACAGAGTTCCATCTATTCCGAGGGTTCATAGAAGGATATTGGGACTCGCTCAAAGAGTAGGCGGAGAAAGCAAGCCGGTGGATTGGTCGCGGTTGCTTAAAACACATTTTCTAAGTAAATTTAGTTCATTTAAACCAAAATTTGAGATTTAATGGTCAAAAATTCATCGGGATATTGAAACGGAGTTCCATCTATTCTGGGGGTTTGTTTGAAGGATATTAGGACTCTCTAAAGGAGTTGGTGGACAAAGCAATCTGGTGGATTGGTCGTGATTGCCTCAATTACTTTTTCTAAGTATATTTAGTTCATTTAAACAAAAATTTTAGATTTGGGGGTCAAAAATTTACCGGGATATTGGAACGGAGTTCCATCTATTCCGTGGGTTCATAGAAGGATATTGGGACTCGCTCAAAGAGTTGGTGGAGAAAGCAATCTAGTGGATTGGTAGCGATTGCCTCAAACACATTTTCTAAGTAAATTTAGTTCATTTAAAAAAAAAATTGAGATTTAGGGGTCAAAAATTCATCGGGATATTGGAACGGAGTTTCATCTATTTCGGGGGTTCATAGAAGGATATTGGGACTCGATCAAATAGTTGGTGGAGAAAGCAATCCGGTGGATTGGCAGCGATTGCCTCAAACACATTTTCTAAGTAAATTTAGTTCATTTAAACAAAAAATTTGAGATTTAGGGGTCAAAAATTCATCGGGATATTGGAACGGAGTTCCATCTATTCTGGGGGGTTGCAAGAAGGATATTGGGACTCACTAAAAGAGTAGGTGGAGAAAGCAATCTGGTGGATTTGTCGCGATTGCCTCAAGCACATTTTCTAAGTAAATTTAGTTCATTTAAACCAAGATTTGAGATTTAATGGTCAAAAATTCACCCGGATATTGGAACGGAGTTCCATCTATTCCGGGGGTTCATAGAAAGATATTGGGACTCGCTCAAAGAGTTGGTGGAGAAAGCAATCTAGTGGATTGGTAGCGATTGCCTCAAACACATTTTCTAAGTAAATTTAGTTCATTTAAACAAAAAATTTGAGATTTAGGGGTCAAAAATTCATCGGGATATTGGAACGGAGTTTCATCTATTTCGGGGGTTCATAGAAGGATATTGGGGCTCGATCAAAGAGTTGGTGGAGAAAGCACTCCGGTGGATTGGTCGCGATTGCTTCAAACACATTTTCTAAGTAAATTTAGTTCATTTAAACCAAGATTTGAGATTTAATGGTCAAAAATTCACCGGGATATTGGAACGGAGTTCCATCTATTCCGGGGGTTCATAGAAGGATATTGGGACTCGCTCAAAGAGTTGGTGGAGAAAGCAATCTAGTGGATTGGTAGCGATTGCCTCAAACAAATTTTCTAAGTAAATTTAGTTCATTTAAACAAAAAATTTGAGATTTAGGGGTCAAAAATTCATCGGGATATTGGAACGGAGTTCCATCTATTTCGGGGGGGTTGCTAGAAGGATATTGGGACTCGCTAAAAGAGTAGGTGGAGAAAGCAATCCGGTAGATTTGTCGCGATTGCCTCAAACAAATTTTTTAAGTTAATTTAGTTCATTGAAAGCAAAATTTGAGATTTAGGGGTAAAAAATTCATCGGGATATTGAAACAGAGTTCCATCTATTCCGAGGGTTCATAGAAAGATATTGGGACTTCTCAAGGAGTTGGTGGACAAAGCAATCTGGTGGATTGGTCGCGATTGCCTCAATTACTTTTTCTAAGTATATTTAGTTCATTTAAACAAAAATTTTAGATTTGGGTGTCAAAAATTCACCGGGATATTGGAACGGAGTTCCATCTATTCCGAGGGTTCATAGAAGGATATTGGGACTCGATCAAAGAGTTGGTGGAGAAAGCAATCTGGTGGATTGGTCGCGATTGCCTCAAACAAATTTTCTAAGTAAATTTAATTCATTTAAACCAAAATTTGAGATTTAGTGGTCAAAAGTTCATCGAGATATTGGAACGGAGTTCCATCTATTCTGGGGGGTTGCTTGAAGGATATTGGGACTCGCTCAAAGAGTTGGTGGAAAAAGCAATCAGGTGGATTGGTCGCGTTTGCCTCAATTACTTTTTCTAAGTATATTTAGTTCATTTAAACCAAAATTTTAGATATGGGGGTCAAAAATTCACCGGGATATTGGAACGGAGTTCCATCTATTCTGGGGGGTTGCAAGAAGGATATTGGGACTCACTAAAAGAGTAGGTGGAGAAAGCAATCTGGTGGATTTGTCGCGATTGCCTCAAGCACATTTTCTAAGTAAATTTAGTTCATTTAAACCAAGATTTGAGATTTAATGGTCAAAAATTCACCCGGATATTGGAACGGAGTTCCATCTATATTCTGGGGGGTTGCTAGAAGGATATTGGGACTCCCTAAAAGTGTAGGTGGAGAAAGCAATCCGGTGGATTTGTCGCGATTTCCTCAAACAAATTTTTTAAGTTAATTTAGTTCATTGAAAGCAAAATTTGAGATTTAGGGGTAAAAAATTCATCGGGATATTGAAAAAGAGTTCCATCTATTCCGAGGGTTCATAGAAGGATATTGGGAATCGCTCAAAGAGTAGGCGGAGAAAGCAATCCGGTGGATTGGTCGCGATTGCTTCAAACACATTTTCTAAGTAAATTTAGTTCATTTAAACCAAAATTTGAGATTTAATGGTCAAAAATTCATCGGGATATTGAAACGGAGTTCCATCTATTCTGGGGGTTTGTTTGAAGGATATTGGGACTCTCTCAAGGAGTTGGTGGACAAAGCAATCTGGTGGATTGGTCGCGATTGCCTCAATTACTTTTTCTAAGTATATTTAGTTCATTTAAACAAAAATTTTAGATTTGGGTGTCAAAAATTCACCGGGATATTGGAACGGAGTTCCATCTATTCCAAGGGTTCATAGAAGGATATTGGGACTCGATCAAAGAGTTGGTGGAGAAAGCAATCTGGTGGATTGGTCGCGATTGCCTCAAACAAATTTTCTAAGTAAATTTAATTCATTTAAACCAAAATTTGAGATTTAGTGGTCAAAAGTTCATCGAGATATTGGAACGGAGTTCCATCTATTCTGGGGGGTTGCTTGAAGGATATTGGGACTCGCTCAAAGAGTTGGTGGAAAAAGCAATCAGGTGGATTGGTCGCGTTTGCCTCAATTACTTTTTCTAAGTATATTTAGTTCATTTAAACCAAAATTTTAGATATGGGGGTCAAAAATTCACCGGGATATTGGAACGGAGTTCCATCTATTCTGGGGGGTTGCAAGAAGGGTATTGGGACTCACTAAAAGAGTAGGTGGAGAAAGCAATCTGGTGGATTTGTCGCGATTGCCTCAAGCACATTTTCTAAGTAAATTTAGTTCATTTAAACCAAGATTTGAGATTTAATGGTCAAAAATTCACCCGGATATTGGAACGGAGTTCCATCTATTCTGGGGGGTTGCTAGAAGGATATTGGGACTCCCTAAAAGTGTAGGTGGAGAAAGCAATCCGGTGGATTTGTCGCGATTTCCTCAAACAAATTTTTTAAGTTAATTTAGTTCATTGAAAGCAAAATTTGAGATTTAGGGGTAAAAAATTCATCGGATATTGAAACAGAGTTCCATCTATTCAGAGGGTTCAAAGAAGGATATTGGGAATCGCTCAAAGAGTAGGCGGAGAAAGCAATCCGGTGGATTGGTCGCGATTGCTTCAAACACATTTTCTAAGTAAATTTAGTTCATTTAAACCAAAATTTGAGATTTAATGGTCAAAAATTCATCGGGATATTGAAACGGAGTTCCATCTATTCTGGGGGTTGCTTGAAGGATATTGGGACTCGCGTAAGGAGTTGGTAGAGAAAGCAATCTGGTGGATTGGTCGCGATTGCCTCAAACACTTTTTCTAAAAATATTTAATTCATTTCAACCGTAATTTTAGATTTGGGGGTCAAAAACTCACCGGGATATTGGAACGGAGTTCCATCTATTCCGGGGGTTCCTTGAAGGATATTGGGACTCAATTAAAGAGTTGGTGGAGAAAGCAATCTGATGGATTGGTCGCGATTGCCTCAAACAAATTTTCTAAGTAAATTTAATTCATTTAAACCAAAATTTGAGATTTAGTGGTCAAAAATTCATCGGGATATTGAAACGGAGTTCCATCTATTCTGGGGGGTTGCTAGAAGGATATTGGGAGTTGCTAAAAGAGTAGGTGGAGGAAGCAATCCGGTGGATTGGTCGCGATTGCCTCAAACAAATTTTCTAAGTTAATTTAGTTCATTGAAACCAAAATTTGAGATTTAGGGGTCAAAAATTCATCTGGATATTGGAAAAGAGTTCCATCTATTTCGAGGGTTCCTAAAAGGATATTGGGACTCGCTCAAAGAGTAGGCGGAGGAAGCCGGTGAATTGGTCGCGATTGCTTCAAACACATTTTCTAAGTAAATTTAGTTCATTTAAACCAAAATTTGAGATTTAATGGTAAAAAATTCATCGGGATATTGAAACGGAGTTCCATCTATTCTGGGGGTTGCTTGAAGGATATTGGGACTCGGTCAAGGAGTTGTTGGAGAAAGCAATCCGGTGGATTGGTCGCGATTGCCTCAAACACTTTTTCTAAGTATATTTAGTTCATTTAAACCAAAATTTGAGATTTAATGGTCAAAAATTTATCGGGATATTGAAACGGAGTTCCATCTATTTTGGGGGTTGCTTGAAGGATATTGGGACTCGCTCAAGGAGTTGGTAGAGAAAGCAATCCGGTGGATTGGTCGCGATTGCCTCAAACACTTTTTCTAAGTATATTTAGTTCATTTAAACCAAAATTTTAGATTTGGGGGTCAAAAATTCACCGGGATATTGGAACGGAGTTCCATCTATTCCGGGGGTTCCTAGAAGGATATTAAGACTCGCTAAAAGAGTTGGTGGAGATAGCAATCTGGTGGATTGGCCGCGATTGCCTCAAATACATTTTCTAAGTAAATTTAGTTCATTTAAACCAAAATTTGAGATTTAGTGGTCAAAAATCCATCGGGATATTGGAACGGAGTTCCATCTATTTTGGGGGGTTGCTAGAAGGATATTGGGACTCGCTCAAAGAGTAGGCGGAGAATGCAATCCGTTGGATTGGTCGTGATTGCTTCAAACACATTTTCTAAGTAAATTTAGTTCATTTAAACCAAAATTTGAGATTTAATGGTCAAAAATTCATCGGGATATTGAAACGGAGTTCCATCTATTCTGGGGGTTGTTTGAAGGATATTGGGACTCGCTCAAGGAGTTGGTGGACAAAGCAATCCGGTGGATTGGTCGCGATTGCCTCAATTACTTTTTCTAAGTACATTTGGTTCATTTAAACCAAAATTTTAGATTTGGGGGTAAAAAATTCACCGGGATATTGGAACGGAGTTTCATCTATTTCGGGGGTTCATAGAAGGATATTGGGATTCGATCAAAGAGTTGGTGGAGAAAGCAATCCGGTGGATTGGTCGCGATTGCTTCAAACACATTTTCTAAGTAAATTTAGTTCATTTAAACCAAGATTTGAGATTTAATGGTCAAAAATTCACCGGGATATTGGAACGGAGTTCCATCTATTCCGGGGGTTCATAGAAGGATATTGGGACTCGCTCAAAGAGTTGGTGGAGAAAGCAATCTAGTGGATTGGTAGCGATTGCCTCAAACACATTTTCTAAGTAAATTTAGTTCATTTAAACAAAAAATTTGAGATTTAGGGGTCAAAAATTCATCAGGATATTGGAACGGAGTTCCATCTATTCTGGGGGGTTGCTAGAAGGATATTGGGACTCGCTAAAAGAGTAGGTGGAGAAAGCAATCCGGTGGATTTGTCGCGATTGCCTCAAACAAATTTTTTAAGTTAATTTAGTTCATTGAAAGCAAAATTTGAGATTTAGGGGTAAAAAATTCATCGGGATATTGAAACAGAGTTCCATCTATTCCGAGGGTTCATAGAAGGATATTGGGAATCGCTCAAAGAGTAGGCGGAGAAAGCAATCCGGTGGATTGGTCGCGATTGCTTCAAACACATTTTCTAGGTAAATTTAGTTCATTTAAACCAAAATTTGAGATTTAATGGTCAAAAATTCATCGGGATATTGAAACGGAGTTCCATCTATTCTGGGGGTTGCTTGAAGGATATTGGGACTCGCTCAAGGAGTTGGTAGAGAAAGCAATTTGGTGGATTGGTCGCGATTGCCTCAAACACTTTTTCTAAAAATATTTAGTTCATTTCAACCGAAATTTTAGATTTAGGGGTCAAAAACTCACCGGGATATTGGAACGGAGTTCCATCTATTCCGGGGGTTCCTAGAAGGATATTAGGACTTGCTCGAAGAGTTGGTGAAGAAAGCAATTTGGTGGATTGGTAGCGATTGCCTCAAACACATTTAGTAAGTAAATGTAGTTCATTTAAACCAAAATTTGATATTTAGGGGTCAAAAATTCATCGGGATATTCGAACAAAGTTCCATCTATTCTAGGGGGTTGCTAGAAGGATATTGGGACTCGCTTAAAGAGTAGGTGGAGAAAGCAATCCGGTGGATTGGTCGCGATTGCCTCAAACACATTTTCTAAGTAAATTTAGTTCATTTAAACCAAAATTTGAGATTTGGGGGTCAAAAATTCACCGGGATATTGGAACGGAGTTCCATCTATTCCGGGGCTTCCTCGAAGGATATGGGGACTCGCTCAAAGAGTTGGTGGAGAAAGCAATATGGTGGATTGGTCGCGATTGCCTCAAACAAATTTTCTAAGTAAATTTAATTCATTTAAACCAAAATTTGAGATTTAGGGGTCAAAAATTCATCGGGATATTGGAACGGAGTTCCATCTATTCTGGGGAGTGCTAAAAGGATATTGGGACTCGCTCAAAGAGTTGGTGGAGAAGGCAATACGGTAGATTGGTAGCGATTGCCTCAAACACATTTTCTAAGTAAATTCAGTTCATTTAAACCAAAATTTGAGATTTAATGGTCTAAAATTCATCGGGATATTGAAACGGAGTTCCATCTATTCTGGGGGGTGCTAAAAGGATATTGGGACTCGCTCAAAGAGTTGGTGGAGAAAGCAATCCGGTGGATTGGTCGCGATTGCCTCAAACAAATTTTCTAAGTTAATTTAGTTCATTGAAACCAAAATTTGAGATTTAGGGGTCAAAAATTCATCTGGATATTGGAAAAGAGTTCCATCTATTCCGAGGGTTCCTAAAAGGATATTGGGATTCGCTCAAAGAGTAGGCGGAGGAAGCAATCCGGTGAATTGGTCGCGATTGCTTCAAACACATTTTTTAAGTAAATTTAGTTCATTTAAACCAAAATTTGAGATTTAATGGTAAAAAATTCATCGGGATATTGAAACGGAGTTCCATCTATTCTGGGGGTTGCTTGAAGGATATTGGGACTCGGTCAAGGAGTTGTTGGAGAAAGCAATCCGGTTGATTGGTCGCGATTGCCTCAAACACTTTTTCTAAGTATATTTAGTTCATTTAAACCAAAATTTTAGATTTGGGGGTCAAAAATTCACCGGGATATTGGAACGGAGTTCCATCTACTCCGGGGGTTCCTAGAAGGATATTAAGACTCGCTAAAAGAGTTGGTGGAGATAGCAATCTGGTGGATTGGCCGCGATTGCCTCAAATACATTTTCTAAGTAAATTTAGTTCATTTAAACCAAAATTTGAGATTTAGTGGTCAAAAATCCATCGGGATATTGGAACGGAGTTCCATCTATTTTGGGGGGTTGCTAGAAGGATATTGGGACTCGCTCAAAGAGTAGGCGGAGAATGCAATCCGTTGGATTGGTCGTGATTGCTTCAAACACATTTTCTAAGTAAATTTAGTTCATTTAAACCAAAATTTGAGATTTAATGGTCAAAAATTCATCGGGATATTGAAACGGAGTTCCATCTATTCTGGGGGTTGTTTGAAGGATATTGGGACTCGCTCAAGGAGTTGGTGGACAAAGCAATCTGGTGGATTGGTCGCGATTGCCTCAATTACTTTTTCTAAGTACATTTGGTTCATTTAAACCAAAATTTTAGATTTGGGGGTAAAAAATTCACCGGGATATTGGAACGGAGTTTCATCTATTTCGGGGGTTCATAGAAGGATATTGGGACTCGATCAAAGAGTTGGTGGAGAAAGCAATCCGGTGGATTGGTCGCGATTGCTTCAAACACATTTTCTAAGTAAATTTAGTTCATTTAAACCAAGATTTGAGATTTAATGGTCAAAAATTCACCGGGATATTGGAACGGAGTTCCATCTATTCCGGGGGTTCATAGAAGGATATTGGGACTCGCTCAAAGAGTTGGTGGAGAAAGCAATCTAGTGGATTGGTAGCGATTGCCTCAAACACATTTTCTAAGTAAATTTAGTTCATTTAAACAAAAAATTTGAGATTTAGGGGTCAAAAATTCATCAGGATATTGGAACGGAGTTCCATCTATTCTGGGGGGTTGCTAGAAGGATATTGGGACTCGCTAAAAGAGTAGGTGGAGAAAGCAATCCGGTGGATTTGTCGCGATTGCCTCAAACAAATTTTTTAAGTTAATTTAGTTCATTGAAAGCAAAATTTGAGATTTAGGGGTAAAAAATTCATCGGAATATTAAAACAGAGTTCCATCTATTCCGAGGGTTCATAGAAGGATATTGGGACTCGCTCAAAGAGTAGGCGGAGAAAGCAATCCGGTGGATTGGTCGCGATTGCTTCAAACACATTTTCTAAGTAGGTTTAGTTCATTTAAACCAAAATTTGAGATTTAATGGTCAAAAATTCATCGGGATATCGAAACGGAGTTCCATCTATTCTGGGGGTTTGTTTGAAGGATGTTGGGACTCTCTCAAGGAGTTGGTGGACAGAGCAATCTGGTGGATTGGTCGCGATTGCCTCAATTACTTTTTCTAAGTATATTTAGTTCATTTAAACAAAAATTTTAGATTTGGGGGTCAAAAATTCACCGGGATATTGGAACGGAGTTCCATCTATTCCGGGGGTTCATACCTTATATTGGGACTCGATCAAAGAGTTGGTGGAGAAAGAAATATGGTGGATTGGTCGCGATTGCCTCAAACAAATTTTCTAAGTTAATTTAATTCATTTAAACCAAAATTTGAGATTTAGTGGTAAAAAATTCATCGAGATATTGGAACGGAGTTCCATCTATTCTGGGGTGTTGCTTGAAGGATATTGGGACAAGCTCAAAGAGTTGGTGGAAAAAGCAATCCGGTGGATTGGTCGCGTTTGCCTCAATTACTTTTTCTAAGTATATATAGTTCATTTAAACCAAAATTTTAGATACGTGGGTCAAAAATTCACCGGGATATTGGAACGGAGTTCCATCTATTCCGGGGGTTCATAGAAGTATATTGGGACTCCCTCAAAGAGTTGGTGGAGAAAGCAATCTGGTGGATTGGTAGCGATTGCCTCAAACACATTTTCTAAGTAAATTTAGTTCATTTAAACAAAAAATTTGAGATTTAGGGGTCAAAAATTCATTCGGATATTGGAACGGAGTTCCATCTATTCTGAGGGGTTGCTAGAAGGATATTGAGACTCCCTAAAAGAGTAGGTGGAGAAAGCAATCCGGTGGATTTGTCGCGATTTCCTCAAACAAATTTTTTAAGTTAATTTAGTTCATTGAAAGCAAAATTTGAGATTTAGGGGTAAAAAATTCATCGGGATATTGAAACAGAGTTCCACCTATTCCGAGGGTTCATAGAAGGATATTGGGAATCGCTCAAAGAGTAGGCGGAGAAAGCAATCCGGTGGGTTGGTCGCGATTGCTTCAAACACATTTTCTAAGTAAATTTAGTTCATTTAAACCAAATTTTGAGATTTAATGGTAAAAAATTCATCGGGATATTGAAACGGAGTTCCATCTATTATGGGGGTTGCTTGAAGGATATTGGGACTCGCTCAAGGAGTTGGTAGAGAAAGCAATCTGGTGGATTGGTCGCGATTGCCTCAAACACTTTTTCTAAAAATATTTAGTTCATTTCAACCGAAATTTTAGATTTGGGGGTCAAAAATTCACCGGGATATTGGAACGGAGTTCCATCTATTCCGGGGGGTTCCTAGAAGGATATTAGGACTTGCTCGAAGAGTTGGTGGAGAAAGCAATATGGTGGATTGGTAGCAATTGCCTCAAACACATTTACTAAGTAAATTTAGTTCATTTAAACCAAAATTTGATATTTAGGGGTCAAAAATTCATTGGGATATTCGAACAAAGTTCCATCTATTCTAGGGGGTTGCTAGAAGGATATTGGGACTCGCTTAAAGAGTAGGTAGAGAAAGCAATCCGGTGCATTGGTCGCGATTGCCTCAAACACATTTTCTAAGTAAATTTAGTTCATTTAAACCAAAATTTGAGATTTGGGGGTCAAAAATTCACCGGCATATTGGAACGGAGTTCCATCTATTCCGGGGGTTCATAGAAGGATATTGGGACTCGATCAAAGAGTTGGTGGAGAAAGCAATCCGGTGGATTGGTCGCGATTGCTTCAAACACATTTTCTAAGTAAATTTAGTTCATTTAAACCAAGATTTGAGATTTAATGGTCAAAAATTCACCGGGATATTGGAACGGAGTTCCATCTATTCCGGGGGTTCATAGAAGGATATTGGGACTCGCTCAAAGAGTTGGTGGAGAAAGCAATCCGGTGGATTTGTCGCGATTGCCTCAAACACATTTTCTAAGTAAATTTAGTTCATTTAAACTAAGATTTGAGATTTAATGGTCAAAAATTCACCGGGATATTGGAACGGAGTTCCATCTTTTTCGGGGGTTCATAGAAGGATATTGGGACTCGCTCAAAGAGTTGGTGGAGAAAGCAATCTAGTGGATTGGTAGCGATTGGCTTAAACACATTTTCTAAGTAAATTTAGTTCATTTAAACAAAAAATTTGAGATTTAGGGGTCAAAAATTCATCGGCATATTGGAACGGAGTTTCATCTATTTCAGGGGTTCATAGAAGGATATTGGGACTCGATCAAAGAGTTGGTGGAGAAAGCAATCCGGTGGATTGGTCGCGATTGCTTCAAACACATTTTCTAAGTAAATTTAGTTCATTTAAACCAAGATTTGATATTTAATGGTCAAAAATTCACCGGGATATTGGAACGGAGTTCCATCTATTCCGTGGGTTCATAGAAGGATATTGGGACTCGCTCAAAGAGTTGGTGGAGAAAGCAATCTAGTGGATTGGTAGAGATTGCCTCAAACATATTTTCTAAGTAAATTTAGTTCATTTAAACAAAAAATTTGAGATTTAGGGGTCAAAAATTCAGCGGGATATTGGAACGGAGTTTCATCTATTTCGGGGGTTCATAGAAGGATATTGGGACTCGATCAAAGAGTTGGTGGAGAAAGCAATCCGGTGGATTGGTCGCGATTGCTTCAAACACATTTTCTAAGTAAATTTAGTTCATTTAAACCAAGATTTGAGATTTAATGGTCAAAAATTCAACGGGATATTGGAACGGAGTTCCATCTATTCTGGGGGTTCATAGAAGGATATTGGGACTCGATCAAAGAGTTGGTGGAGAAAGCAATCCGGTGGATTGGTCGCGATTGCTTCAAACACATTTTCTAAGTAAATTTAGTTCATTTAAACCAAGATTTGAGATTTAATTGTCAAAAATTCACCGGGATATTGGAACGTAGTTCCATCTATTCCGGGGGTTCATAGAAGGATATTGGGACTCGCTCAAAGAGTTGGTGGAGAAAGCAATCTAGTGGATTGGTAGCGATTGCCTCAAACACATTTTCTAAGTAAATTTAGTTCATTTAAACAAGAAATTTGAGATTTAGGGGTCAAAAATTCATCGGGATGTTGGAACGGAGTTCCACCTATTCTGGGGGGTTGGTAGAAGGATATTGGGACTCGCTAAAAGAGTAGGTGGAGAAAGCAATCCGGTGGATTTGTCGCGATTGCCTCAAACAAATTTTTTAAGTTAATTTAGTTCATTGAAAGCAAAATTTGAGATTTAGGGGTAAAAAATTCATCGGGATATTGAAACAGAGTTCCACCTATTCCGAGGGTTCATAGAAGGATATTGGGAATCGCCCAAAGAGTAGGCGGAGAAAGCAATCCGGTGGATTAGTCGCGATTGCTTCAAACACATTTTCTAAGTACATTTAGTTCATTTAAACCAAATTTTGAGATTTAATGGTAAAAAATTCATCGGGATATTGAAACGGAGTTCCATCTATTCTGGGGGTTGCTTGAAGGATATTGGGACTCGCTCAAGTAGTTGGTAGAGAAAGCAATCTGGTGGATTGGTCGCGATTGCCTCAAACACTTTTTCTAAAAATATTTAGTTCATTTCAACCGAAATTTTAGATTTGGGGGTCAAAAATTCACCGGGATATTGGAACGGAGTTCCATCTATTCCGGGGGGTTCCTAGAAGGATATTAGGACTTGCTCGAAGAGTTGGTGGAGAAAGCAATATGGTGGATTGGTAGCAATTGCCTCAAACACATTTACTAAGTAAATTTAGTTCATTTAAACCAAAATTTGATATTTAGGGGTCAAAAATTCATCGGGATATTCGAACAAAGTTCCATCTATTCTAGGGGGTTGCTAGAAGGATATTGGGACTCGCTTAAAGAGTAGGTAGAGAAAGCAATCCGGTGGATTGGTCGCGATTGCTTCAAACACATTTTCTAAGTAAATTTAGTTCATTTAAACCAAATTTTGAGAGTTAATGGTAAAAAATTCATCGGGATATTGAAACGGAGTTCCATCTATTATGGGGGTTGCTTGAAGGATATTGGGACTCGCTCAAGGAGTTGGTAGAGAAAGCAATCTGGTGGATTGGTCGCGATTGCCTCAAACACTTTTTCTAAAAATATTTAGTTCATTTCAACCGAAATTTTTGATTTGGGGGTCAAAAATTCTCCGGGATATTGGAACGGAGTTCCATCTATTCCGGGGGGTTCCTAGAAGGATATTAGGACTTGCTCGAAGAGTTGGTGGAGAAAGCAATATGGTGGATTGGTAGCAATTGCCTCAAACACATTTACTAAGTAAATTTAGTTCATTTAAACCAAAATTTGATATTTAGGGGTCAAAAATTCATTGGGATATTCGAACAAAGTTCCATCTATTCTAGGGGGTTGCTAGAAGGATATTGGGACTCGCTTAAAGAGTAGGTAGAGAAAGCAATCCGGTGCATTGGTCGCGATTGCCTCAAACACATTTTCTAAGTAAATTTAGTTCATTTAAACCAAAATTTGAGATTTGGGGGTCTAAAATTCACCGGCATATTGGAACGGAGTTCCATCTATTCCGGGGGTTCATAGAAGGATATTGGGACTCGATCAAAGAGTTGGTGGAGAAAGCAATCCGGTGGATTGGTCGCGATTGCTTCAAACACATTTTCTAAGTAAATTTAGTTCATTTAAACCAAGATTTGAGATTTAATGGTAAAAAATTCACCGGGATATTGGAACGGAGTTCCATCTATTCCGGGGGTTCATAGAAGGATATTGGGACTCGCTCAAAGAGGTGGTGGAGAAAGCAATCCGGTGGATTTGTCGCGATTGCCTCAAACACATTTTCTTAGTAAATTTAGTTCATTTAAACTAAGATTTGAGATTTAATGGTCAAAAATTCACCGGGATATTGGAACGGAGTTCCATCTTTTCCGGGGGTTCATAGAAGGATATTTGGACTCGCTCAAAGAGTTGGTGGAGAAAGCAATCTAGTGGATTGGTAGCGATTGCCTTAAACACATTTTCTAAGTAAATTTAGTTCATTTAAACAAAAAATTTGAGATTTAGGGGTCAAAAATTCATCGGCATATTGGAACGGAGTTTCATCTATTTCAGGGGTTCATAGAAGGATATTGGGACTCGATCAAAGAGTTGGTGGAGAAAGCAATCCGGTGGATTGGTCGCGATTGCTTCAAACACATTTTCTAAGTAAATTTAGTTCATTTAATCCAAGATTTGAGATTTGATGGTCAAAAATTCACCGGGATATTGGAACGGAGTTCCATCTATTCCGGGGGTCCATAGAAGGATATTGGGACTCGCTCAAAGAGTTGGTGGAGAAAGCAATCTAGTGGATTGGTAGAGATTGCCTCAAACATATTTTCTAAGTAAATTTAGTTCATTTAAACAAAAAATTTGAGATGTAGGGGTCAAAAATTCATCGGGATATTGGAACGGAGTTTCATCTATTTCGGGGGTTCATAGAAGGATATTGGGACTCGATCAAAGAGTTGGTGGAGAAAGCAATCCGGTGGATTGGTCGCGATTGCTTCAAACACATTTTCTAAGTAAATTTAGTTCATTTAAACCAAGATTTGAGATTTAATGGTCAAAAATTCAACGGGATATTGGAACGGAGTTCCATCTATTCTGGGGGTTCATAGAAGGATATTGGGACTCGATCAAAGAGTTGGTGGAGAAAGCAATCCGGTGGATTGGTCGCGATTGCTTCAAACACATTTTCTAAGTAAATTTAGTTCATTTAAACCAAGATTTGAGATTTAATGGTCAAAAATTCACCGGGATATTGGAACGTAGTTCCATCTATTCCGGGGGTTCATAGAAGGATATTGGGACTCGCTCAAAGAGTTGGTGGAGAAAGCAATCTAGTGGATTGGTAGCGATTGCCTCAAACACATTTTCTAAGTAAATTTAGTTCATTTAAACAAAAAATTTGAGATTTTGGGGTCAAAAATTCATCGGGATATTGGAACGGAGTTCCATCTATTCTGGGGGGTTGCTAGAAGGATATTGGGACTCGCTAAAAGAGTAGGTGGAGAAAGCACTCCGGTGGATTTGTCGCGATTGCCTCAAACAAATTTTTTAAGTTAATTTAGTTCATTGAAAGCAAAATTTGAGATTTAGGGGTAAAAAATTCATCGGGATATTGAAACAGAGTTCCACCTATTCCGAGGGTTCATAGAAGGATATTGGGAATCGCCCAAAGAGTAGGCGGAGAAAGCAATCCGGTGGATTAGTCGCGATTGCTTCAAACACATTTTCTAAGTACATTTAGTTCATTTAAACCAAATTTTGAGATTTAATGGTAAAAAATTCATCGGGATATTGAAACGGAGTTCCATCTATTCTGGGGTTGCTTGAAGGATATTGGGACTCGCTCAAGGAGTTGGTAGAGAAAGCAATCTGGTGGATTGGTCGCGATTGCCTCAAACACTTTTTCTAAAAATATTTAGTTCATTTCAACCGAAATTTTAGATTTGGGGGTCAAAAATTCACCGGGATATTGGAACGGAGTTCCATCTATTCCGGGGGGTTCCTAAAAGGATATTAGGACTTGCTCGAAGAGTTGGCGGAGAAAGCAATATGGTGGATTGGTAGCAATTGCCTCAAACACATTTACTAAGTAAATTTAGTTCATTTAAACCAAAATTTGATATTTAGGGGTCACAAATTCATCGGGATATTCGAACAAAGTTCCATCTATTCTAGGGGGTTGCTAGAAGGATATTGGGACTCGCTTAAAGAGTAGGTAGAGAAAGCAATCCGGTGGATTGGTCGCGATTGCTTCAAACACATTTTCTAAGTAAATTTAGTTCATTTAAACCAAATTTTGAGATTTAATGGTAAAAAATTCATCGGGATATTGAAACGGAGTTCCATCTATTCTGGGGGTTGCTTGAAGGATATTGGGACTCGCTCAAGGAGTTGGTAGAGAAAGCAATCTGGTGGATTGGTCGCGATTGCCTCAAACACTTTTTCTAAAAATATTTAGTTCATTTCAACCGAAATTTTAGATTTGGGGGTCAAAAATTCACCGGGATATTGGAACGGAGTTCCATCTATTCCGGGGGGTTCCTAGAAGGATATTAGGACTTGCTCGAAGAGTTGGTGGAGAAAGCAATATGGTGGATTGGTAGCAATTGCCTCAAACACATTTACTAAGTAAATTTAGTTCATTTAAACCAAAATTTGATATTTAGGGGTCAAAAATTCATCGGGATATTCGAACAAAGTTCCATCTATTCTAGGGGGTTGCTAGAAGGATATTGGGACTCGCTTAAAGAGTAGGTAGAGAAAGCAATCCGGTGGATTGGTCGCGATTGCTTCAAACACATTTTCTAAGTAAATTTAGTTCATTTAAACCAAATTTTGAGATTTAATGGTAAAAAATTCATCGGGATATTGAAACGGAGTTCCATCTATTCTGGGGGGTTGCTTGAAGGATATTGGGACTCGCTCAAGGAGTTGGTAGAGAAAGCAATCTGGTGGATTGGTCGCGATTGCCTCAAACACTTTTTCTAAAAATATTTAGTTCATTTCAACCGAAATTTTAGATTTGGGGGTCAAAAATTCACCGGGATATTGGAACGGAGTTCCATCTATTCCGGGGGGTTCCTAGAAGGATATTAGGACTTGCTCGAAGAGTTGGTGGAGAAAGCAATATGGTGGATTGGTAGCAATTGCCTCAAACACATTTACTAAGTAAATTTAGTTCATTTAAACCAAAATTTGATATTTAGGGGTCAAAAATTCATCGGGATATTCGAACAAAGTTCCATCTATTCTAGGGGGTTGCTAGAAGGATATTGGGACTCGCTTAAAGAGTAGGTAGAGAAAGCAATCCGGTGGATTGGTCGCGATTGCTTCAAACACATTTTCTAAGTAAATTTAGTTCATTTAAACCAAATTTTGAGAGTTAATGGTAAAAAATTCATCGGGATATTGAAACGGAGTTCCATCTATTATGGGGGTTGCTTGAAGGATATTGGGACTCGCTCAAGGAGTTGGTAGAGAAAGCAATCTGGTGGATTGGTCGCGATTGCCTCAAACACTTTTTCTAAAAATATTTAGTTCATTTCAACCGAAATTTTTGATTTGGGGGTCAAAAATTCTCCGGGATATTGGAACGGAGTTCCATCTATTCCGGGGGGTTCCTAGAAGGATATTAGGACTTGCTCGAAGAGTTGGTGGAGAAAGCAATATGGTGGATTGGTAGCAATTGCCTCAAACACATTTACTAAGTAAATTTAGTTCATTTAAACCAAAATTTGATATTTAGGGGTCAAAAATTCATTGGGATATTCGAACAAAGTTCCATCTATTCTAGGGGGTTGCTAGAAGGATATTGGGACTCGCTTAAAGAGTAGGTAGAGAAAGCAATCCGGTGCATTGGTCGCGATTGCCTCAAACACATTTTCTAAGTAAATTTAGTTCATTTAAACCAAAATTTGAGATTTGGGGGTCTAAAATTCACCGGCATATTGGAACGGAGTTCCATCTATTCCGGGGGTTCATAGAAGGATATTGGGACTCGATCAAAGAGTTGGTGGAGAAAGCAATCCGGTGGATTGGTCGCGATTGCTTCAAACACATTTTCTAAGTAAATTTAGTTCATTTAAACCAAGATTTGAGATTTAATGGTAAAAAATTCACCGGGATATTGGAACGGAGTTCCATCTATTCCGGGGGTTCATAGAAGGATATTGGGACTCGCTCAAAGAGTTGGTGGAGAAAGCAATCCGGTGGATTTGTCGCGATTGCCTCAAACACATTTTCTTAGTAAATTTAGTTCATTTAAACTAAGATTTGAGATTTAATGGTCAAAAATTCACCGGGATATTGGAACGGAGTTCCATCTTTTCCGGGGGTTCATAGAAGGATATTTGGACTCGCTCAAAGAGTTGGTGGAGAAAGCAATCTAGTGGATTGGTAGCGATTGCCTTAAACACATTTTCTAAGTAAATTTAGTTCATTTAAACAAAAAATTTGAGATTTAGGGGTCAAAGATTCATCGGCATATTGGAACGGAGTTTCATCTATTTCAGGGGTTCATAGAAGGATATTGGGACTCGATCAAAGAGTTGGTGGAGAAAGCAATCCGGTGGATTGGTCGCGATTGCTTCAAACACATTTTCTAAGTAAATTTAGTTCATTTAAACCAAATTTTGAGAGTTAATGGTAAAAAATTCATCGGGATATTGAAACGGAGTTCCATCTATTCTGGGGGTTGCTTGAAGGATATTGGGACTCGCTCAAGGAGTTGGTAGAGAAAGCAATCTGGTGGATTGGTCGCGATTGCCTCAAACACTTTTTCTAAAAATATTTAGTTCATTTCAACCGAAATTTTTGATTTGGGGGTCAAAAATTCACCGGGATATTAGAACGGAGTTCCACCTATTCCGGGGGGTTCCTAGAAGGATATTAGGACTTGCTCGAAGAGTTGGTGGAGAAAGCAATATGGTGGATTGGTAGCAATTGCCTCAAACACATTTACTAAGTAAATTTAGTTCATTTAAACCAAAATTTGATATTTAGGGGTCAAAAATTCATTGGGATATTCGAACAAAGTTCCATCTATTCTAGGGGGTTGCTAGACGGATATTGGGACTCGCTTAAAGAGTAGGTAGAGAAAGCAATCCGGTGCATTGGTCGCGATTGCCTCAAACACATTTTCTAAGTAAATTTAGTTCATTTAAACCAACATTTGAGATTTGGGGGTCTAAAATTCACCGGCATATTGGAACGGAGTTCCATCTATTCCGGGGGTTCATAGAAGGATATTGGGACTCGATCAAAGAGTTGGTGGAGAAAGCAATCCGGTGGATTGGTCGCGATTGCTTCAAACACATTTTCTAAGTAAATTTAGTTCATTTAAACCAAGATTTGAGATTTAATGGTCAAAAATTCACCGGGATATTGGAACGGAGTTCCATCTATTCCGGGGGTTCATAGAAGGATATTGGGACTCGCTCAAAGAGTTGGTGGAGAAAGCAATCCGGTGGATTTGTCGCGATTGCCTCAAACACATTTTCTTAGTAAATTTAGTTCATTTAAACTAAGATTTGAGATTTAATGGTCAAAAATTCACCGGGATATTGGAACGGAGTTCCATCTTTTCCGGGGGTTCATAGAAGGATATTTGGACTCGCTCAAAGAGTTGGTGGAGAAAGCAATCTAGTGGATTGGTAGCGATTGCCTTAAACACATTTTCTAAGTAAATTTAGTTCATTTAAACAAAAAATTTGAGATTTAGGGGTCAAAGATTCATCGGCATATTGGAACGGAGTTTCATCTATTTCAGGGGTTCATAGAAGGATATTGGGACTCGATCAAAGAGTTGGTGGAGAAAGCAATCCGGTGGATTGGTCGCGATTGCTTCAAACACATTTTCTAAGTAAATTTAGTTCATTTAAACCAAGATTTGAGATTTAATGGTCAAAAATTCACCGGGATATTGGAACGGAGTTCCATCTATTCCGGGGGTTCATAGAAGGATATTGGGACTCGCTCAAAGAGTTGGTGGAGAAAGCAATCTAGTGGATTGGTAGAGATTGCCTCAAACATATTTTCTAAGTAAATTTAGTTCATTTAAACAAAAAATTTGAGATGTAGGGGTCAAAAATTCATCGGGATATTGGAACGGAGTTTCATCTATTCTGGGGGTTCATAGAAGGATATTGGGACTCGATCAAAGACTTCGTGGAGAAAGCAATCCGGTGGATTGGTCGCGATTGCTTCAAACACATTTTCTAAGTAAATTTAGTTCATTTAAACCAAGATTTGAGATTTAATGGTCAAAAATTCATCGGGATATTGGAACGGAGTTCCATCTATTCCGGGGGTTCATAGAAGGATATTGGGACTCGCTCAAAGAGTTGGTGGAGAAAGCAATCTAGTGGATTGGTAGCGATTGCCTCAAACACATTTTCTAAGTAAATTTAGTTCATTTAAATAAGAAATTTGAGATTTAGGGGCCAAAAATTCATCGGGATGTTGGAACGGAGTTCCACCTATTCTGGGGGGTTGGTAGAAGGATATTGGGACTCGCTAAAACAGTAGGTGGAGAAAGCAATCCGGTGGATTTGTCGCGATTGCCTCAAACAAATTTTTTAAGTTAATTTAGTTCATTGAAAGCAAAATTTGAGATTTAGGGGTAAAAAATTCATCGGGATATTGAAACAGAGTTCCACCTATTCCGAGGGTTCATAGAAGGATATTGGGAATCGCCCAAAGAGTAGGCGGAGAAAGCAATCCGGTGGATTGGTCGCGATTGCTTCAAACACATTTTCTAAGTAAATTTAGTTCATTTAAACCAAATTTTGAGATTTAATGGTAAAAAATTCATCGGGATATTGAAACGGAGTTCCATCTATTCTGGGGGTTGCTTGAAGGATATTGGGACTCGCTCAAGGAGTTGGTAGAGAAAGCAATCTGGTGGATTGGTCGCGATTGCCTCAAACACTTTTTCTAAAAATATTTAGTTCATTTCAACCGAAATTTTAGATTTGGGGGTCAAAAATTCACCGGGATATTGGAACGGAGTTCCATCTATTCCGGGGGGTTCCTAGAAGGATATTAGGACTTGCTCGAAGAGTTGGTGGAGAAAGCAATATGGTGGATTAGTAGCAATTGCCTCAAACACATTTACTAAGTAAATTTAGTTCATTTAAACCAAAATTTGATATTTAGGGGTCAAAATTTCATCGGGATATTCGAACAAAGTTCCATCTATTCTAGGGGGTTGCTAGAAGGATATTGGGACTCGCTTAAAGAGTAGGTAGAGAAAGCAATCCGGTGGATTGGTCGCGATTGCTTCAAACACATTTTCTAAGTAAATTTAGTTCATTTAAACCAAATTTTGAGATTTAATGGTAAAAAATTCATCGGGATATTGAAACGGAGTTCCATCTATTCTGGGGGTTGCTTGAAGGATATTGGGACTCGCTCAAGGAGTTGGTAGAGAAAGCAATCTGGTGGATTGGTCGCGATTGCCTCAAACACTTTTTCTAAAAATATTTAGTTCATTTCAACCGAAATTTTAGATTTGGGGGTCAAAAATTCACCGGGATATTGGAACGGAGTTCCATCTATTCCGGGGGGTTCCTAGTAGGATATTAGGACTTGCTCGAAGAGTTGGTGGAGAAAGCAATATGGTGGATTGGTAGCAATTGCCTCAAGCACATTTACTAAGTAAATTTAGTTCATTTAAACCAAAATTTGATATTTAGGGGTCAAAAATTCATCGGGATATTCGAACAAAGTTCCATCTTTTCTAGGGGGTTGCTAGAAGGATATTGGGACTCGCTTAAAGAGTAGGTAGAGAAAGCAATCCGGTGGATTGGTCGCGATTGCCTCAAACACATTTTCTAAGTAAATTTAGTTCATTTAAACCAAAATTTGAGATTTGGGGGTCAAAAATTCACCGGGATATTGGAACAGAGTTCCATCTATTCCGGGGCTTCCTCGAAGGATATGGGGACTCGCTCAAAGAGTTGGTGGAGAAAGCAATCTGGTGGATTGGTCGCGATTGCCTCAAACAAATTTTCTAAGTAAATTTAATTCATTTAAACCAAAATTTGAGATTTAGGGGTCAAAAATTCATCGGGATATTGGAACGGGGTTCCATCTATTCTGGGGGGTGCTAGAAGGATATTGGGACTCGCTCAAAGAGTTGGTGGAGAAAGCAATACGGTAGATTGGTCGCGATTGCCTCAAACTCATTTTCTAAGTAAATTAAGTTCATTTAAACCAAAATTTTAGATTTGGGGGTCAAAAATTCATCGGGGTATTGAAACGGAGTTCCATCTATTTTGGGGGTTCCTTGAAGGATATTGGGACTCGCTCAAGGAGTTGGTAGAGAAAGCAATCCGGTGAATTGGTCGCGATTGCCTCAAACACTTTTACTAAGTATATTTAGTTCATTTAAACCAAATTTTAGATTTGGGGGTCAAAAATTAACCGGGATATTGGAACGGAGTTCCATCTATTCCGGGGTTCCTTGAAGGATATTGGGACTCGATCAAAGAGTTGGTGGAGAAAGCAATCTGATGGATTGGTCGCGATTGCCTCAAACAAATTTTCTAAGTAAATTTAATTCATTTAAACCAAAATTTGAGATTTAGTGGTCAAAAATTCATCGGGATATTGAAACGGAGTTTCATCTATTCTGGGGGGTTGCTAGAAGGATATCGGGACTCGCTAAAAGAGTAGGTGGAGGAAGCAATCCGGTGGATTGGTCGCGATTGCCTCAAACAAATTTTCTAAGTTAATTTAGTTCATTGAAACCAAAATTTGAGATTTAGGGGTTAAAAATTCATCTGGATATTGGAAAAGAGTTCCATCTATTTCGAGGGTACCTAAAAGGATATTGGGACTCGCTCAAAGAGTAGGCGGAGAAAGCAATCCGGTGAATTGGTCGCGATTGCTTCAAACACATTTTCTAAGTAAATTTAGTTCATTTAAACCAAAATTTGAGATTTAATGGTCAAAAATTCATCGGGATAATTAAACGGAGTTCCATCTATTCTGGGGGTTGCTTGAAGGATATTGGGACTCGGTCAAGGAGTTGGTGGAGAAAGCAATCCGGTGGATTGGTCGCGATTGCCTCAAACACTTTTTCTAAGTATATTTAGCTCATTTAAACCAAAATTTAAGATTTAATGGTCAAAAATTCATCGGGATATTGAAACGGAGTTCCATCTATTCTGGGGGTTGCTTGACGGATATTGGGACTCGCTCAAGGAGTTGGTAGAGAAAGCAATCCGGTGGATTGGTCGCGATTGCCTCAAACACTTTTTCTAAGTATATTTAGTTCACTTAAACCACAATTTGATATTTAGGGGTCAAAAATTCATCGGGATATTCGAACAAAGTTCCATCTATTCTAGGGGGTTGCTAGAAGGATATTGGGACTCGCTTAAAGAGTAGGTGGAGAAAGCAATCCGGTGGATTGGTCGCGATTGCCTCAAACACATTTTCTAAGTAAATTTAGTTCATTTAAACCAGAATTTGAGATTTGGGGGTCAAAAATTCACCGGGATATTGGAACGGAGTTCCATCTATTCCGGGGCTTCCTCGAAGGATATGAGGACTCGCTAAAAGAGTTGGTGGAGAAAGCAATATGGTGTATTGGTCGCGATTGCCTCAAACAAATTTTCTAAATAAATTTAATTCATTTAAACCAAAATTTGAGATTTAGGGGTCAAAAATTCATCGGGATATTGGAACGGGGTTCCATCTATTCTGGGGGTGCTAGAAGGATATTGGGACTCGCTCAAAGAGTTGGTGGAGAAAGCAATAGGGTAGATTGGTCGCGATTGCCTCAAACACATTTTCTAAGTAAATTCAGTTCATTTAAACCAAAATTTTAGATTTGGGGGTCAAAAATTCATCGGGATATTGAAACGGAGTTCCATCTATTTTGGGGGTTCCTTGAAGGATATTGGGACTCGCTCAAGGAGTTGGTAGAGAAAGCAATCCGGTGAATTGGTCGCGATTGCCTCAAACACTTTTACTAAGTATATTTAGTTCATTTAAACCAAATTTTAGATTTGGGGGTCAAAAATTAACCGGGATATTGGAACGGAGTTCCATCTATTCCGGGGTTCCTTGAAGGATATTGGGACTCGATCAAAGAGTTGGTGGAGAAAGCAATCTGATGGATTGGTCGCGATTGGCTCAAACAAATTTTCTAAGTAAATTTAATTCATTTAAACCAAAATTTGAGATTTAGTGGTCAAAAATTCATCGGGATATTGAAACGGAGTTTCATCTATTCTGGGGGGTTGCTAGAAGGATATCGGGACTCGCTAAAAGAGTGGGTGGAGGAAGCAATACGGTGGATTGGTCGCGATTGCCTCAAACAAATTTTCTAAGTTAATTTAGTTCATTGAAACCAAAATTTGAGATTTAGGGGTTAAAAATTCATCTGGATATTGGAAAAGAGTTCCATCTATTTCGAGGGTTCCTAAAAGGATATTGGGACTCGCTCAAAGAGTAGGCGGAGAAAGCAATCCGGTGAATTGGTCGCGATTGCTTCAAACACATTTTCTAAGTAAATTTAGTTCATTTAAACCAAAATTTGAGATTTAATGGTCAAAAATTCATCGGGATAATTAAACGGAGTTCCATCTATTCTGGGGGTTGCTTGAAGGATATTGGGACTCGGTCAAGGAGTTGGTGGAGAAAGCAATCTGGTGGATTGGTCGCGATTGCCTCAAACACTTTTTCTAAGTATATTTAGCTCATTTAAACCAAAATTTAAGATTTAATGGTCAAAAATTCATCGGGATATTGAAACGGAGTTCCATCTATTCTGGGGGTTGCTTGACGGATATTGGGACTCGCTCAAGGAGTTGGTAGAGAAAGCAATCCGGTGGATTGGTCGCGATTGCCTCAAACACTTTTTCTAAGTATATTTAGTTCACTTAAACCACAATTTGATATTTAGGGGTCAAAAATTCATCGGGATATTCGAACAAAGTTCCATCAATTCTAGGGGGTTGCTAGAAGGATATTGGGACTCGCTTAAAGAGTAGGTGGAGAAAGCAATCCGGTGGATTGGTCGCGATTGCCTCAAACACATTTTCTAAGTAAATTTAGTTCATTTAAACCAAAATTTGAGATTTGGGGGTCAAAAATTCACCGGGATATTGGAACGGAGTTCCATCTATTCCGGGGCTTCCTCGAAGGATATGAGGACTCGCTAAAAGAGTTGGTGGAGAAAGCAATATGGTGTATTGGTCGCGATTGCCTCAAACAAATTTTCTAAATAAATTTAATTCATTTAAACCAAAATTTGAGATTTAGGGGTCAAAAATTCATCGGGATATTGGAACGGGTTCCATCTATTCTGGGGGGTGCTAGAAGGATATTGGGACTCGCTCAAAGAGTTGGTGGAGAAAGCAATACGGTAGATTGGTCGCGATTGCCTTAAACACATTTTCTAAGTAAATTCAGTTCATTTAAACCAAAATTTTAGATTTGGGGGTCAAAAATTCATCGGAATATTGAAACGGAGTTCCATCTATTTTGGGGGTTCCTTGAAGGATATTGGGACTCGCTCAAGGAGTTGGTAGAGAAAGCAATCCGGTGAATTGGTCGCGATTGCCTCAAACACTTTTACTAAGTATATTTAGTTCATTTAAACCAAATTTTAGATTTGGAGGTCAAAAATTAACCGGGATATTGGAACGGAGTTCCATCTATTCCGGGGTTCCTTGAAGGATATTGGGACTCGATCAAAGAGTTGGTGGAGAAAGCAATCTGATGGATTGGTCGCGATTGCCTCAAACAAATTTTCTAAGTAAATTTAATTCATTTAAAACAAAATTTGAGATTTAGTGGTCAAAAATTCATCGGGATATTGAAACGGAGTTTCATCTATTCTGGGGGGTTGCTAGAAGGATATCGGGACTCGCTAAAAGAGTAGGTGGAGGAAGCAATCCGGTGGATTGGTCGGGATTGCCTCAAACAAATTTTCTAAGTTAATTTAGTTCATTGAAACCAAAATTTGAGATTTAGGGGTTAAAAATTCATCTGGATATTGGAAAAGAGTTCCATCTATTTCGAGGGTTCCTAAAAGGATATTGGGACTCGCTCAAAGAGTAGGCGGAGAAAGCAATCCGGTGAATTGGTCGCGATTGCTTCAAACACATTTTCTAAGTAAATTTAGTTCATTTAAACCAAAATTTGAGATTTAATGGTCAAAAATTCATCGGGATAATTAAACGGAGTTCCATCTATTCTGGGGGTTGCTTGAAGGATATTGGGACTCGGTCAAGGAGTTGGTGGAGAAAGCAATCCGGTGGATTGGTCGCGATTGCCTCAAACACTTTTTCTAAGTATATTTAGCTCATTTAAACCAAAATTTAAGATTTAATGGTCAAAAATTCATCGGGATATTGAAACGGAGTTCCATCTATTCTGGGGGTTGCTTGACGGATATTGGGACTCGCTCAAGGAGTTGGTAGAGAAAGCAATCCGGTGGATTGGTCGCGATTGCCTCAAACACTTTTTCTAAGTATATTTAGTTCACTTAAACCACAATTTGATATTTAGGGGTCAAAAATTCATCGGGATATTCGAACAAAGTTCCATCTATTCTAGGGGGTTGCTAGAAGGATATTGGGACTCGCGTAAAGAGTAGGTGGAGAAAGCAATCCGGTGGATTGGTCGCGATTGCCTCAAACACATTTTCTAAGTAAATTTAGTTCATTTAAACCAAAATTTGAGATTTGGGGGTCAAAAATTCATCGGGATATTGAAACGGAGTTCCATCTATTCCGGGGCTTCATAGAAGGATATTGGGACTCGCTCAAAGAGTTGGTGGAGAAAGCAATCTAGTGGATTGGTAGCGATTGCCTCAAACACATTTTCTAAGTAAATTTAGTTCATTTAAACAAAAAATTTGAGATTTTGGGGTCAAAAATTCATCGGGATATTGGAACGGAGTTCCATCTATTCTGGGGGGTTGCTAGAAGGATATTGGGACTCGCTAAAAGAGTAGGTGGAGAAAGCACTCCGGTGGATTTGTCGCGATTGCCTCAATCAAATTTTTTAAGTTAATTTAGTTCATTGAAAGCAAAATTTGAGATTTAGGGGTAAAAAATTCATCGGGATATTGAAACAGAGTTCCACCTATTCCGAGGGTTCATAGAAGGATATTGGGAATCGCTCAAAGAGTAGGCGGAGAAAGCAATCCGGTGGATTGGTCGCGATTGCTTCAAACACGTTTTCTACGTAAATTTAGTTCATTTAAACCAAAATTTGAGATTTAATGGTAAAAAATTCATCGGGATATTGAAACGGAGTTCCATCTATTCTGGGGGTTGCTTGAAGGATATTGGGACTCGCTCAAGGAGTTGGTAGAGAAAGCAATCTGGTGGATTGGTCGCGATTGCCTCAAACACTTTTTCTAAAAATATTTAGTACATTTCAACCGAAATTTTAGATTTGGGGGTTAAAAATTCACCGGGATATTGGAACGGAGTTCCATCTATTTCGAGGGGTTCCTAGAAGGATATTAGGACTTGCTCGAAGAGTTGGTGGAGAAAGCAATATGGTGGATTGGTAGCGATTGCCTCAAACACATTTACTAAGTAAATTTAGTTCATTTAAACCAAAATTTGATATTTAGGGGTCAAAAATTCATCGGGATATTCGAACAAAGTTCCATCTATTCTAGGGGGTTGCTAGAAGGATATTGGGACTCGCTTAAAGAGTAGGTGGAGAAAGCAATCCGGTGGATTGGTCGCGATTGCCTGAAACACATTTTCTAAGTTTATTTAGTTCATTTAAACCAAAATTTAAGATTTAATGGTAAAAAATTCATCGGGATATTGAAACGGAGTTCCATCTATTCTGGGGGTTGCTTGAAGGATATTGGGACTCGCAGAAGGAGTTGGTAGAGAAAGCAATCCGGTGGATTGGTCGCGATTGCCTCAAACACTTTTTCTAAGTATATTTAGTTCATTTAAACCAAAATTTGATATTTAGTGGTCAAAAATTCATCGGGATATTCGAACAAAGTTCCATCTATTCTAGGGGGTTACTAGAAGGATATTGGGACTCGCTTTAGGAGTACGTGGAGAAAGCAATCCGGTGGATTGGTCGCGATTGCCTCAAACACATTTTCTAAGTAAATTTAGTTCATTTAAACCAAAATTTGAGATTTGTGGGTCAAAAATTCACCGGGATATTGGAACGGAGTTCCATCTATTCCGGGGCTTCCTCGAAGGATATGGGGACTCGCTTAAAGAGTAGGTGGAGAAAGCAATCCGGTGGATTGGTCGCGATTTCCTCAAACACATTTTCTAAGTAGATTTAGTTCATTTAAACCAAAATTTGAGATTTGGGGGTCAAAAATTCACCGGGATAATGGAACGGAGTTCCATCTATTCCGGGGCTTCATAGAAGGATATTGGGACTCGCTCAAAGAGTTGGTGGAGAAAGCAATCTAGTGGATTGGTAGCGATTGCCACAAACACATTTTCTAAGTAAATTTAGTTCATTTAAACAAAAAATTTGAGATTTAAGGGTCAAAAATTCATCGGGATGTTGGAACGGAGTTCCATCTATTCTGGGGGGTTGCTAGAAGGATATTGGGACTCGCTAAAAGAGTAGGTGGAGAAAGCAATCCGGTGGATTTGTCGTGATTGCCTCAAACAAATTTTTTAAGTTAATTTAGTTCATTGAAAGCAAAATTTGAGATTTAGGGGTAAAAAATTCATCGGGATATTGAAACAGAGTTCCACCTATTCCGAGGGTTCATAGAATGATATTGGGAATCGCCCAAAGAGTAGGCGGAGAAAGCAAACCGGTGGATTGGTCGCGATTGCTTCAAACACATTTTTTAAGTAAATTTAGTTCATTTAAACCAAAATTTGAGATTTAATGGTAAAAATTCATCGGGATACTGAAACGGAGTTCCATCTATTCTGGGGGTTGCTTGAAGGATATTGGGACTCGCTAAAGGAGTTGGTAGAGAAAGCAGTCTGGTGGATTGGTCGCGATTGCCTCAAACACTTTTTCTAAAAATATTTAGTTCATTTCAACCGAAATTTTAGATTTGGGGGTCAAAAATTCACCGGGATATTGGAACGGAGTTCCATCTATTTCGGGGGGTTCCTAGAAGGATATTAGAACTTGCTCGAAGAGTTGGTGGAGAAAGCAATATGGTGGATTGGTAGCGATTGCCTCAAACACATTTACTAAGTAAATTTAGTTCATTTAAACCAAAATTTGATATTTAGGGGTCAAAAATTCATCGGGATATTCGAACAAAGTTCCATCTATTCTAGGGGGTTGCTAGAAGGATATTGGGACTCGCTTAAAGAGTAGGTGGAGAAAGCCATCCGGTGGATTGGTCGCGATTGCCTCAAACACATTTTCTAAGTAAATTTAGTTCATTTAAACCAAAATTTGAGATTTAATGGTCAAAAATTCATCGGGATATTGAAACGGAGTTCCATCTACTCTGGGGGTTGCATGAAGGATATTGGGACTCGGTCAAGGAGTTGTTGGAGAAAGCAATCCGGTGGATTGGTCGCGATTGCCTCAAACACTTTTTCTAAGTATATTTAGTTCATTTAAACCAAAATTTAAGATTTAATGGTCAAAAATTCATCGGGATATTGAAACGGAGTTCCATCTATTCTGGGGGTTGCTTGAAGGATATTGGGACTTGCTCAAGGAGTTGGTAGAGAAAGCAATCCGGTGGATTGGTCGCGATTGCCTCAAACACTTTTTCTAAGTATATTTAGTTCATTTAAACCAAAATTTGATATTTAGGGGTCAAAAATTCATCGGGATATTCGAACAAAGTTCCATCTATTCTAGGGGGTTGCTAGAAGGATGTTGGGATTCGCTTAAAGAGTAGGTGGAGAAAGCAATCCGGTGGATTGGTCGCGATTGCCTCAAACACATTTTCTAAGTAAATTTAGTTCATTTAAACCAAAATTTGAGATTTGTGGGTCAAAAATTCACCGGGATATTGGAACGGAGTTCCATCTATTCCGGGGCTTCCTCGAAGGATATGGGGACTCGCTTAAAGAGTAGGTGGAGAAAGCAATCCGGTGGATTGGTCGCGATTGCCTCAAACACATTTTCTAAGTAAATTTAGTTCATTTAAACCAAAATTTGAGATTTGGGGGTCAAAAATTCACCGGGATAATGGAACGGAGTTTCATCTATTCCGGGGCTTCATAGAAGGATATTGGGACTCGCTCAAAGAGTTGGTGGAGAAAGCAATCTAGTGGATTGGTCGCGATTGCCTCTAACACATTTTCTAAGTAAATTTAGTTCATTTAAACAAAAAATTTGAGATTTAGGGGTCAAAAATTCATCAGGATATTGGAACGGAGTTCCATCTATTCTGGGGGGTTGCTAGAAGGATATTGGGACTCGCTAAAAGAGTAGGTGGAGAAAGCAATCCGTTGGATTTGTCGCGATTGGCTCAAACAAATTTTTTAAGTTAATTTAGTTCATTGAAAGCAAAATTTGAGATTTAGGGGTAAAAAATTCATCGGGATATTGAAACAGAGTTCCACCTATTCCGAGGTTTCATAGAAGGATATTAGGAATCGCCGAAAGAGTAGGCGGAGAAAGCAATCCGGTGGATTGGTCGCGATTGCTTCGAACACATTTTTTAAGTAAATTTAGTTCATTTAAACCAAAATTTGAGATTTAATGGTAAAAAATTCATCGGGATATTGAAACGGAGTTCCATCTATTCTGGGGGTTGCTTGAAGGATATTGGGACTCGCTCAAGGAGTTGGTAGAGAAAGCAATCTGGTGGATTGGTCGCGATTGCCTCAAACACTTTTTCTAAAAATATTTAGTTCATTTCAACCGAAATTTTAGATTTGGGGGTCAAAAATTCACCGGGATATTGGAACGGAGTTCCATCTATTCCGGGGGTTCCTAAAAGGATATTAGGACTTGCTCGAAGAGTTGGTGGAGAAAGCAATATGGTGGATTGGTAGCGATTGCCTCAAACACATTTACTAAGTAAATTTAGTTCATTTAAACCAAAATTTGATATTTAGGGGTCAAAAATTCATCGGGATATTCGAACAAAGTTCCATCTATTCTAGGGGGTTGCTAGAAGGATATTGGGACTCGCTTAAAGAGTAGGTGGAGAAAGCAATCCGGTGGATTGGTCGCGATTGCCTCAAACACATTTTCTAAGTAAATTTAGTTCATTTAAACCAAAATTTGAGATTTGGGGGTCAAATATTCACCGGGATATTGGAACGGAGTTCCATCTATTTCGGGGCTTCCTCGAAGGATATGGGGACTCGCTCAAAGAGTTGGTGGAGAAAGCAATATGGTGGATTGGTCGCGATTGCCTCAAACAAATTTTCTAAATAAATTTAATTCATTTAAACCAAAATTTGAGATTTAGGGGTCAAAAATTCATCGGGATATTGGAACGGAGTTCCATCTATTCTGGGGGGTTGCTAAAAGGATATTGGGACTCGCTAAAAGAGTAGGTGGAGAAAGCAATCCGGTGGATTTGTCGCGATTGCCTTAAACAAATTTTTTAAGTTAATTTAGTTCATTGAAAGCAAAATTTGAGATTTAGGGGTAAAAAATTCAACGGGATATTGAAATAGAGTTCCACCTATTCCGAGGGTTCATAGAAGGATATTGGGAATCGCTCAAAGAGTAGGCGGAGAAAGCAATCCGGTGGATTGGTCGCGATTGCTTCAAACACATTTTCTAAGTAAATTTAGTTCATTTAAACCAAAATTTGAGATTTAATGGTAAAAAATTCATCGGCATATTGAAACGGAGTTCCATCTATTATGGGGGTTGCTTGAATGATATTGGGACTCGCTCAAGGAGTTGGTAGAGAAAGCAATATGGTGGATTGGTTGCGATTGCCTCAAATACTTTTTCTAAAAATATTTAGTTCATTTCAACCGAAATTTTAGATTTGGGGGTCAAAAATTCACCGGGATATTGGAACGGAGTTCCATATATTCCGGGGGGTTCCTAGAAGGATATTAGGACTTGCTCGAAGAGTTGGTGGAGAAAGCAATATGGTGGATTGGTAGCGATTGCCTCAAACACATTTACTAAGTAAATTTAGTTCATTTAAACCAAAATTTGATATTTAGGGGTCAAAAATTCATCGGGATATTCGAACAAAGTTCCATCTATTCTAGGGGGTTGCTAGAAGGATATTGGGACTCGCTTAAAGAGTAGGTGGAGAAAGCAATCCGGTGGATTGGTCGCGATTGCCTCAAACACATTTTCTAAGTAAATTTAGTTCATTTAAACCAAAATTTTAGTTTTGGGGGTCAAATATTCACCGGGATATTGGAACGGAGTTCCATCTATTCTGGGGGGTGCTAGAAGGATATTGGGACTCGCTCAAAGAGTTGGTGGAGAAAGTAATACGGTAGATTGGTCGGGATTGCCTCAAACACATTTTCTAAGTAAATTCAGTTCATTTAATCCAAAATTTTAGATTTGGGGGTCAAAAATTTATCGGGATATTGAAACGGAGTTCCATCTATTTTGGGGGTTGCTTGAAGTATATTGGGAGTCGCTCAAGGAGTTGGTAGAGAAAGCAATCCGGTGAATTGGTCGCGATTGCCTCAAACACTTTTACTAAGTATATTTAGTTCATTTAAACCAAGTTTTAGATTTAGGGGTCAAAAATTAACCGGGATATTGGAACGGAGTTCCATCTATTCCGGGGGTTCCTTGAAGGATATTGGGACCCGATCAAAGAGTTGGTGGAGAAAGCAATCTGATGGATTGGTCGCGATTGCCTCAAACAACTTTTCTAAGTAAATTTAATTCATTTAAACCAAAATTTGAGATTTAGAGGTCAAAAATTCATCGGGATATTGAAACGGAGTTCCATCTATTCTAGGGGGTTGCTAGAAAGATATTGGGACTCGCTAAAAGAGTAGGTGGAGGAAGCAATCCGGTGGATTGGTCGCGATTGCCTCAAACAAATTTTCTAAGTTAATTTAGTTCATTGAAACCAAAATCTGAGATTTAGGGGTTAAAAATTCATCTGGATATTGGAAAAGAGTTCCATCTATTTCGAGGGTTCCTAAATGGATATTGGGACTCGCTCAAAGAGTAGGCGGAGAAAGCAATCCGGTGAATTGGTCGCGATCGCTTCAAACACATTTTCTAAGTAAATTTAGTTCATTTAAACCAAAATTTGAGATTTAATGGTCAAAAATTCATCGGGATATTGAAACGGAGTTCCATCTATTCTGGGGGTTGCTTGAAGGATATTGGGACTCGCTTAAGGAGTTGGTGGAGAAAGCAACCCGGTGGATTGGTCGCGATTGCCTCAAACACTTTTTCTAAGTATATTTAGTTCATTTAAACCAAAATTTGAGATTTAATGGTCAAAAATTCATCGGGATATTGAAACGGAGTTCCATCTATTCTGGGGGTTGCTTGAAGGATATTGGGACTTGGTCAAGGAGTTGGTAGAGAAAACAATCTGGTGGATTGGTCGCGATTGCCTCAAACACTTTTTCTAAGTATATTTAGTTCATTTAAACCAAAATTTTAGATTTGGGGATCAAAAATTCACCGGGATATTGGAACGGAGTTCTATCTATTCCGGGGGTTCCTAGAAAGATATTGGGACTCGATCAAAGAGTTGGTGGAGAAAGCAATCCGGTGGATTGGTCGCGATTGCTTCAAACACATATTTCTAAGTAAATTTAGTTCATTTAAACCAAATTTTGAGATTTAATGGTCAAAAATTCACCGGGATAATGGAACGGAGTTCCATCTATTCCGAGGGTTCATAGAAGGATATTGGGACTCGCTTAAAGAGTAGGTGGAGAATTGAGAAAGCAATCCGGTGTATTGGTTAAGATTGCCTCAAACACATTTTCTAAGTAAATTTAGTTCATTTAAACCAAAATTTGAGATTTGGGTGTCAAAAATTCACCGGGATATTGGAACGGAGTTCCATCTATTTTGGGGGTTGCTTGAAGGATATTGGGACTCGCTCAAGGAGTTGGTAGAGAAAGCATTCCGGTGAATTGGTCGCAATTGCCTCAAACACTTTTACTAAGAATATTTAGTTCATTTAAACCAAATTTTAGATTTGGGGGTCAAAAATTAACCGGGATATTGGAACGGAGTTCCATCTATTCTGGGGGTTCCTTGAAGGATATTGGGACTCGATCAAAGAGTTGGTGGAGAAAGCAATCTGGTGGATTGGTCGCGATTGCCTCAAACAAATTTTCTAAGTAAATTTAATTCATTTAAACCAAAATTTGAGATTTAGGGGTCAAAAATTCATCGGGATATTGAAACGGAGTTCCATCTATTCTGGGGGGTGGCTTGAAGGATATTGGGACTCGGTCAAGGAGTTGGTGGAGAAAGCAATCCGGTGGATTGGTCGCGATTGCCTCAATTTCTTTTTCAAAGTATATTTAGTTAATTTAAACCAAAATTTTAGATTAGGGGGTCAAAAATTCTCCGGGATATTGGAACGGAGTTCCATCTATTCTGGGGGTTCCTAGAAGGATATTGGGACTCGCTCAAAGAGTTGGTGGAGAAAGCAATCTAGTGGATTGGTAGCGATTGCCTCAAACACATTTTCTAAGTAAATTTAGTATATTTAATCCAAAATTTGAGATTGAGGGGTCAAAAATTTATCGGGATATTGGAACGGAGTTCCATCTATTCTGGGGGGTGGCTAGAAGGATATTGGGACTCGCTAAAAGAGTAGGTGGAGGAAGCAATCCGGTGGATTGGTCGCGATTGCCTCAAACAAATTTTCTAAGTTAATTTAGTTCATTGAAACCAAAATTTGAGATTTAGGGGTCAAAAATTCATCTGGATATTGGAAAAGAGTTCCATCTATTCCGAGGGTTCCTAAAAGGATATTGGGACTCGCTCAAAGAGTAGGCGGAGAAAGCAATCCGGTGAATTGGTCGCGATTGCTTCAAACACATTTTCTAAGTAAATTTAGTTCATTTAAACCAAAATTTGAGATTTAATGGTCAAAAATTTATCGGGATATTGAAACGGAGTTCCATCTATTCTGGGGGTTGCTTGAAGGATATTGGGACTCGGTTAAGGAGTTGGTGGAGAAAGCAATCCGGTGGATTGGTCGCGATTGCCTCAAACACTTTTTCTAAGTATACTTAGTTCAATTAAACCAAAATTTGAGATTTAGTGGTCAAAAATTCATCGGGATATTGAAACGGAGTTCCATCTATTCTGGGGGTTGCTTGAAGGATATATGGACTCGCTGAAGGACTTGGTAGAGAAAGCAATCCGGTGGATTCGTCGCGATTGCCTCAAACACTTTTTCTAAGTATATTTAGTTCATTTAAACCAAAATTTTAGATTTGGGGGTCAAAAATTTACCGGGATATTGGAACGGAGTTCCATCTATTCCGAGGGTTCCTAGAAGGATATTAAGACTCGCTAAAAGAGTTGGTGGAGATGGCAATCTGGTGGATTGGCCGCGATTGCCTCAAATACATTTTCTAAGTAAATTTAGTTCATTTAAACCAAAATTTGAGATTTAGTGGTCAAAAATTAATCGGGATATTGGAACGGAGTTCCATCTATTTTGGGGGGTTGCTAGAAGGATATTGGGACTCGCTCAAAGAGTAGGCGGAGAATGCAATCCGGTGGATTGGTCGTGATTGCTTCAAACACATTTTGTAAGTAAATTTAGTTCATTTAAACCAAAATTTGAGATTTAATGGTCAAAAATTCATCGGGATATTGAAACGGAGTTCCATCCATTCTGGGGGGTTGTTTGAAGGATATTGGGACTCGCTCAAGGAGTTGGTGGAGAAAGCAATCTGGTGGATTGGTCGCGATTGCGTTATATTTAGTTCATTTAAACCAAAATTTAGATTTGGGGGTAAAAAATTCACCGGGATATTGGAACGGAGTTTCATCTATTTCGGGGGTTCATAGAATGATATTGGGACTCGATCAAAGAGTTGGTGGAGAAAGCAATCTGGTGGATTGGTCGCGATTGCCTCAAACAAATATTCTAAATAAGTTTAATTCATTTAAACCAAAATTTGAGATTTAGTTGTCAAAAATTCATCGGGATATTGGAACGGAGTTCCATCTATTCTGGGGGGTTGCTTGAAGGATATTGGGACTCGCTGAAAGAGTTGGTAGAGAAAGCAATCCGGTGGATTGGTCGCGTTTGCCTCAATTACTTTTTCTAAGTATATTTAGTTGTTTTAAACCAAAATTTTAGATTTGGGGGTCAAAAATTCACCGGGATATTGGAACGGAGTTCCATCTATTCCGGGGGTTCTTAAAAGGATATTGGGACTCGCTCAAAGATTTGGTGGAGAAAGCAATCTAGTGGATTGGTAGCGATTGCCTCAAACACATTTTCTAAGTAAATTTAGTTCATTTAAACAAAAAATTTGAGATTTAAGGGTCAAAAATTCATCGGGATATTGGAACGGAGTTCCATCTATTCTGAGGGGTTGCTAGAAGGATATTGGGACTCGCTAAAAGAGTAGGGGGAGAAAGCAATGCGGTGGATTGGTCGCGATTGCCTCAAACAAATTTTCTAAGTTAATTTAGTTCATTGAAACCAAAATTTGAGATTTAGGGGTCAAAAATTCATCGGGATATTGGAACAGAGTTCCATCTATTCCGAGGGTTCCTAGAAGGATATTGGGAATAGCTCAAAGAGTAGGCGGAGAAAGCAATCCGGTGGATTGGTCGCGATTGCTTCAAACACATTTTCTAAGTAAATTTAGTTCATTTAAACCAAAATTTGAGATTTAATGGTCAAAAATTCAACGGGATATTAAAACGGAGTTCCATCTATTCTGGGGGTTGCTTGAAGGATATTGGGACTCGCTTAAGGAGTTGGTAGAGAAAGCAATCCGGTTGATTGGTCGCGATTGCCTCAAACACTTTTTCTAAGTATATTTAGTTCATTTAAACCAAAATTTTAGATTTGGGGGTCAAAAATTCACCGGAATATTGGAACGGAGTTCCATCTATTCCGGGGGTTCCTAGAAGGATATTAGGACTCGCTCAAAGAGTTGGTGGAGATAACAATCTGGTGGATTGGTTGCGATTGCCTCAAACACATTTTCTATGTAAATTTAGTTTATTTAAACCAAAATTTGATATTTAGGGGTAAAAAATTCTTCGGGATATTCGAACGGAGTTCCATCTATTCTGGGGGTCGCTAGAGGGATGTTGGGACTCGCTTAAAGAGTAGGTGGAGAATGCAATCCGGTGGATTGGTCGCGATTGTCTCAAACACATTTTCTAAGTAAATTTAGTTCATTTAAACCAAAATTTGAGGTTTGGAGGTCAAAAATTCACCGGGATAATGGAACGAAGTTCCATCTATTCCGGGGCTTCCTAGAAGGAAATTGGCACTCGCTCAAAGAGTTGGTGGAGAAAGCAATCTGGTGGATTGGTCGCGATTGCCTCTAACAAATTTTCTAAGTAAATTTAATTCATTTAAACCAAAATTTGAGATTCAGGGGTCAAAAATTCATCGGGATATTGGAGCGGAGTTCCATCTATTCTGGAGGGTGCTAGAAGGATATTGGGACTCGCTCAAAGAGTTGGTGGAGAAAGCAATACAGTAGATTGGTCGCGATTGCCTCAAACACATTTTCTAAGTAAATTTAGTTCATTTAAACAAAAATTTGAGATTTAGAGGTCAAAAATTAATCGGGATATTGAAACGGAGTTCCATCTATTCTGGGGGGTTGTTTGAAGGATATTGGGACTCGCTCAAAGAGTAGGCGGAGAATGCAATCCGGTGGATTGGTCGGGATTGCTTCAAACACATTTTCTAAGTAAATTTAGTTCATGTAAACCAAAATTTGAGATTTAATGGTCAAAAATTCATCGGGATATTGAAACGGAGTTCCATCCATTCTGGGGGGTTGTTCGAGGGATATTGGGACTCGCTCAAGGAGTTGGTGGACAAAGCAATCTGGTGGATTGGTCGCGATTGCCTTATATTTAGTTCATTTAAACCAAAATTTAGATTTGGGGGTAAAAAATTCACCGGGATATTAGAACGGAGTTTCATCTATTTCGGGGGTTCATAGAAGGATATTGGGACTCGATCAAAGAGTTGGTGGAGAAAGCAATCTGGTGGATTGGTCGCGATTGGCTCAAACAAATATTCTAAATAAGTTTAATTCATTTAAACCAAAATTTGAGATTTAGTTGTCAAAAATTCATCGGGATATTGGAACGGAGTTCCATCTATTCTGGGGGGTTGCTTGAAGGATATTGGGACTCGCTCAAAGAGTTGGTAGAGAAAGCAATCCGGTGGATTGGTCGCATTTGCCTCAATTACTTTTTCTAAGTATATTTAGTTCATTTAAACCAAATTTTAGATTTGGGGGTCAAAAATTCACCGGGATATTGGAACGGAGTTCCATCTATTCCGGGGGTTCATAGAAAGATATTGGGACTCGCTCAAAGAGTTGGTGGAGAAAACAATCTAGTGGATTGGTAGCGATTGCCTCAAACACATTTTCTAAGTAAATTTAGTTCATTTAAACAAAAAACTTGAGATTTAAGGGTCAAAAATTCATCGGGATATTGGAACGGAGTTCCATCTATTCTGGGGGTTGCTAGAAGGATATTGGGACTCGCTAAAAGAGTAGGTGGAGAAAGCAATTCGGTGGAGTTGTCGCGATTGCCTCAAACAAATTTTCTAAGTAAATTTAGTTCATTTAAACCAAAATTTGAGATTTGTGGGTCAAAAATTCAACGGGATATTGGAACCAAGTTCCATCTATTCCGGGGCTTCCTAGAAGGATATTGGCACTCGCTCAAAGAGTTGGTGGAGAAAGCAATCTGGTGGATTGGTCGCGATTGCCTCATACAAATTTTCTAAGTAAATTTAATTCATTTAAACCAAAATTTGAGATTCAGGGGTCAAAAATTCATCGGGATATTGGAACGGAGTTCCATCTATTCTGGAGGGTGCCAGAAGGATATTGGGACTCGCTCAAAGAGTTGGTGGAGAAAGCAATACAGTGGATAGGTCGCGATTGCTTCAAACACATTTTCTAAGTAAATTTAGTTCATTTAAACAAAAATTTGAGATTTAGGGGTCAAAAATTCATCGGGATATTGAAACGGAGTTCCATCTATTCTTAGGGTTCCTAAAAGGATATTGGGAATAGCTCAAAGAGTAGGCGGAGAAAGCAATCCGGTGGATTGGTCGCGATTGCTTCAAACACATTTTCTAAGTAAATTTAGTTCATTCAAACTAAAATTTGAGATTTAATGGTCAAAAATTCATCGGGATATTGAAACGGAGTTCCATCTATTCTGGGGGTTGCTTGAAGGATATTGGGTCTCGCTCAAGGAGTTGGTAGAGAAAGCAATCCGGTGGATTGGTCGCGATTGCCTCAAACACATTTTCTAAGTAAATTCAGTTCATTTAAACCAAAATTTTAGATTTGGGGGTCAAAAATTCATCGGGATATTGAAACGGAGTTCCAACTATTTTGGGGGTTGCTTGAAGGATATTGGGACTCGCTCAAGGAGTTGGTAGAGAAAGCAATCCGGTGAATTGGTCGCGATTGCCTCAAACACTTTTACTAAGTATATTTAGATCATTTAAACCAAAATTTGATATTTAGGGGTCAAAAATTCATCGGGATATTCGAACGGAGTTCCATCTATTCTGGGGGGTTGCTAGAAGGATATTGGGACTCTCTTAAAGGGTAGGTGGAGAAAGCAATCCGGTCGATTGGTCGCGATTGCCTCAAACACATTTTCTAAGCAAATTTAGTTCATTTAAACCAAAATTTGAGATTTGGGGGTCAAAAATTCACCGGGATATTGGAACCAAGTTCCATCTATTCCGGGGCTTCCTAGAAGGATATTGGCACTCGCTCAAAGAGTTGGTAGAGATAGCAATCTGGTGGATTGGTCGCGATTGCCTCAAACAAATTTTCTAAGTAAATTTAATTCATTTAAACCAAAATTTGAGATTCAGGGGTCAAAAATTCATCGGGATATTGGAACGGAGTTCCATCTATTCCGGAGGGTGCTAGAAGGATATTGGGACTCACTCAAAGAGTTGGTGGAGAAAGCAATACAGTGGATTGGTCGCGATTGCCTCAAACACATTTTCTAAGTAAATTTAGTTCATTTAAACAAAAATTTGAGATTTAGAGGTCAAAAATTCATCGGGATATTGAAACGGAGTTCCATCTATTCTGGGGGGTTGTTTGAAGGATATTGGGACTCGCTCAAGGAGTTGGTGGACAAAACAATCCGGTGGATTGGTCGCGATTGCCTCAAATACTTTTACTAAGTATATTTAGTTCATTTAAACCAAAATTTTAGATTTGGGGATCAAAAATTCACCGGGATATTGGAACGGAGTTCCATCTATTCCGGGGGTTCCGGGAAGGATATTGGGACTCGCTCAAAGAGTTGGTGGAGAAAGCAATCTGGTGGATTGGTAGCGATTGCCTCAAACACATTTTCTAAGTTAATTTAGTTCAACGAAACCAAAATTTGAGATCTAGGGGTCAAAAATTCATCGGGACATTGGAACAGAGTTCCATCTATTCTGAGGGTTCCTAGAAGGATATTGGGAATAGCTCAAAGAGTAGGCGAAGAAAGCAATCCGGTGGATTGGTCGCGATTGCTTCAAACACATTTTCTAAGTAAATTTAGTTCATTTAAACCAAAATTTGAGATTTAATGGTCAAAAATTCGTCGGGATATTGAAACGGAGTTCCATCTATTCTGGCGGTTGCTTGAAGGATATTGGGACTCGCTCAAGGAGTTGGTAGAGAAAGCAATCCGGTGGATTGGTCGCGATTGCCTCAAACACATTTTCTAAGTAAATTCAGTTCATTTAAACCAAAATTTTAGATTTGGGGGTCAAAAATTCATCGGGATATTGAAACGGAGTTCCATCTATTTTGGGGGTTGCTTGAAGGACATTGGGACTCGCTCAAGGAGTTGGTAGAGAAAGCAATCCGGTGAATTGGTCGCGATTGCCTCAAACACTTTTACTAAGTATATTTAGTTCATTTAAACCAAAATTTGATATTTAGGGGTCAAAAATTCATCGGGATATTCGAACGGAGTTCCATCTATTCTGGGGGGTTGCTAGAAGGATATTGGGACTCGCTTAAAGAGTTGGTAGAGAAAGCAATCCGGTGGATTGGACGCGATTGCCTCAAACACATTTTCTAAGTAAATTTAGTTCATTTAAACCAAAATTTGAGATTGAGGGGTCAAAAATGCATCGGGATATTGGAACGGAGTTCCATATATTCTGGGGGGTTGCTAGAAGGATATTGGGACTTGCTCAAGGAGTTGGTAGAGAAAGCAATCCGGTGGATTGGTCGCGATTGCCTCAAACACTTTTTCTAAGTATATTTAGTTCATTTAAACCAAAATTTTAGATTTGGGGGTCAAAAATTAACCGGGATATTGGACCGGAGTTCCAACTATTCCGGGGGTTCCTAGAAGGATATTAGGAGTCGCTCAAAGAGTAGGTGGAGAAAGCAATCCGGTGGATTGGTCGCGATTGCCTCAAATACATTTCCTAAGTAAATTATGTTCATTTGAACCAAGATTTGAGATTTAGTGGTCAAAAATTCATCGGGATATTGGAACGGAGTTCCATCTATTCCGTGGGTTCCTAGAAGGATATTGGGACTCGCCCAAAGACTTGGTGGAGAAAGCAATCCGGTGGATTGGTTGCGATTGCCTCAAACACATTTTCTAAGTAAATTTAGTTCGTTTAAACCAAAATTTGAGATTTAGGGGTCAAAAATTCATCGGGATATTGGAACGGAGTTCCATCTATTTTGGGGGGTTGCTTGAAGGATATTGGGACTCGCTCAAAGAGTTGGAGAAGAAAGCAATCCGGTGGATTGGTCGCGTGTGCCTCAATTACTTTTTCTAAGTATATTTAGTTCATTTAAACCAAAATTTTAGATTTGGGGGTCAAAAATTCACCGGGATATTGGAACGGAGTTCCATTTATTCCGGGGGTTCTTAGAAGGATATTGAGACTCGCTCAAAGAGTTGGTGGAGAAAGCAAACTGGTGGATTGGTAGCGATTGCCTCAAACACATTTTCTAAGTAAAGTTAGTTCATTTAAACCAAAATTTGAGATTTAGGCGTCAAAAATTCATCGGGATATTGGAACGGAGTTCCATCTATTCTGGGGGGTTGCTAGAAGGATATTAGGACTCGCTCAAAGAGTAGGGGGAGAAAGCAATCCGGTGGATTGGTCGCTATTGCCTCAAACACATTTCCTAAGTAAATTTAGTTCATTTAAACCAAAGTTTGAGATTTAGGGGCCAAAAATTCATCGGGATTTTGGAACGGAGTTCCATCTATTCTGGGGGGTGCTAGAAGGATATTGGGACTCGGTCAAAGAGTTGGTGGAGAAATCAATACGGTGGATTGGTCGCGATTGCCTTAAACACATTTTCTAAATAAATTTAGTTCATTTAAACCAAAATTTGAGATTTAGGGTTCAAAAATTCATCGGGATATTGGAACGGAGTTCCATCTATTCTTGGGGGTGCTAGAAGGATATTGGGACTCGGTCAAAGAGTTGGTAGGGAAAGCAATACGGTGGATTGGTCGCGATTGCCTCAAACACATTTTCTAAGTAAATTTAGTTTATTTAAACCAAAATTTTAGATTTGGTTTTCAAAAATTCATCGGGATATTGAAACGGAGTTCCATCTATTCTGGGGGTTGCTTAAAGGATATTGGGACTCGCTCAAAGAGTTGGTGGAGAAAGCAATACGGTGGATTGGTCGCGATTGCCTCAAACACATTTTCTATCTAAATTTAGTTCATTTAAACCAAAATATTAGATTTGGGGGTCAAAAATTCATCGGGATATTGGAACGGAGTTCCATCTATTCTGGGGGGTGCTTAAAGGATATTTGGATTCGCTCAAAGAGTTGGTGGAGAAAGCAATACGGTGGATTGGTCGCGATTTCCTCAAACACATTTTCTAAGTAAATATAGTTCTTTTAAACCAAAATTTTAGATTTGCGGGTCAAAAATTTATCAGAATATTGGAACGGAGTTCCATTTAATCTGGGGGTGCTTAAAGGATATTGGGATTCGCTCAAAGAGTTGGTGGAGAAAGCAATACGGTGGATTGGTCGCGATATCCTCAAACACATTTTCTAAGTAAAGTTAGTTCATTTAAACCAAAATTTGAGATTTAGGGGTCAAAAATTCATCGGGATATTGGAACGGAGTCCCATCTATTCTGGGGGGTTGCTAGAAGGATATTAGGACTCGCTCAAAGAGTAGGGGGAGAAAGCAATCCGATGGATTGGTCGCGATTTCCTCAAACACATTTTTTAAGTAAATTTAGTTCATTTAAACCATAATTTTAGATTTGGGGGTTAAAAATTTATCGGGATATTGAAACTGAGTTCCATCTATTCTGGGGGTTGCCTGAAGGATATTAGGACTCGCTCAAGGAGTTGGTAGAGAAAGCAATCCGGTGGATTGGTCGCGATTGCCTCAAACACTTTTTCTAAGTATATTTAGTTCATTTAAACCAAAATTTAGATTTGGGGGTGAAAAATTTCACCGGGATATTGGAATGGACTTCCATCTATTCCGGGGGTTCCTAGAAGGATATTGGGACTCGATCAAAGAGTTGGTGGAGAAAACAATCTGGTGGATTGCTCGCGATTGCCTCCAACAAATTTTCTAAGTAAATTTAGATCATTTAAACCAAATTTTGAGATTTAGTGGTCAAAAATTCATCGGGATATTGGAACGGAGTTCCATCTATTCTGGGGGGTTGCTTGAATTATATTGGGACTCGCTCATGGAGTTGGTGGAGAAAGCAATCCGGTGGATTGGTCGCGTTTGCCTCAATTACTTTTTCTAAGTATATTTAGTTCATTTAAACCAAAATTTTAGATTTGGGGGTCAAAAATTCACCGGGATATTGGAACGGAGTTCCATCTATTCCGGGGGTTCCTAAAAGGATATTGGGACTCGCTCAAGGAGTTGGTAGAGAAAGCAATCCGGTGGATTGGTCGCGATTGCCTCAAACCCTTTTTCTAAGTATATTTAGTTCATTTAAACCAAAATTTAGATTTGGGGGTCAAAAATTCACCGGGATATTGGAATGGAGTTCCATCTATTCCGGGGGTTCCTAGAAGGATATTGGGACTCGATCAAAGAGTTGGTGAAGAGAGCAATCTGGTGGATTGCTCGCGATTGCCTCAAACAAATTTTCAAAGTAAATTTAGTTCATTTAAACCAAAATTTGAGATTTAGTGGTCAAAAATCCATCGGGATATTGGAACGGAGTTCCATCTATTCTGGGGGGTGCTAGAAGGATATTGGGACTCGCTCAAATAGTTGGTGGAGAAAACAATATGGTGGATTGGTCGCGATTGCCTCAAACACATTTTCTATGTAAATTTAGTTCATTTAAACCAAAATATTAGATATGGGGGTCAAAAATTCATCGGGATATTGGAACGGAGTTCCATCTATTCTGGGGAGTGCTTAAAGGATATTCGGATTCACTCAAAGAGTTGGTGGAGAAAGCAATACGGTGGATTGGTCGCGTTTGCCTCAATTACTTTTTCTAAGTAAATTTAATTCATTTAAACCAAAATTTTAGATTTGGGGGTCAAAAATTCATCGGGATATTGGAACGGAGTTCCATCTATTCTTGGGGGGTTCTAGAAGGATATTGGGACTCGCTCAAATAGTTGGTGGAGAAAGCAATACGGTGGATTGGTCGCGCTTGCCTCAAACACATTTTCTAAGTAGATTTAGTTCATTTAAACCAAACTTTTAGATTTGGGGGTCAAAAATTAATCGGGATATTGAAACGGAGTTCCATCTATTCTGGGGGTTGCTTGAAGGATATTGGGACTCGCTGAAGGAGTTGGTAGAGAAAGCAATCCGGTGGATTGGTCGCGATTACCTCAACCACTTTTTCTAAGTATATTTAGTTCATTTAAACCAAAATTTAGATTTGGTGGTCAAAAATTCACCGGGATATTGGAATGGAGTTCCATCTATTCCGGGGTTTCCTAGAAGGAATTGGGACTCGATCAAAGAGTTGGTGAAGAGAGCAATCTGGTGGATTGCTCGCGATTGCCTCAAACAAATTTTCAAAGTAAATTTAGTTCATTTAAACCAAAATTTGAGATTTAGTGGTCAAAAATTCATCGGGATATTGGAACGGAGTTCCATCTATTCTGGGGGGTGCTAGAAGGATGTTGGGACTCGCTCAAATAGTTGGTGGAGAAAACAATATGGTGGATTGGTCGCGATTGCCTCAAACACATTATCTTTGTAAATTTAGTTCATTTAAACCAAAATTTTAGATTTGGAGGTCAGAAATTCATCGGGATATTGGAACGGAGTTCCATCTATTCTGGGGGGTGCTTAAAGGATATTGGGATTCGCCCAAAGAGTTGGTGGAGAAAGCAATACGGTGGATTGGTCGCAATATCCTCAAACACATTTTCTAAGTAAATTTAGTTCATTTAAACCAAAATTTTAGATTTGGGCGTCAAAAATTTATCGAGATATTGAAACGGAGTTCCATCTATTTTGGGGGTTGCTTGATGGATATTGGGACTCGCTCAAGGAGTTGGAAGAGAAAGCAATCCGGCGGATTGGTCGCGATTGCCTCAAACACTTTTTCTAAGTATATTTAGTTCATTTAAACCAAACTTTAGATTTGGGGGTGAAAAATTCACCGGGTTATTGGAATGGAGTTCCATCTATTCCGGGGGTTGCTTGAATTATATTGCGACTCGCTCAAGGAGTTGGTGGAGAAAGCAATACGGTGGATTGGTCGCGTTTGCCTCAATTACTTTTTCTAAGTAAATTTAGTTCATTTAAACCAAAATTTCAGATTTGGGGGTCAAAAATTCATCGGGATATTGGAACGGAGTTCCATCTATTCTGGGGGGTGGTAGAAGGATATTGGGACTCGCTCAAATAGTTGGTGGAGAAAGCAATACGGTGCATTGGTCGCGATTGCCTCAAACACATTTTCTAAGTAAATTTAGTTCATTTAAACCAAAATTTGAGATTTAGGGTTCAAAAATTCATCGGGATATTGGAACGGAGTTCCATCTATTCTGGGGGGTGCTAGAAGGATATTGGGACTCGGTCAAAGAGTTGGTAGGGAAAGCAATACGGTGGATTGGTCGCGATTGTCTCAAACCCATTTTCTAAGTAAATTTAGTTTATTTAAACCAAAATTTTAGATTTGGTTTTCAAAAATTCATCGGGATATTGAAACGGAGTTCCATCTATTCTGGGGGTTGCTTAAAGATTATTGGGACTCGCTCAAAGAGTTGGTGGAGAAAGCAATACGGTGGATTGGTCGCGATTGCCACAAACACATTTTCTACGTAAATTTAGATCATTTAAACCAAAATATTAGATTTGGGGGTCAAAAATTCATCGGGATATTGGAACGGAGTTCCATCTATTCTGGGGGGTGCTTAAAGGATATTGGGATTCGCTCAAAGAGTTGGTGGAGAAAGCAATACGGTGGATTGGTCGCGATTTCCCCAAACACATTTTCTAAGTAAATTTAGTTCATTTAAACCAAAATTTTGGATTTGGGGGTCAAAAATTTATCGGGATATTGAAACGGAGTTCCATCTATTCTGGGGGTTGCGTGAAGGATATTGGGACTCGCTCAAGGAGTTGGTAGAGAAAGCAATCCGGTGGATTGGTCGCGATTGCCTCAAACACTTTTTCTAAGTATATTTAGTTCATTTAAACCAAAATTTAGATTTGGGGGTGAAAAATTCACCGGGATATTGGAATGGAGTTCCATCTATTCCGGGGGTTCCTAGAAGGATATTGGGACTCGATCAAAGAGTTGGTGGAGAAAACAATCTGGTGGATTGCTCGCGATTGCCTCAAACAAATTTTCTAAGTAAATTTAGTTCATTTAAACCAGAATTTGAGATTTAGTGGTCAAAAATTCATCGGGATATTGGAACGGAGTTCCATCTATTCTGCGGGGTTGCTTGAATTATATTGGGACTCGATCATGGAGTTGGTGGAGAAAGCAATCCGGTGGATTGGTCGCGTTTGCCTCAATTACTTTTTCTAAGTATATTTAGTTCATTTAAACCAAAATTTTAGATTTGGGGGTCAAAAATTCACCGGGATATTGGAACGGACTTCCATCTATTTCGGGGGTTCCTAAAAGGATATTGGGACTCGCTCAAGGAGTTGGTAGAGAAAGCAATCCGGTGGATTGGTCGCGATTGCCTCAAACACTTTTTCTAAGTATATTTAGTTCATTTAAACCAAAATTTAGATTTGGGGGTCAAAAATTCACCGGATATTGGAATGGAGTTCCATCTATTCCGGGGGTTCCTAGAAGGATATTGGGACTCGATCAAAGAGTTGGTGAAGAGAGCAATCTGGTAGATTGCTCACGATTGCCTCAAACAAATTTTCAAAGTAAATTTAGTTCATTTAAACCAAAATTTGAGATTTAGTGGTCAAAAATTCATCGGGATATTGGAACGGAGTTCCATCTATTCTGGGGGGTGCTAGAAGGATATTGGGACTCGCTCAAATAGTTGGTAGAGAAAACAATATGGTGGATTGGCCGCGATTGCCTCAAACACATTTTCTATGTAAATTTAGTTCATTTAAACCAAAATTTTAGATTTGGGCGTCAGAAATTCATCGGGATATTGGAACGGAGTTCCATCTATTTTGGGGGGTGCTTAAAGGATATTGGGATTCGCTCAAAGAGTTGGTGGAGAAAGCAATACGGTGGATTGGTCGCGATTTCCCCAAACACATTTTCTAAGTAAATTTAGTTCATTTAAACCAAAATTTTGGATTTGGGGGTCAAAAATTTATCGGGATATTGAAACGGAGTTCCATCTATTCTGGGGGTTGCTTGATGGATATTGGGACTCGCTCAAGGAGTTGGTAGAGAAAGCAATCCGGTGGATTGGTCACGATTGCCTCAAACACTTTTTCTAAGTATATATTTAGTTCATTTAAACCAAAATTTAGATTTCGGGGTGAAAAATTCACCGGCTTATTGGAATGGAGTTCCATCTATTCCGGGGGGTTGCTTGAATTATATTGGGACTCGCTCAAGGAGTTGGTGGAGAAAGCAATACGGTGGATTGGTCGCGTTTGCCTCAATTACTTTTTCTAAGTAAATTTAGTTCATTTAAACCAAAATTTTAGATTTGGGGGTCAAAAATTCATCGGGATATTGGAACGGAGTTCCATCTATTCTGGGGGGTGCTAGAAGGATATTGGGACTCGCTCAAATAGTTGGTGGAGAAAGCAATACGGTGGATTGGTCGCGATTGCCTCAAACACATTTTCTAAGTAAATTTAGTTTATTTAAACCAAAATTTTAGATTTGGTTTTCAAAAATTCATCGGGATATTGAAACGGAGTTCCATCTATTCCGGGGGGTTGCTTGAATTATATTGGGACTCGCTCAAGGAGTTGGTGGAGAAAGCAATACTGTGGATTGGTCCCGTTTGCCTCAATTACTTTTTCTAAGTAAATTTAGTTTATTTAAACCAAAATTTTAGATTTGGGGGTCAAAAATTAATCGGGATATTGAAACGGAGTTCCATCTATTCTGGGGGTTGCTTGAAGGATATTGGGACTAGCTCAAGGAGTTGGTAGAGAAAGCAATCCGGTGGATTGGTCGCGATTGCCTCAAACACTTTTTCTAAGTATATTTAGTTCATTTAAACCAAAATTTAGATTTGGGCGTCAAAAATTCACCGGGATATTGGAATGGAGTTCCATCTATTCCGGGGGTTCCTAGAAGGATATTGGGACTCGATCAAAGAGTTGGTGAAGAGAGCAATCTGGTGGATTGCTCACGATTGCCTCAATCAAATTTTCAATGTAAATTTAGTTCATTTAAGCCAAAATTTGAGATTTAGTGGTCAAAAATTCATCGGGATATTGGAACGGAGTTCCATCTATTCTGGGGGGTGCTTAAAGGATATTGGGATTCGCTCAAAGAGTTGGTGGAGAAAGCAATACGGTGGATTGGTCGCGATTTCCCCAAACACATTTTCTAAGTAAATTTAGTTCATTTAAACCAAAATTTTGGATTTGGGGGTCAAAAATTTATCGGGATATTGAAACGGAGTTCCATCTATTCTGGGGGTTGCTTGATGGATATTGGGACTCGCTCAAGGAGTTGGTAGAGAAAGCAATCCGGTGGATTGGTCGCGATTGCCTCAAACACTTTTTCTAAGTATATTTAGTTCATTTAAACCAAAATTTAGATTTGGGGGTGAAAAATTCACCGGGATATTGGAATGGAGTTCCATCTATTCCGGGGGTTCCTAGAAGGATATTGGGACTCGATCAAAGAGTTGGTGGAGAAAACAATCTGGTGGATTGCTCGCGATTGCCTCAAACAAATTTTCTAAGTAAATTTAGTTCATTTAAACCAGAATTTGAGATTTAGTGGTCAAAAATTCATCGGGATATTGGAACGGAGTTCCATCTATTCTGCGGGGTTGCTTGAATTATATTGGGACTCGATCATGGAGTTGGTGGAGAAAGCAATCCGGTGGATTGGTCGCGTTTGCCTCAATTACTTTTTCTAAGTATATTTAGTTCATTTAAACCAAAATTTTAGATTTGGGGGTCAAAAATTCACCGGGATATTGGAACGGACTTCCATCTATTTCGGGGGTTCCTAAAAGGATATTGGGACTCGCTCAAGGAGTTGGTAGAGAAAGCAATCCGGTGGATTGGTCGCGATTGCCTCAAACACTTTTTCTAAGTATATTTAGTTCATTTAAACCAAAATTTAGATTTGGGGGTCAAAAATTCACCGGGATATTGGAATGGAGTTCCATCTATTCCGGGGGTTCCTAGAAGGATATTGGGACTCGATCAAAGAGTTGGTGAAGAGAGCAATCTGGTGGATTGCTCACGATTGCCTCAATCAAATTTTCAATGTAAATTTAGTTCATTTAAACCAAAATTTGAGATTTAGTGGTCAAAAATTCATCGGGATATTGGAACGGAGTTCCATCTATTCTGGGGGGTGCTTAAAGGATATTGGGATTCGCTCAAAGAGTTGGTGGAGAAAGCAATACGGTGGATTGGTCGCGATTTCCCCAAACACATTTTCTAAGTAAATTTAGTTCATTTAAACCAAAATTTTGGATTTGGGGGTCAAAAATTTATCGGGATATTGAAACGGAGTTCCATCTATTCTGGGGGTTGCTTGATGGATATTGGGACTCGCTCAAGGAGTTGGTAGAGAAAGCAATCCGGTGGATTGGTCGCGATTGCCTCAAACACTTTTTCTAAGTATATTTAGTTCATTTAAACCAAAATTTAGATTTGGGGGTGAAAAATTCACCGGGATATTGGAATGGAATTCCATCTATTCCGGGGGTTCCTAGAAGGATATTGGGACTCGATCAAAGAGTTGGTGGAGAAAACAATCTGGTGGATTGCTCGCGATTGCCTCAAACAAATTTTCTAAGTAAATTTAGTTCATTTAAACCAGAATTTGAGATTTAGTGGTCAAAAATTCATCGGGATATTGGAACGGAGTTCCATCTATTCTGCGGGGTTGCTTGAATTATATTGGGACTCGATCATGGAGTTGGTGGAGAAAGCAATCCGGTGGATTGGTCGCGTTTGCCTCAATTACTTTTTCTAAGTATATTTAGTTCATTTAAACCAAAATTTTAGATTTGGGGGTCAAAAATTCACCGGGATATTGGAACGGACTTCCATCTATTTCGGGGGTTCCTAAAAGGATATTGGGACTCGCTCAAGGAGTTGGTAGAGAAAGCAATCCGGTGGATTGGTCGCGATTGCCTCAAACACTTTTTCTAAGTATATTTAGTTCATTTAAACCAAAATTTAGATTTGGGGGTCAAAAATTCACCGGGATATTGGAATGGAGTTCCATCTATTCCGGGGGTTCC
>JAYMFD010001464.1:0-43741 GCA_035771175.1 Paratinospora sagittata
TGAGTTTCCAACACAATACCCAATTCCTGTGAATATCAACTTCAACCATACAACTTCAGCTGTTACACTTGCAAACTTCTATATTCTGAAGACGGAATCTTTCTCAGAACACTATCAAGCCTTCACCTACTGTCGCACCATCAGTCAAATGTACCTCTGGACATCATAAAGCGGATGTTGTCTGCCGTTGAACATGAAGACTGGAGATTTCTATTCCGGTAATATGAGAGCTCCTACAGCGAATGCTACAGGTATCTCTTTTAACAAGCTCCAAAGTCAATCTACTCTACCATGGATTATTGATTCAGGTGCCACTCATCATATGGCAGGATCGTCCACCTCTTTTTCACCTTCCCTTCACTTCTCCGGTGATTCTTCTGCCTTTCTTGCTGATGGATCTCCAGTTCCCATAGTGGGAATTAAAAATGTTCCTCTTTCTTCACATTTGATGTTTTCTAATGTTTTCCATATCCCTAAGAAAAATCCAAAATCTTGTTTCGCTTACTAAAGAATGAGATTGCTCAGCAACCTTTTATCTTTCCTTCGTTTGTGTGTTTCAGGACCTGCGCACGGGGACAACGATTGGGAAGGGAAGTGAAAGAGACGGCCTGTATGTATGTCTTGGATGTTGCACCAGATATGCCTCCTCCTTCAATCAATTTGAGTACGAGTCCTTCGATGAATTCTGAGACTGGAAGTGATCTGTGGGAGCTTTGGCACAGAAAGAAGGCTTGGACATCTGACTCATCAGCTACTTTTAGAGATGAGTCGTTCCATTCCTTTGTCTAGTAGTCAGTCTTTCCTTTTCAAAAAAGAGCATTTGTGCTCTACATGTCAGTTGTCTAAGAGTCATAGGTTGCCTTTTCCTAACAGTGATAGTCGTTGTAAAGAGTCTTTTCATTTAGTTCATTCTGATGTCTGGGGACCATGTCCTGAACTCTCTTTTAATGGAATGCGAGACTTTGGAATTCAGTTACAGAGGTAGTTCACAACTGAGGTGGGTGGCCCCCCTAACCCCCGGATGGGGAGATGAATCCCTACACCTAACCGTTCCGCTCGCTCTAGAGCTCGTCCAGAAGTACTTCTCGGCTTCTTCTCTTTTCTTCTTTCAAATTCTGATTTTCGCAAGACCTGCTAGCTCAGGTAGTGCTAGGGTAGCTCGGTTCGCAGCTCTCTGGCACGCTACGGCGTAAGATTTGAGGCCTACGATGATCTTTACAGTAAGGGCAGGCAGGGTTAGCTCGGATTGCAGCTCACGTTTTTCATCACGTAAGCTGAGAAGTTGGCTGAAGTGAAGTGACTCGGATGACAAGGATAGGAAGATTAAGATGATATAAAGGATTGGGCTCACTAGAATCTATTTGTTGTGATCTTTCTGACCTTTCGAAAAGGGATTTCCATGTTGCCGTTTAGTACGGGTCCGTTAAGGCTTCAATGTTGCCGCGAAGTGATTTTCCGGGGGAAGCACGCACACAGCGCTCTGGTAAATTGACTTTGAAGCGAAAAGAGCAAGCGGAGGCGAAAAACGGAATATCGCAGGTGCCCCGAACGGGGACTCTACGCTCGCCGTTGGTCCAATCCAAGTGGCAGCGCGCGGGCATGGTAGGGGTGGCCCGTTAGTACAGGGAAGTCCTTGTTCTCGAGTGAGAGTTTCTTCAAGGCCTGAATTCGATCGTTTACGGCCTGTTCTGAAAGCGATAGTGTATTCCGGCAACCCTCTCACGTATGGCACGATAAACGTCAATTTAGAGGCCTCTGAGAGGATTTGTAAGATGCAGCTGAGTGGCAGCTTCAAAACAAACGTTATCCGGAACCCATGAATCTCATCTGGACTCTACGCCTACAGCAGCATGGGTAGCGGGGCATTCCAGCAGCGATAGGCTCCGCTTGCTCGTTTCACCCCGAAGAAGACTTTTTCATATTCGAGGCCGTGAAAAGCTTCCATGTTGCCATACGTGAGAGGGGCCTCCTACCTGAGCTGCACCAACTACTAGAGAGGGCAAGGGAGATCAATGTTGCCGTAGCTACTAGTCCGAGCTACTATACTAACCCGAAAGCTGGCCTTGTGGCATCTCTCTCAGCTGGTTCAGGTGGGGCTGCTCGAGTTCTAGTTGGGCAATCAATAGCGGGCTGACATTAGTCGCAATAGATAGATTCTCATCCTTGCCTTTTTTACAGATTACTCTATCTGGGGCATTCGCTTCCGCTTTGCCTTCCGTCGCTGCCTTACCCTTACTCTGAAAAGAGCTTCTACTACTCTCTTTAAGGGGCGTGATTACCAACTGGAGCGTAAAGTCCAAACCACCCTGACTACACGGATTTTGAATTGGAGGCTGCTAATTAGCTCGCAGTTGGGCGGTAGAGGCACGCACTAAAAAGAGATGGATTGGATTCCTCGGAATAGGGATCAGGAGGTTTGATAGGAGGTTCCGAGCCTGGTAAATCACTTGATAGAGATGGGGACAAGTCCATCTCGGTATTCGCTTCCAGTGGATCGGATGAGAGGGCCACCCACCTCCCCAAGCTTTGATCTTAAACGCAGCCGGCATTGCTTTGCAGCTTCCACTCGATCGGAAGAAAGGTCAGATGCCTTCGATCTGCATCCGCCCGCCTCTAGATGCCTCTTTGTACTCCCGGCCCCTCCCCTTTCTCTTTTAGTCGGCTTGGTTCGGCATTAGCAGGTTACGGAGAAGTGGATGGCAATTGGTTCATAGCTAGAGGAGAAAGGGAAAGACTAGGCGCCTTAGCTCGCTCCTCATTCAGTAGCAGAGATGGACCTGGGAGCATAGGATTTGGATGAAAAGGGCTACTAAACGCGCCTCACGCCCTCAGAAGTGTTATGGACGAAATAACGCCCTGGGTTTTGTATCTCTCTCCACAGCCCGGCACCCGCAAGCTACTGCCCAATCTCGTCCGGCTCCCTCGGTCGGTAATCAATCTTTCTAGAAGCATCGAGGGTCGATCGAGGGGCAAGCTAAGCAACCGAACCTGGCTCCATAAAATCCATTCCCAGGGCTATCCCAACTAACTAATGGATCCAGATCCGAGCCATCAGGCGCGTTTAGCCCTCCATCCATTTCTCCTGATCCCTCTTATCCCAGTGAGCTAACAGCAACCAATGAACCTCCAGACTCGAGCTCATCAGCAACATCCTCATTTCCGGCATTCGAAAGGTAAGGGGGTGACCCAATAGCATCTATAGCTGCATCAGAACCGAGCTCTTCCAGCTTTTTAGTGGGATCCAATGCTTCAAAGCAATCTCACTCCTCTATTCATTCGGCAGGGATAGGGGAATCAAATTCCTCTATTTCCGCTCCCGGGGGCCTTCGGAGCCCACTTGTTAGTCAATGATCTAGATTTGGCCAATTGATCTAATGCCTCCGATGCCATGGCTTAGAAGCAATTCCTTTCTTCCGATTCCGATCCAATGCCTGAACCTCCGGAGCAACTAGTCATTATGCATCTACTTCAAGCCCATCAAAGCGATTCAAGCTCTTCCGCTCCTGCTTAAGCCCAAAACAAAAGGGCAAAAGCGCCTCACTCTGGTCTCTCTACTCCATATCCAAGTCCATCATTCGAATCCACATCTCCAATGGCAGCTACAAAGGCAAGTGCTCCAATTCTCTCATCCGATCGAAGGCAGGACGAAGCACTCGACTGCCCTTTCTCCTCTAGCTATGAACCAATGCCATCCACTTCTCCTCCACCCTCTTATGCTCTTTCCCCCGAGTCCGGGGCCATCCACTGCTCAGGCTCGTCAACACCGAACCTATGGGTGCAACTACAAGGATTTGTCCTGGTCCGACTCTCCTTCTCTGTATTCCGATGATTGCCATCGAACAGAACTCCACCTGCTAGTAGCCACCATTCAATCGTTAATACTTAGATAAGCAAGCTGCCAGCCCACATCTTCTCATTATCGTCCATCCGCCCGGGCAGAGGCACGAGCGATCAATCTTGTGTCCTAGATCCCGGATAGAAGAGATAAATGGCGGGCGAGCCCGCTCCCAAGTGGCTATGAACCGACGAAGCCATTGAGGCGCGTTTAGCCCTCTTCATCCGTGGCTGGCGAATCGAAGCCATTAACAACTGAACCTGCCAATGGTGAGCGTCCGATGGGAGCTCACAAGCAGCATCCGATCTTGAGTCCAGGTCCGAATCTCTATCATTTTGATCTCCGGAACCAGCCGAATCGAAGTGATCTAATTATCGCCCATTCTAGTTTTTCCTGATCTTGATTCCAATCCAAGTCCATTTGAAAGCAAGCCGGCGAAGTGAATGACCCTAGCTATCTGTTTTCCAATCCCCTGGTCCCTCATCAGAGGAAGCTACAGTCGGGGCGATGAACCGAAACCAAGGACGGTGGGCCGGAGCAAAGAAGGGAGTCCGATACCTATTCGACCTCTCCAGCAGCCAGCCAAAGAAGGCGGACACTGGCCCGATCACTCCTCTTTCTTGTCCCGGCAAAGCAGCATCCGAGGCTCCAACGAATCAATCTGTTTTAGCCGATGCCCCAGGACTGATTCCGGTGGACCGACCAAGTAGTTCATATCAATCTAGTGCTTTCGAATCGAATACTGGCCCTCCTGCCATGAACTTCTCAAGGAGAGGTAGGCGGATATTACCCTCTTTGATCGGCACCCGCCTCTAGTTCAACTGATCCCTACTCTTGATTGGCCTGTAGTCCCAAGCACCACGGAAGGTCGAGTCGACTCAATATCAGTACTCCAGGGCCAGAAAGCATTTTTCTTCTTCGAGTGGGAAATACTGGTGGCATTTGCTTCCATTCGCCGCCCGGTCGAGAACTCAATTAAGTCGAGATTCCAGCCTTCCTTCCTCGCATCCAACTTCTTCTGGTCACCTTGAAATCCCTACTTATTACTTCGCCGAGCCCGAAGACGCAGTGGAAGGGAAGGCAAGGTGACCAGAAGAAGGTAAGGTGAACTATTGGACTTGATCGGACGTCGAAAATCCCCACTCGAAGAAGAATAGGGTCTTTCTGGCACCGAAACAAGGGAATCAAAACCCATCGCCATTCTCCGTCCCGTCCGCACCCCTAGCCCGGTGAGGTCTATTGACTGAAATGGGGATCTTATGTCATCCGCTGCTCGAAGGCGAGAAGAAGTCTCATCGAATGCTGCTTTCCTCGATGAGGGACCACCTAGATCGGATTATAGAGCAGTGACTACTCCCAGTTATCGACTGAAAGCGGGGGAAGCTAATTTCAGTAGTGGATTTGGGAACGAGTCGAGCATTTGAAACAGGAGAATAAAGGCTTTTGAATAGGCGGTTGCAAGAACAATCTTCGTTGCAGATGAATGGCGGCACTAGGCTCAAGCACCAGGGGAAAACTCGACTGAATATGCTCCACCTCTCGGGAATAGAATGCTTACAGGAAGTTTACTCACCGGTCCCTTCTCGAACTCGAACGCAGTCATGAGAGAAAGGGGTAGGCAATCGAGGTTGTTCATCTGTTTAGCTTTAGCTATCGACTCCGAAGGCACCAGGCAAACGAAAGGAAGTCAATTCACCCGGGCGACCACTTTATTCGATTCCTCCGAGGCATTCAGGGGCAGGAGGAGATACTCGACTTAGAGACTCGGGGGAAGCGAGAAAACCCCTATAGAGTAAGCGTTTGCGCGCTAGCGCACCCTTGCTCTAGTAAATCTTTCGAGCCGGAGCTTGCTGGGGCGGAGTCCGCTTTCTGTTCAATAACTACGTAGACCAAGCGAACACTTCAAGCAAAAAAAAGTATCCAGATAACTCTATCTATCTCTCTGTATTGAGTCAACAAGGACGGGTTGCTTTGCCAGATCTGTTGGAGTGAAGAAAGAGAGTACTGTAGGCGTTAGGCTTTTGAGTGATACTATTAATTAAGGGGTATCCCTTAATTTAGCAAAGGACGATTCCTCAAGGACGGAGATTGACACTGCCCCTACTCAGGTTATGAAGAGCATTAGGGCGGTTGTTCTAAATGTTCATGGGATGCACTCTCCCGGCTGGATGAGAGTCACATGAAAGGAGGAGCTGCCCTTACTGATCGAAGAGGGATTCAGTGAGAACCTCTCCTCACTAATAGGAACTCCAGAGAGAGGGTGGTGAATGAAGATAGGAGTACCAAGTCAACAAGCTAAAATGAAGAAGAAAGGAACGTGACCCCCCTCTGTCCCCCCTTGGGGGATGTTGGAAGCAGTCGGGCCTTGACTCTATTCGTTCAGACGAATAGCGGCCCGTAAAGAAGAGACAGCGATATACAATCGTACCATAGCCATGACCGTTCCTCTCGTGCTTCTTTCGAGGAAGCACATCGATCAACTCTCCTTAAGGTACCAAGTGGTGTTGCCAAGGTAATCTTTCTTTCTTTTTCCTTAGGGACTAGTATATGGTATATATATATGAAACCCTCTATCCCGCTAGGAAAAGGAAGACATTGATACCTCCCTGCGACTCCGAACTGAATGAAGGGACGGAGGAAGACACCAATCATGAATCTGCTCTTTACGACAGGCTGGCTTTAAAGTCTATATGGGCTACCACTAACCGACTAGGAAAAGGAACAAAACGAGGGCTACGCTCCTGCCTTTCCTGCTCCTGCTAACCGGAACTTTAAGAAGGAAAGAGAACGGAAAGGAGAAGAAAGACTTAAACCCGCTTTTCCCGTGCGACTCAGAACGGAAAGATGGATTTCAAACCAGCCTTTAGGATAGGACTTGCTTTAGGAATAGAACAGGAATGTGGTGTTCTCCTTAATGCACCTTTCAACATCGTCTATTTCCTCTAGCGGGCTCCTCTTAAGTAAGTTCGAAGCAAGACTAAAGAGCTAATCGGACAAGACTGAAGAGCTAATCGGAACAGAACAGATAGGAGAGGAAAGACAAAGCCCCTATTACGTAGGCACCTTACCCGCTTGAACTCCGGAACAGGAACAGCAACAGGTGTTCTCAAATAGACATCAACAATAGTAGTCTCTTTCTTCTTTCAAACTGGGCGAAGCATTATAGGAGACGGAGAGGAGAAGGAAGATTTGAAACAGAAGGAAGAGAGCCGAACTTTGAGTCTTGTCTTCAAGCCGCGAGCGTAATTAGCTTCAGGAATGACAGCTGACACAGCTGCTTTAGCAACTGGAGCTACTAGTCTTCGAAAGCCGGCTACAACAACTGCTAAAGCTGCAAGACCACAACTGCCTTGACTTGCCCTAAAGCTGCTAACCCGAGCTGAGCTGCCCTGACAGCTAGAGATGCTAATGCCTACGAGTCCAAAGGCTAGGAAGGCAAGGAAGACAGGATAGGTTTAAGCAACTTAGCAACTAGTCGTCCCTAAACACTAAACCCTGGCAATACTACCCACTTTTCAGCCGATTCCATGTTGCCGCAGCTTTTGGAGTTAGGTGTTGGCGCTCTAGTTTTGAATCCCCTTCCTTCTCCTTCCTGTAGCTGCAAGATGAAAAACAGATATAGCAGCAACCAACTTCAAAAGGTGAGTGCTCGGTTACTCTTCAATAGGCTTTTTGGCCTACTCTTTAGGGTTTTTCAGCGGAGCATACACGTTGACGCTTACTTTTTTGCTCTTTCTGTCTCGGTTGCTTTTGCGTGTAATGGGAGGAGCCTGGGTCAGTCTTTCTTTCTGCATTTGGAATGGTTGTTAATTACGCCATCTTCGCTACCTGAGTCATATCAAAGATTTAGGTACACTGGGCGAAGTCGACCATACCTTTTTCTTAGGGACTGACTGAATCTTTCCCATATGCACTTTGATTCAAAAAGCGATTGATCTCTTTAGGGGAAGAAGCTCCAGCGCCTACTATTTGCTTGCGGCCTTTGCTTCTGTTGTGTCTGATCCGGTGATTAAACCTCCGCCTCCTCATCCGCTATGGTCGGCGGATGCCGCCATGAAGGTGGCATACTTAGAGAATCTATCGACCACCACCATGATGCTTCCAAGCCCATCCACCCTGGGCAAGCAAGAGATTCAATCCATAGTAACACTTTGCCATGGTCTGGTGAGGATAGGCAAAGGATCTAGCTCTCCTCCTGGCCTCTTATGTTCTATTTTGTCTTGTTGACACACAAGACAGGTTTGGACATAACTTTCCACGTCGTCTTTCATCTGAGGCCAATAAAATCGAGCGCCAAGCAACGCCATTGTTCGGTGCTGACCGGGATGTCCTGCCCAGCGAGTGTCGTGACACTCCTTCAACAAGTCCCTACGTATGTTATCCCACCTTGGGACGAAAAGCTTATTCCCCTTGGTATAGAGCAGACCATCCTTTTCCCAAAAGCGACGAGTCCTGCCCTCCTTGACAGCTTGTAGTAGGCTCCTAGCTACTGCGTCATGTTGTAGACCCTCCTGGATCCTATCAGAGAGGGTGCTCCTAAACTGGCTCACAGCAGTTATCTCCTGTAGCTTCAAGCTCACAAGCTCCGCTTTCCGAGGCCTTCACTCCACTCGAGCACGTCGGGAGTGAACTATTACCATGCTTTGTTGCTAGGCAAAGGCTGTTTCCACCCCTACTTGCCAAAAAGCAAGGAGGCAGAAAGCCCACAGAGGGGTTGGGCTCAAACAAGAGTCCCACCCTCGCCAGAAGTGGTTAAGTGCCATCCTCCGGTCTCAACAAAAGCTGTCGAACTCAGGAGAGGAGAACCGCCGCTATCAAGCAAGGAGAGCACCTTCAGGCCGTTACGTCCGGGGCCCCTCAACCGAAAGGCCCTCCTTCACTCCACTCATCAGACTCAACAACGCTTTCAGACTACTCTGACAACACAAAGGAGCTCCAAAGACGGGGAACTCAAATTCTCGTAAGATGACCACTGAACGTTTGATGGTTACGGGGATAAAGAAAGCTACTCAGAAGAGCGTGTCCAGCCCTACCCGGTTACGCCAAAGGCACATTAGACGACTGGAGGAAGCCGAGAGCTCCCCGGTCACGGGACCGTTCATAGCGGGGGGACCTGGTGAACGGACGCACTGTAGGGGGGACCCTATGGGCGAACTGCCCCGTGCTGAAATGAGCGGATGGCAGAGGCGGAAATCTCCACGAGCCCTGGCGCTCCAGGGTGAGAGCTACACTTCCCCGAAAAAACACTGGCAGAGGTAACGAGCATGCACGGTGGGCGTTTAGCACAACCGAGGCAAGCGAGGACCCCAAACACAAGACGGCTGTGGTTGAGTACCGGGTATAGGATCCCCAGCGGAGGATAAAAGATCCAACAGAGGAGTCGCGGCTTCTAGGCCCTAGGCACGCGTACCCAAGGACTCGCTAATCTAGGCTCGGGAAAAACCCGGCCTAGGTTGCTGCTATACTATACTCGACGTGGCTCCATACGGTGTCCTGGGGGGGGGGGGAAACTCCGGGGGTTATAGGGGCGGGAAGCGATTCCCTTTGACATGTCAGTATGATAGCGTTCGTCTGAGTTGAGCGAAATCCGTGTGTTTTCAGAGTTTTAGTTAGTGGTCAGTAAGCGTCAGAGCCGCTCCTGAACCTCTCTTTATCATTCCGGACCGTGCATATTGAAAGGCTGCGCTCCCCTCGAGAGGAGCAAAAGCGCAGTTCCCATCATGAGGGGCACAAGCGCTCTGACCCAAACAAGCGAAGCAAGGCCAGAGGAGCAAAAGCGCAGCGGTGTAAAGATGTTGTTAGGCCGAAACAAGGGGTCGCTAGACCGATTGCAAAGCTAAAACAGCCGTTCCGCTTTGAGTCATATTCCGGCTTGTAGTGAGAGGCCCTGACTACACGTAATGAGACTGAGGTCAAATCAGTTCTTAGAGATGGAGTACTTTGCTCCTACGTTTGCAGGTGCCATTAGTGGTCTCTTTTCAAAAGGGATTTCTTTCGACCTAGCTTTGAGTCGTCCGTCCCCCCTCGGGGGATTTAGGGGGGTTACATTACTACTCTTAGCTTGGCTTGGGACTCAACTCTTGTCTTATCAGTAGTAGTGAGTCTTCTTCAACTAGCTCTTTTTATGTTTAGAAAGAGACTCAAATAAATATGTATTTCTTTCTTTTTTGATATTTATATTACAAGTCTTCACATAGAGTACAGATATTCATGTGACTACTACAACTTTTAGATGACTACTAAAAAGATAGAGTACTAGTCCTATTCGTATATCAATGACTATTACTAAGTACTAGTTCAGTCTTGCCTCGATCACTCACTCAACAAGCACTCTAAAGAGAGTCTATCTGCTTCGGCTCCGCTCCTCACTCACTCTTTTTGTTTGGAGGATCATTCGTTCTTCACTCTCTTGCTATTACCCGCAGGGAGCGCAGCAACCAAGGTGCATATTATCATATAGAAAGAAGCGAAGCGTAGCGATTCGTACTACCGGAAAAGTCTCGCTAACCGGCAGGCAATAGAGTCAGCCGATGGGCGCAAGCAAGCGTAGCGAATCACATAGAGTTGCCCCTATCCGCCAGCGCGCGGATAGAGAGGGCGGGCGAAGCGCGAAGGGATGGATGTCTGAGCGGTTGAAAGAGTCGGTCTTGAAAACCGAAGTATTGATAGGAATACCGGGGGTTCGAATCCCTCTCCATCCGCGAGGTCATAAGTTCTCTCTTGCGTTATCTATAGAAAAGAACGAATCGGATCGACTCGACTGATATGATAGGTGGAATGGGTAGACGGTTGAGGTTCTTGTGTTATGATTTAGTTAGGACTTTGTCTCCCTTTCGTTATCTTCCGCCCCCTCAAGGGCCGGGTGGATGACCTTTGGGAGCTAAGTCGAGGATCTCGGTGGTCTTGTGAGTGGTTGATAAACAGCGATTGCTGTTCTCTTTAGGAAGTCCCATAGCAGTGAGGCTTAACAGACAAAGAAAACGGTGGATACTTCCATGGGTAGAGGGCAAAAAGCGCCTAATGAATCGACTATGAAGGTGGCTGATGAATTAGCTACATCAGCGCTCAAATTCCTTCATCGTTATTGCCCTGGCTTCGATGATCAACCCCCTTTCTTTTAGGTTTTGATCTTCGGCCATCCGACCCAACACACACCTATATGAATCCTGAAAAATATGAAAAAGGTGTTGCCTATCCACATAGAAAGCTTACCCTCTTCCACACATTACCGGTGGATGCTACAGCCGCTATCACTTTGGCTGCAGAAGGGGAATGGTTAAGTGACACTCTCGACGTCTTGTTTTGTAAACGGGATGTTTACCCAGGCGCCGTAGTGTTGCCTAACCGTTCGGCCGGAGATGTCGGATGCTTTTAGCTACTTGTATGGATTTGCCACAGTGTGGTTAGATACAATGCGCTGGCAGCCTCAGCTTGGCAGGATTGGAGTGAAGGTCGAGGGAGCAGGGAAGAAAAGGTGATTCGCTATTCTATTGGCTCACCCTTGTATCAGGCCTTGGTACGGCCTATACATGATTGGGCCATGACGTGGCAAGGTGAAGAATGGATGGTACCTATAACCAGACCCAACCGTTGCAGTACTTGAGAGGAAAGAGAAAGATCTTTTGATCTCAAGGCTGCTACCGATTCCTTACCTGTTATCCTGACGTCCTGTATGCAGGGTTGTTCGGAAATCCCTTTGCTACTTCCTGGACGTTCATACAGTGTTCTTTAGTCTTTCAATTACCATATAGTTTGGATAAGAAAGGCTATGGGTCACCGGTTGTGACGTTTACGAAGGGTCAACCCCTCGGATTTTTGAGTTCTTGGCCTCTATTCACACTTACACATCATATGCTTGTGTGGATAGCTGCTGAGAGGGTGTATGGCACGACGAAGTTTTGCGACTATGCCATTCTTGGCGACGGTGATCGCCAACGAGAAGGTGGCGGCCGCTTACCAAGATCTGTATAATGAGTGTACTATAACTCAATCAAAGTCTCTCATTGAAAATCAGGGTGCTTTGGAGTTTGCCAAAATCTTTTGGAGCGACGAAGTGACTAGGGATTTCTCTCCTGTGTCTGCTTAAGAGGCTCCGGTCTTTGGTTGACTCTGTTGCAACCAACCCCGATTTTCTCAAATATGAGAGATGTCACTGGTACTATGTCTCCGTCTTTGACCTATCGATTGAGGGGTGCTTCTTATCGTATCTGTGGTGCGCCCTATCGCCCTCAATCTAAGCGATGGAAGCTTCACCATCTTTGTATGCTTTCGCCGTCAGGCGTATTCCCGTTACCATTGAAACTGTGGTTAGCATTCTCTGGGAGTGTTCACGCCGGGTGGTCTCGCACGGGCCTTCATTCTTGATAGGGCTAACGCGCCTGAGACCATCATGAAAAGGAAATAGAGGGTCTTCGGACATTTTCTCAAGTTCAGGGGGAGGAATAGGAATCCCGGTTTTGAAGACACAGATCGAGAAGATTGGGAGCTGACTGGTCTCTCGAATGGAGCTTTTGATCGCCTAGCACCGGGCAGGGGGAATCACCATTGATCTTATCTTACGGAATAACATCGACCGACCCGGCCTTCCTTCTTTGATCTCAAAAGAACGCCTGGGAATCGGAGAAGCAATGGGAGATGATTGCTATGAGCGAGGTCCAGTCTTCCTTTCAAGAGATGCCTTCACGGCTCCATTTCCTGCCCTTCTTGGCTCCGAGTCGAGGGCATGGGATGCCACTGGAACGAATGTCTAGTTGGCCCCGTTCCGCTCGTTATTGGGCCCGGCATCGGAATCTCGACTGGATGGGGCAGAGTAGTTGTTGGGTCAGCATCGGCTGAACGAGATGCTTTGTACCTCCCGGACCAGGGGAAGAAAGCATATTTTAGGACGGGTCGGAGCAGGACGACGCCTTCCCTCTTTCCTTGCTCGTATGGCCAGCCACTAGATGGCTAGGATCGGGAACGGATCGATTCGGAGATGGAAATAGATATGGCGAAGAGGAGTAGCACCTGGTGGTACAGATGGTTCTGCAGACGGGAGTTCGCAGATATTGGGTCACTGCTACCAGCTGCTTGCCCAGAGGGATGTGGATTTGCTGTCCTCTGCTAGGATGCCGCTAGGGGAGAAATAGATGCTTCTGAGTTCCTTGTTCCGGTCCTTGGATCAAATAGGTTCTTTGCCGGCTCGTACTCCCTTCCATCAGTTGGGGTCACGAGGCAAGCCATTGGAAGGAGTAGTTCCGGATTCAGTCTAATTCCGTACCGTCAGGGGCTTCGAACGAGAGGAGATGAATACTTGGTTGCTGGCTAGCCGGAGTAACGATATTGAGAAGAGGAATCCGAAGGATTCCGGTTGAAGGCTACCTTCTATTCGATAGATCGCCAGCAGGCATTGGCTCATTTGTTCCAGTCAGAGCTGCTCAAAATCTTCCATCCGATGGGAGACCTGGGAGTGGAAGAAAGCACTGAGACAAGGAAACTAGGAGAGTCCGCCTCTCCCCGGGGAAGAGATAGTTGGGTCAAGGCATTGCCTTAATGGCCCACTAGAGCTTGAATTCATTGGTTCATAATCAAAAGATTGAGAGTCAGCTGGATGGTTTGGAATAGAGCTACGAAGGTCTGAATTTGGCCCCTTATCACCGGGGGTTGCGGATGGAAGTGAAACGGAGAGATCCATTGATGCTTATATACCTATTAACTACCGATGGGTGAAAGCACTTCATTGGCTCCGTTCAAGGGTGGCGGGGAGGGATTGGAATCATTCGATCCAGCGGAGGGTCCGGTTGAAAGCTTGCAGTTGGTTCAGCCGGTGTTCCATTCTGTTCTTTGAGACTATGCCTTCAATTCCATTCTTCGTCTCCCTAGTCGCAGTCTTCTTGCTGGCCTCAACCCAACATGCATTTTATAGTGCCGTACCGGGGCGATAGGCGCGCCGCAGTCACGCATTCGAGCAAGAGCCTTTGCCTTTCTTCGCTATGTAAATAGAGGGCCGGAATAAGTGCCAGACCCTCAACAAAAGAATGGATTAAGGTGATAGAGTGTTATCAGGAGACGCTAGGCTTCGGAATTGAAAAATGGTCTCTTTTTTTCTTTTTCGTAACGTAACGCTCATCAAGTTCTTGTTTGATCTGCCGCTGTTAGAACACCACAATATTCGTCCTTTTAGGGTTAATGCTCTCAATGGTGAATCGATCATTCGCTATCCTTTGAGTGTTGAGAGGACGGAATGGAAGAAAAGTAATGAAACCTGCGATGGCTACTGAATAACCTCCTTTGACTTTATCAATAAAAAAGCCTTTGACCTTTGTATTCGTTCGCCAAATCTTGTTCAGTTCCATCCAAGCTCGGTTTTGTCTGAATCTTCGTGGAAGAAGAAGAAGCGGTTCACCAGCCACTACATCTGTGGATCCCACCAAATCATTCAACCTGGCGGCTGCTCGCTCTTTGATCAGTGATTCACCGGCCACTAGATCGATGAAGAATCTCTCCAAAATCCGCTCTTTGATCAGTGATTCACCAGCCACTACATCCAGGGATCCCACCTTATTCTCAAACCTGGTGGCTCGGTGGATTGGCACTCCTGTAGGCTCATCTTGCATACAAATTCTGGGGGTCCCAGGTCCTGCATCCACCAAGAACATTTCTTCCCTTAAGCGTAAAACTGCGGATTGTGAGGCGTTTCCACTACATAAGAAAAAACTGGAATTAGATATTGGAAATGATCGACTCAAATAGATGCTCATCATAAGCTTTTTTGCTTCCTCCTCTTCCTATTGATCAGAAGCATCAAGCAGCGCCACGCCAGTAGAAAGAGTTAAGCTACTAAGCTAAGCTGCTGTTGGGGAACTCGGTAGAAGCGATTTGCCGCTTCCGCCTCTGACGGCTGAACTATAGCTCCCCCCATATAGAATGACAAATTCGCCTTATCCCCTCCCGCCCCCTCCACTAGTTTCAATCCGAAAGGAATTGAAAATTCCGAAGGATTACCCTTATGTTTGAGCAAGGGGCTCCGAGTCCTGTGTTGACAAAGATCAGATAGGCTCTGAAAGACCTCGATCTCTTCCTGAATTTGGATCAACGTTCTATCGATATTCAGGAATTGCCCACGCGACCCCTCATCCATTAGTGCATCCATTAAGTAAGAAATGCTGTATGTATTCAGAACCTCGTAAATCAAAGCCCAGTTGGGCAACAAGGAGGAGCTGTGAAAGGATTTTGCTTTCTTCCTTTTAGCTTAGCTCCAGAAGCATCCCTGCCTTAAGAAACCTACGAAGTGCTTCGTCGTAGGCTCCAGGTGTGGCTGCTCTTTGAAGTTCCTCGTAGACAAACCTGACGTAGTCAGGGTCCTCCTCTCGTAGGACAAGTAATGGCCCAAGAGGGCCTCCTCAGAAGGAGTGGCCGCATAAGCTGTTGTTATCCCCCATTAAAGGGAGAACCACAGGACTAGGAAATATGGTCCGAAGAATTTCGATAGTGGTTCCATGAACAATCCTTTGCGGGATTGGATTCGTTTTATAGTGGAAATGCCATAAAGCGCGAACCAACATCCATGATACGAAAACCAAAATCTGAATGAGGAAGAAAAGGATATCGTGATGTAAGTCCATTATTCCTTGCATCATAGGTGTTGCTGCGTCTTGAGATCCTAATTGCCATGGTTCCGCAGCATCACAAGGAGCAATTGTAAGGAATAGCCATTCTAGAACAATCATTTGTTTTGGTTCATTCTTTGACTACTCTGCTCCTCCCCAAAAAAAGAGGGACTTGTCGGAGATCGCCGGTTGGGTTGGTCCAACCAAACATGGGATGCACCCTTTCGAACCATGTCTCTCGGAGAAGCGCTCTTTCAGCGACCCTCTCCTCGAGGTATGGTTTGAGTCCTGGTGCGGAACGCACTCAATAAGATTCAAGATTCATGAGATTCTCCTTCGGACCCTCTCTGAATTGAATTTACGATATTTCTTCTTCTCTCTCTTTTTTCTTGTTCAATAAAATCTTGTTTTTTCTTATGTTGTTGATATTTTTTCTAAGATAAGAGTGGCCTTCTTAAGATTCTTCCTTTTCGATACAGGGGGGCACACTGAACACCAACCCAATCTCGATGAAAAAAGGAAAAAACGTGCGCAACTTCAACCCGGCCGCTCTCTTGGAACTAATTAATACATCCTCTTTACCTTATACATAGGGATTCCTTTTACCTTTTCTATATATATCGTCGTTGGTCCTTCGCAAGTGCGCTCCGCGAGCACTTTACATCTTTATTAGATGAAAACACGCCCTACATGCTTAGATGAGAACACGCAGTGCCTCAACAAATAAGCAGAGCAGAGTGAATAAAAGCAGGCGTGCTTATACGTAATACGATGCCACTATCGGGATTCAACGATGCCAACTAGAGCTACTGGAACGAAGTGACCAGCAAGCAGCAAGCTAGCGTAGGCAATAGTGTCCGAATAGCCCAGTGCTAATAGCTCTAGCTTTAGATTAGTAAGGCTAGCCAGCCTACTAATATACTAATAGAATAGGTAGAAAGAAATCCCTTTTCGAACAAGAGACTAATGGAACGACCTGGGGACTCTGAAAGCGCTGTAAGGCTAGCAAGGTACTCAGATAGGGAGAGGAAGATGAAGGGGAAGCTTGACTGAGCTAAGGTAAGAAAGCAAGCGCTAGTAGAAGGCTAATTGAACACTTACTACTTACCTTGGTAAACTTCACACTGACTTACTAGTCTATAGAAAAGATAGAACAAAGTACGCCTTAGCTAGCCTATCTAATCTAGTAAGCGGTTAAGGCAAGTGGAAAGAAAGGACTGAAAGCAGAGGCGGAAGGTGCATGGCTAGGGAGTGGATCTTTGAAAACTCCCACTTTCTCGTTGGGATTGGGCGCAATAGGAGGTGCTTCATCTGTCACGGCAATCTTCCCCTCTGAAATCTGATCTTGAATCTTGTGTTGCAGATTCCTACAGCGATCTGTGGGATGGCCTTCATTCTGATGAAATTCGCAATAGGCGTTTGGATTCCGGGAAGAGGATTGGATTTGGTGGCTGACGCTTAGGAAGGAGCTGAACTAAACCCTGCTTAAGCAGCATTGGAAGAATTTTGCTGGCGCTGAGGCGGCGCCACTTGTCTCACCATTGGGAGGAACATTATGAGAGTTCTGCGGTTGTTGGGGGTGCTTCTGCTGGATTGGCTGTTGCACAGGCGAAGGCGCTCAGGTGCGCTTAGAGTCTTATAGGCTCAGGAGCCACTTGAGGACAACCGCCATCGTCCTCAACCAAAGAAGTGAATTGTAGGGGACTACTGGTTACTTGACCTCCAACACCAAGAGGTAATGGTGCTGGACGAAGCCGAACCCAATCATAACATTGAAAGAGAAGGCCATTCTTTTGAAATCGATTTAGTGGATTTGGCCATGACGGTTTTGGCATGCTTCAATGGAACGACCGGGGGATCCAATAGAACGAACCTCCACAGGAGTGTTTAGGTCCAACGCGACGGTATAGTACCATGACCCAAGAATGGATTTCATCCAATTATGTAATAACCACTGATCATGCCAAAATCCTCTGACCAAGCTTGCTCCGAGATGACTAAGTCATCTGGAAAGATTGGGGTCAAATGCTTAAGCAGAAAGATTCTAACCATCCCTTCCTGATAACAGGTCAGTACTCCCATCTCTGGGAACGCCAACCATAATCGGAAAGGGAGAGGATTAATACCAGTCGGCGAGTGTAGTAGCAAAAACTGACGACGCCAATGACGACTCTTTGGTATCGCGCGCTGAGTATACACGTGATAACCGGCACCCCTTAGTCTAGTCTATAAGCAACTAAAAGACAATACAATCAATCTTTAGTGACGGTTACAAGAATGGCGGGGATACTCTAGAGTTGACTAATGATCTTCACATCCGAACTGAGACTGGACTACAGTCCACCCTCACTCCAGACACAAAGAATCGCTTAGCAAACTCTAAGGCACCAGTCTTAGAGACTCCATCTTTCTCTAAGTAAATCTTAACATGTAACTGGTCCATCAGTGTTCGGTACTCACTTGCAACCAAACGATCCCCAATGACGATATCGTCACCGAGGATCGCATAGTCTTTGAACCTACGTCCCGGGTACACTCGCTCGGCGCAAATCCACACGCACAAATGATGTGCAAGGGGAGGTCAAGAACTAAGGAAACCCAATGGTTGACCAGTTCCAAATCAAAAAAGAGACAAGGGTCTTTTCCAGATCTAGAAGGACCACGGAAATGATTTGTCATCAAACCCGCGACCACCCAACTATAAGAAACAACACGACCAAAGAGAGCTGATACCATACTTCCCAGAATCATAGCAGGGAAGGAAGCCGAAGGCTGGCTCGACCGCCCCCTTGATCCTAACCCTCGGAAGCGGAGGGCTCCACTGGGGTTTGATCCAGCGAAGGGATTCAATGGTTCTGGTTCGGATGCACGTCATGCCCCTGATCCGGGAGGTGGAGAGAGAAGTAAAGGAGTGGAATCCTTGGCTGGTATTTGATCGCTAGTTGGTTCCACTGGAGAGGATGAACTCTCTTGCTTTGAGCCAGCTGCTCCCTGGGAATGGAAATGCGGATGCAGAGGCTTACTCCCATTTGATCCCTGGGGTTGGAACAGAAGACATTAGATCCAGCTTTGGGCTCAGTACCTCCATTAGGTCACTGACTCCCATTTCCGTTGATTGGACAACCGGCCTTAACGGCGCGGATCCCTCCCTTAGCTTCTCTCGTTGGGAAGGAGAAGAGAGACAAGCATTTGAGGGCAGGAGCGGTCGAGTGAGTTTCAAACTTCCTGTAACTATCCAAACTACTCGAATGCACTCGCCCGTCTCTACGGCTCAGCGAGTCAGCCTGGCAGGTCGATACCTTAGAAAGCAAGGAAACACAGCACACACACAACAAGGAAGTAAAGCTCATGTCATTACACTAGAAAACAGGAGGGCATTACATAGAAAGCAGTAAAAAGGGGTCAGGGGAGCAAGGTGAGTCAGAATGGGTCCTGTGTCAGCCCACTCGATTAGGCAACTACCTCCCCTGTAAAGAGTACGCTAAGCCTTTGACACTCCGGCAGGAGGAAACATCACCCCTGCTTGTACAATCATACTGCTTATTTACAGAAACGCCACTGAAACACTGAATGTCATTTGTCCCCTTAAAAAAGATGAAAAAAGACCTAGGTACTAGACACTGGTCACGGGTCTCCAATTCTTGTTGAATCCTCTGGGGGCGGGAAAGGCTTCCACTTCAGTAACTGCCTGCACAGGGAGGGCGTCGATTCCGCCCTTGATAGTCAATATATAGCTGCTTCCGATACTGATAACAGCGGCGGGAATAGGAGCCGAAAGCCAGATTGAGTTCCGACTGAACTATCAGTAGAGCAGTTGTACTCCCTTCATCTACCCAAATAGAACTTGATTTGGTGGGGCGCAACGCAAATAGAAAACAAACATTTCCGAGCGAGGCTCCATCCGAATTCTCCATAAAGAGAGATTTGTCGAGTTGCTTGTGCCTGCTAGTACTAGTACATCTGAGAATGATTAATTGGCTAAAATGGCCCTGCTGGGGCTATGGAACAAAGGATTCTCCCGGATCTGCCCCTTGAACCGGTTATGGATCAATGGGTTCTCGGTGAACCGGATAAGGGTGATCAACCACCTCCGCCACTTATCCCTCTATCGTCCAGGCTTTTGTCCCTATCCACGTGTGATTGATAAATCCATTCAAGGGTGCTGCTTTTGCTCGGGAAACCTGGTTTGGTTGAAATGCTACTGGTGGTTGGTGCTCCCGGCCGCAGTTGGTGCATCATAAACGAGTTCTAACCGGAAAAAAGCTTAGAAAGAGGAACATGCAATGGCTCTGCCGTTGGGATGGATACGCGGGTACTGGTTCTCGAACGGACTCTGCAGGATTAGGAATTGGCTGCGGAAGCACTATCTATTATTCATTGAACAACTAAAATGATCAGAGTTTTCTAGTGTTGCACTGCAACCACCTGCCCCATGCATAAGGGCTTATCCTAATCGGGGGCCTGGAACGGCAATGACAGAACACTGATTGGGAGAGGCCTGGAAAACTGAAGGTGAAGGAGCTAGCTGCTCGATCGAAGAACCCTGCTGCTTGGGTTGTTGAAACTGATGAAACATCGAGTGATTTCGAATCCGGTGATTCATTAAGAATATGGTCTCCGGCATGTGAGGCTGAATCGGTTGATGCTGGACCACTAGGAGATTTAGGAGCAGGAGATGATGCTATTCCGTAGTTGAGATGACTCGTTCTAGGGAAGTTGGTCTGGTCGATTATTCGGTTCGAGCTATTTTCGAACCAGAAAAATCAAAGGCTAGGTCTGGTAAACCATTTGAACCCGGCCTAAACTACTAGTTGGTACTCAAAGGGTGGCTTTCTATCGCTCGAGCTAGCAATTGGGTGGGATGGGAATAATTCTCTCTCTCTCGACCGGAAGAAATCGAGAAAGAGATCAATAAATAGTGCTTGTACGTGGTTGTCATGACATGAATGAGAAGTATTGGCCGAAGGTCCGGCTGTTGGAGGGCCGGGTCGAGACAGCTTGACCGGTGACTGCAAGTGAAACACTCTGTTTGGATGCTTTAAAGAATGCCTCTGGAAACAGCCCATATAGTTTACCTGCTCGCCTACTACGGTTAAGGGAAATGTTTCTGTCGAAAGGCAAACAATGTGGGTAGTACGATTATTCCTCTTTATGTTAGGCTGGCCTATAGCCCTCTCAAATTGAAGGTCTTTTTAACTACTAGGTATCTTCCCCGTCTCTGGTTGAAATAATTGATCATGAATAGTATGACACTGACTCAGATGCTGATCCGGGAGAATTCTCCTCTGAAAGCACCTCCTGCAGGACTGGATTCTCGTTCTGAACCGAAGACCAAAGAGAACCCTTGTTTCTAGGATCTAGAAATCGAACCGGCATAGCTTGAGAATGTGGGCTTCTACTCATCAATAGGTACCGAAGCCGAAAGAGTTTATTTAGGAATCTTTCCCCATAGGGGGTATGTTACTCGCGCCTAAGCTGATGTCTGGAATTGCTGTTGTGGGAAAGACTCTTTATATAACATGGTTCCGACATCGAATGATTCCCCACAAGGTGCCTGAAACTCTCATTTTTACAGCGGAAGTACATCCAGATTGTAAAAGTCTCATTCTCTGGTGCCCAATTCCTACCTTTTGCTTGGTGATTTTACTTTCGATTGAGGAACGGGGCTTGCCCTAGTATTCTAGTTCTTAATGATACGTAGTAAAAACAAATCGTAAGATGAATCTTATACTTCCTAGCTAGGAGGACTACCCTCTATATTGACTTCGCTACTGAGACCACTTCCAAGTAAGAGCGCAAGCCGACCATACCATCTTTGCTGCGGAGGAACCTACATGTGAAAAAAGAACCGATCATACGGAGAAAGCCTTCCCAAGGCTTGCTGCCTATGCCAGATGCTCCTTTCTTTGGAACTACTAGTTAGTCTTGCCTATTAAAATTGAATAGTAAAACAAGGTTCCTGGAGACCGTGAAAAACTTTCATCTGATGGGCATATCTCTGTATAGAAACCGGGACTTTCCCCTTTTGGGTGGGGAACATCTCAATGGAAATCGGGCGATCCCATAAAGGAGACGGGCATAGAGGCGAGGGACCATACCCTGCCAGATCTACTCGTGCGGTCAGCCTATGACACATACTTTAGGGCGAATTCCTGGTCATTCCTACCATTTGTTCTCATCATGCCATTTGGACCACCTTGCGAGGAGAATCCGCTTTCTATAGATACCCCAGAGAGGCGCTTGTTCAAGCTTCACAAATCATGCTTTCAAACTTGCCGCAGTTCTTCTAAGAAAATCATCGATAGTAGACCAAGTTAGATGGGAATAGCCTCTACAAAGCTTGTTTTACTTAGAGAGACTTAGTCAACTCATAAAGGATGCGTTGCGTTGAGGCCCGAGCCCTTGATACGTAGCTGGTCTTTAGCTAGTTTAGAATCTTTTTACCCTTCCGTGGTAAACAACTATAGGAAGTATTCTCGGGACTGATCAAGGTTATACCCGCTTTAATTGCTTCAATAACAACCAGATGGGGCACCTTTTAGGACACATGCGAACAATCCATATACTACCTCTACTTGATCTTCGTATGCTATTCTTTTCCCAACCCAACCGTCCTCAGTAGGGCTCACTATCTATGCCGGATGCTCTTTGGTGCTACCTTCCCGGTTAGCCCTGCCTACTATTGAAATAAAATAGAGAATCGGATTCCAGGGATCACCTAAAACATCGTTGTCAAGGTCAGTCTTCAACCCCTTCCCCGAAACCCTCAATGCCCTTACCCACCTGCCTTTGGCTATATTGAGCTTGTTCATAAGCTTGGACAGTTCTCCTTCCTTGGACATTCTGTTCATCCGACCACCGCTCTTCCTCGTTAACTCACGGATGGAATATCATACAACATAATAAACCTTTACCGGCTCGTTACTACTACTTGAACCTTACCTACCCGAGACACAACCAGACTTGCGTAGGAGCATCGACTGGTCGGGGCTAATCCGCCGCCAAGTGTGTGACAGGCCATGTTTATCACCGGTTTGTCAGTTGTGGGAGTTTCCCGTTGAGTTGAGGCAAGCTTAGCCACCAGCCCCCTTCCAACTACATAGGAAACTCTTGCTTGGGGAAAACCTTTCCTTTAGAGCGGGCAAGCCCTTTTTCTGTTAGTTGGCAGGGTGCTAAACCCCAGTTGTTGGAAACCAACCTCTATTCAGCCCGATCTTCATCCTCTGTTGTTAAATAGTTGGTATGGAAAAGAGCTCCATCCGCTTCTCTTCTGGTTTATTTCCCATCGACCTACCTATCGGCTTTATTAGCAGCCCTTCTAACTCGGAACTAGAGTGACGGATCGGAAGAGGGTTTAAAATCTTTCTTCCTTCGCTTTCGCTTCTTCCCCTTACCTCCCCATAGAGAGGGCCAAGGTGACTCTCCGAAGAATGATTGTTAGGTTTATTCCTCTAGCACGCACCCCCTACCCTTTCAAACCTGTTTCCGAAAGAGCATATTATGCCGCCTTTTCGACAAGGAAAGGCAATGATGAACGCGGAATAAAGGGCCAGCCAGCCTCGGCCAATCTCGCTAGAACTGCGGGGGAATGGAATTGCGGCTCAACCTCTGCCCTTGCTCGTGGTTTGCATCTTGGTGCTACCTTGTGGGTGTCCGATGCCGACCCCGTTGTGCTGTGCGTCTTGTCTTTCCCGACGAGAGTGATGCCGATTCAGCGTGTGTGGCCTGGTGCGGTTCAGCCTACCAATTAGTGGGGCAAGGGGATATGGTTTCTTTAGATTGAGAATACCTCCTCCGGTTTTCGGTTGTGGCTACGGTAAAGGTTACAAGTGGGGTTGAAGGTGCGGCTAGCTATCTGACAGAGGCAGGCCTGGCAGGCGGGGGACAAGCACAAGGTTCGAAGACCAGTTCATCCATCGACCGGAATACAACAAGTTTAGAAATGGTGGTAGTGGCCGTTGGGGACGGAGGAGACCGAACCCGAAAGAGTGGCATAATATACAGCTAAGGCGGGCTGACTTACGTACTAGACTTTATTCGCTTAGTGTTGTGAGTTTTTGAACAAGATTTCATCCTTATTTACGTACGAGCGGGGTTACGAATTACTCCATGCAAATCATCACGAGCTTGACGAATCCTTATGTGAGTGAGAACATATAAGAGTAATGAGACGAATCCCTTGTTTATGAACGAGTTGTGGAAAAAGCGAGTAGAGTGCATAAGCACGGAACGAGCCATGAGCGAATGGGCAGACTATTCAAATACGCAAACCTTTGAATCCACCGACGAGAGTACGAAACGGAGATAGAGGTACGGAAAGGTCAGGTAAGACTACAGTCACTAGACCGGATCACATGTTTCAACCGAATCAACTGCTTCTTCTAGTGATGCTTAAACCGGCTCTGTAGGATCTACTACAGCTGCTGGCTCTGGTTCCTCACCACCTAGTTGCCCGAAGCCGGCCTTGCCCCCTTACCTTTTATATGAATCCGATCCCTCTCTTGCGATCCTTCCTTTACGAGGCCTAGCCGATCAACTGTTCGATGCTATCCTCACCCATTTTATCCACTCGATCCTGCTTGCCGCGGAGAAAGACTCTTTCTAAAGACTAATTGGTAAAAGAGATAGACATCTATCTTTCGGGCGGAATGAACTTTCTCATTCTTATTGAGATCAATTGAAGCCAGCTCATGAACTTTGCCAGTCGAATGGGCGGAACCTGACTCATCAAGCAAACAAAAAAGGAGCCTTCCCTAGTCATAATGGGCTGGGCCCTTGTATCCGCATATGAAGCGTCACGTAGCATCTTCAGTTCGTGAGTTCTCGAGCTGCTATGCTTTAGCGTATCAACGGGGCAAAGCTGAACAGAAAAGAAAAAGCAGGAGCAACGCCATATTTCTTTTATCCTATTTCTACAAAAGAGTACCCATCTCCGTGACTGAATCTCCTAATGTGAGACTCAAGATTATGACGCCTACCAAAACCGCCAAGCCTATTGAATAGCCGTCCAACGAATGAAACGAATCCCTGTGACGGTTCGAGTGGGAGGCGCGGAAGTTGCTTGGTCACAACATGTGGTTGTGGGAGTTGCCGGTGTTGGAACATAATGCTTGGCTGGCGAAGTAGTGGAATTCGGTAGGTACGTCGCTTTGGCTTCTTTCTTTATGTATTTCTGGTTGGCGGCTGGCGCTTGAATGAGTGTGCTTGCTTTGGTACAAGATAATAGAATATCGTACAAGCCAATTCCGGTGCACGAGATGCGGTTCACTTACTCTTGCAGTTCCTGCACGATCAATCAAATTCATTCGTAAGGTCTGGGAAAGCTGATCGGTCTAATATCACGATACTCCTTCTTTCAATGTGATTCCTCTTTATTGGAAATGGATTTTAGGCCTTGGATCCCTTTTTGCTTCATAGTCCATACCTGGAATGCTAGACTCTTTTTGCCCTTTTTATGTTTATGCTGCTTTTGTCAATTTTTCATCAAAAAATACGGGGTAGATGCAACTTTTGTCAAAAATGGGATACCACTATGAGGGAAAATCCAATTGCATCGAAAATTACGGGGTTTGTATCGAGATTGCAATTTGGAGATGGCCTTCCCTTAAAAAAAACCAGTTGCAGAAGAGGGGTTTCATTAAGGGGGGTGGCAGGGGGGAAAGCGGAGGAGAACCATTGTTGTGAGACTTAGGGGTGAAGTTAGCACTAAGCCTTTTTGCGGATGAGTAATGCTTAATTACCAGACGAGCGGACATCTGAGCTCAGCAGCGCATTTACTATTGGGAGATGGATGGCGTATGTGGACCAGGCAGGGACTAATCAAAAGAAGGATTCTATTCCATTAGCCGAGGAAAGAAGTAGCAAAGGAATATCGCTATCGTGGGAGGGGATAGGAAGCTCTATTTGATCGAAGGGATGGCATCAAGGCCAAATCCGGCTAAGAACAAGAAGAAAGAGATCAAGGAGAGGGATATAGCTCTTTTTACGGGAGCTAGACGAGCACTTGCAAGAGAGCGACCGGCAAATCTAAGACTGCTCTAGTAAAGTAGAACGAAAGTAGTCTCTTATAGGCACACGAGAGAAAGCAATTCAGGGCATTTGAATCGACGATAGCGAGATACATAGCCCGTATGGTCTCCCTTTGGACTAAGAAATCGGCACATAGTAGAATCGAACTGATGTAATGGGCGGGTGGGGGAGGTATATAGCACCAATGACGGAGGAAAAGAAGAAAGCACTAAAGAAGAAAGCACTAAAGAAGAAAGCACTAAAGAAGAAAGCAATTACGAGCTATGCCGGCGGCGGGAAGGGATCTAGTCGAATAAAGAAGGCGACTCAATAAAAGAAGGAACTCATAAGAATAAGACGCCACCGACTCTAACTCAATCTACGAGAGAGATGCTAACAAAAGAAGCGCGAGACTGAGCTGCTAACAACGCGGGACTACTGAGCAAGAGCAAATCTAGTATGAGCACAATCCATGAAGCGATCGACCTCGCTCTAGCCGCCAACAAAAAGGGAATGGGATTTCTTACGCATAGCACGGGATGAGCTCCTAAGCCGACGGGGGCATATCTCTACTACATACACTACTGTGGATGGAGCTAGCAAAAGAAGGAATGGGACTCATGCATACCAAAGTGGCAGGTGAGGAATGACTCGTGGACGAAGCTAGCAGCCGAAGGGAGGCACAGAATGAGAGCTGAGAGCAGTGGGGGCGGAAGAGCCATTCGTTTATATCGGATAGACCATTACACTCGATAGACCGATCGAAGACTCACGGCAGACCGCAGATAGCAAGCCAGTGGCAGAACTAAGTGGAATAGATGGCTAAGCCGTAAGCAAAATGCAACGAGAGTGCTTTTGACGGAAACGAGAGCAGTAGTTACTCGACGCAAATAGGAGTACTCGACCTATGAGGGGAGACTATACATGCACATGAGTACAGGAGACTGCACGCGCATAAGATGACGTATAAGGACTATACGTGCATACATAAAAGGACCGTAGAAAGGGCTAAACGCGCCTAGGCTAGGCCTCCGTTTAGGGCAGGTCCTTATTGAGCCTACTATGGTATGGTATTCCAGCCACTAAGGTCTCGCTCTGCCTTGCTCACGAAGAATCATTCTCGATCGAGAGCTACTGCCACCTCAAAGACTTCGCACTTGAAAGATGAGAGCTAGAGGCCAAAGAAAGACGAAAGGCTAGTAGCCTGGGAGAGATCTTTGATTTACAGAAAGCAGAAGAAGCATTACACCAAGCAATGAAAAAATTGCAAAGGATTTCTTGCTTCCATCAAAGAGGATTGGAATCATGGACTGGAATGGATTCACCAGGATTCCTTTTTGAAAAAAAAAGACCGGGATTCGCGAACTAAGCTAATACCAACTTTAGCAATTCTTGCATCTCCGGCACCGATTAGGCACCTTCAAAAACTCGGGGTTCCAAACCTTCCTTCCAAAAGGATGGGATTCGATTCGAACCTAACAAAACATTCTTTTCTGTCTTGGCCCAAGAGGGGATTCCGTCGAAGTTTTATCAGGCTGTAGCCGCTCGGGCACCCATGGATTTTGCATCTCCTTCATGCACTAGCCAGTTGGAAGGATTTTCACTTTTACAATGACTATTACTGAACGGAAGGAAGGCTACTATTACTTACCGAGGGATCGATCCTTCTTCCTTCCTAGCTGAACTCGGCTTACTTACCGAACCCCACACAGACTCTTGAGCTCCTGCACCTTCACCTGCGAAGCGCTACGCTCCGCTTCACGAAAGACTAACTCCACGCTCATACTAGACTAACGAAAGAACCAAGCAAGGGTGGTCTAAGATCAGGGGCAAAGAAGGATCCAATCTCGGGGATGAACGTCAACAAGCCGAGGGATTGGATTCGCTGCTCTACATTTTTAGAGAGTGGAATAATAAAGTCCTACACCCGCAAACAAAGAGGGCCATTTCGAGAGACTTTTGAAAGCTCCTCCTACCAGACCCCCTAAACTCATTTTGAATTAGGAAAAGCCCCACGCCCACGTTACGGACCTTTGAAGAATGGATGAACGAACTGGAGCCAGCCACACAAAAGAAGGAAAGGAAACTAGGGCTCGAGCGAGGGATTGATTCGAAAGCAAAATAATACATCGAATGTGCCAATGCTCTAGAAGATCGATTCGCCCTTGCCCAATCGAGTGAAGCCGACCAATGCAACTCAACTACTTATGTTATGATTACGCCACTACTTACTCGAGAAGCAAGCCTAGGCGAAAAAGCAGCAACAAGCGAAAAAGCGAAAGCGAAAGCAGCAGCTGCACCACTCGAAAAGAAAAACAAAAAGGCGTCTAAGCGCATGCACGCGACAGATAGAAAAAACTTGCTACAGCTTGAAAAAAAAGCCTTTGGCTCGTTTACGCCCCTTTTGGCTCCTTTCCTTCAGACCTAGACCAAGGTCTTTTTAGAAGTACGTGACTACTTTCAACCGATGGTAGTTCTTCTTAAGCCCAGCCCACTATTGTTCCACTTAGCCCTAGACGTTACGATATAAAAGAATGATACGGATATGTAATATGGAGTCAATCGGTGTGAAATATCAAAGAGTAATATGTACCCATAAATACTCTAACTCTCCTTTCTTCTTCGTCCTCCCTCTTTCGTTGTGTTTCGTCTTCCTCTGTACTCTGTAAATATTTATATAGAATGGAAAAAATCCAAAGAATCATCTTTGATTTAGAAGAAAGAGACTATATATGTCCAATCTCTAGTGGTGGTGGGACCCACCAAGATGTATGTCGTCCGACCCGACCTCAGACTCTTTCTTCCCGACCTATTTGACTCTCTGGCCGCAGTTATTTAGGTGGTATTCCGAGATTGAAGAGATCGAATTCCTCCCGGGAACACACGAAACAAAGATATGAACTGGGTAAATGGAAATGGAAAAGAGATGTTTCCAATTCATCCAAATCATAAGCTTTTTCTACATCCATATGATCTACTAAAGTAGATCGGTATTGCCCATATAATGAAAGCAGATCTTGGTCCATGGAGTCCCAAGAGGGTAGGAACTCCAACCTGTCCGATGCTTCTTCGGCCAAATACAATATACAAGTGGGACCTGCACTATGAGCAAGCTGTGCGAAAAACCGCTTCTTTTTTCCGGTTCCGCAACAACTTGGGCGAAATGGGGTTATACCGGGAAACCATGGATTTTTGAGTTTTCGCCATTGGTTACTGGTCGAGCCACTGGAATGGAATGAGATAAGAATATCTGGAGATCTTTCCTCTCCACTTACTCGTAACAGGCTTTCCCTCTGTAGAAGACTTCTTCCGAATGGCATAATTGTCCGATTTCTTCCTCGATCGATCTTAAAAGAAGACTGACTCCTCCTACTCCTCCTTCTCCTTTAGGATAGGATCGTCGTTGGTCCTTCTTTCACTAATGATTTAATGATCTCACCATTTTCTAGTAGTTCGCGCGAACGCGCGAGGGACTCCCCTTTCTATCGCTTGCGCTTGCTTTTCACTCTCAAGACAACGGTCTCTCTCTTCTATAAAGCGAAGCAAAGCGCATGGCGCTGAAGTGAAGAAAGCTCAATAAACACACACACGAACACGATGCAGGGCATAGCAACAATGAGACCGCTGATCATATCAAAAAGAATATATGAAGGACCTTTCTCGATGCTTTTGGGTGACTCACCAACCGACCCAGCAGTGATCGATGACAGAATGGTACGAACAAATCCAAGTCATTGGATTTGGTAGTTCTTCATTGACTTCTCTCTTTACCCACCAAAGGCCTTTGCATATGTTCCTAAATGGGTGTGCACCTCCAGATGGGCAGGGGCCGGCCTCCCACTCTCTTATGCAGCATTTATTAGCTTAGCTGGGTTGGGTGGATCGTGCAATAAGCCTCTCTCGACCCTCCGTTTCTCATACGTCTTTATGATAGCCTCTCGCCTTTCGAGATCCGGTCCATCATCAACTCAGTCAGATCTTCTTGTTTGCCCGCTTTGATTAGGCTTCCTTTAACGTAACGGATTTGATCGGCATTTCGTGCCTGCAGAATTCGACCTTTTATCAGCGGGTTGGGTAGCGTAGTAAGGTTAGAGGCGCAACTAGAAGAGTTGGCCCTATATTTCTATTTCTTTCTCAATTCGATTGAAGTCTCCGAAGTCCTTCTTGATCGATGGTCCCCATTAGCATTAGTGCCAATTAGCAGCCGCTTTTTTGGAAGGCGAGGTGCAATCATGGTTGGTTATGTTTTTATATTCAGGTGAGTTCTGTTCAAGCTCCGCTCGCTGCCTACTCCACGAGTCACCACAGCTTCGCCTACGCCACTTGTATATAGACAACAAGAGTGCCCAAGATCTTCCCTTCGCCTAGCTCATTGAACCTTCCAACTTCACTCCGTGGCCTGTGCTAAAGAAACGTGTCTTAACTAATTCCTCGAACTACTTGCCCTCACCCTACTAGCTTTCCTTATCTCTCACACTAGCTCCTGGCCCTTGCCTTCCACTGCTTACCGACTGACATGACCAACCGACCATACCATACTACTCACAACTGATAAGCGAAACACCCAATCCACTAATGCAACAACCAATACAACCAGCCCAACAGACAAGACTACTATCTTCTCTCACCCAACGAACTTCTCGCTTCTCACTTCTTCAAGAATTGCATCTATTAATGTAGGAAGGAATCGCCCGAAAAAAGGGAAGATTTCCATCTATTTTGTATCGTACAATAAACGAATCCGTTTATGTGCTCCCGGGAAACGGATTGGTATTCTATTCCTTTCCATGGATCAGGAGCAATCGAAAAAGCCAGACCAATACGGTCTCTCTTTGAATCCTGAATATGGTGCTACCAACAATTGTACCAATCTACATATGTCTCTCCCCCATCAATCGGTACTAGTTGAAGTAATTGAGATTCCCTTGTTCGATGAGAAATGCGAAACGAAAAAGGAAAGAAAAAAGAAAGAAGGATCCTATCCTCCTGCTGGGAATTAGATCCTGCTCCTTGTCCCCCCCCCCCTCTTCACAGAAAATGGAGAGATTCATTGATAGATTCATCGGATCCTAGGTCGGGACTGACGGGGCTCGAACCCGCAGCTTCCGCCTTGACAGGGCGGTGCTCTGACCGATTGAACTACAATCCCAGGAAAATGAGGTGTACAGCCCTTCTTCTCATTTGATTTCATTCGAACCATTGAGAATCGCCTTGTTGTAACAGAGACACGAATGAAATACTATTATATATATATATAAATATATAATAGTATAAATGCAGTAGACTCATAGTGGGCAAATTCATGAATTGAAAAAAATGGGCCTTTTATTAACTCAGCGGTGGAGTCACGCCATGGCGCCATGGTAAGGCGTAAGTCATCGGTTCAAATAAATCCGATAAAGGGCTTTTTTTCCACGAAACTCCAGTCTTAGTCCTCATTTTTCAGCGGAGGATATAGAGATTTTTGCAAAAAAAAAGGTGGCGAGTAGTTAAGTTATTATTTTGATTAGTTTTAAGTGGAACATTTTATCATTATGATGATAAGTAGTCGATTGGGAGGACTGTTATGTCACTACAGGGTATACTCCTCCTCATGTTTCATTATTCATATTTTTTTGTCCTGGGACATAGATATTCTATCTACCCCATTATGAATCGCCAAAGTCTTCCTACTTCTCCATTGTTCCAATCAGATCCGAAAAATGAGAAATCAATCATAAGTGGACCTGAATGGAATCATGACTATATAAGCTATTCTGATATTCAGATTCGATATAGATGACATCGTGGAAGCGGGCCTTTGAATTCCTTGGACCACGTAAGAATTCGTCGTCCGATTGAATCTTCTTGTTCCTGGATGCTCCATAGGAAGAAATCGCTATTCCTTTCCTCCACCGAGAAAGGTTCATCCCGAGTCACAAGAGCCATCTTTTCTTTTGATTTTCATGAATGATTTTTTCTTTTCGTTATGGTAATGCAATGCAAGAGGTCGGAAAGAAGGTTGGTTGTTTCTGATGATGAAAAGAGCTTTTATGTTATGTGAAATTTATGCAAACCCGATATTTTAAGGTCGGTAATGTTAGAAGACGACTGTCGGTATCTGATGGTCAGATACCTACGGTCGGTATATCTTTGAAAGCTCAGACGGAGAGAATAAACGGACTCCTCGAGGGCTACTTAAGGCACTTTAGTGCAAACCAGAAGGACTGGAGCTGTTGGATGTTGCTCAGTGCTGCTAGAACTTAACAACCAAAAAGCTCTGCGTCGAACTTCAGCCCCTTCGAGTTGGCCACGGGGCAACAGCCTCTGACGCCCCAAACCATTGCGACAGGAGGGGGCTTGCCCATCGGCCTACTTTGCCAAGAGGTGGCAGGAGCGCAACGACCTAGCCCAAACCCACTTAGATGCAGCAGCAAGGCGTATGAAGGGAGCGACGACCCTTCTTGGAGATAACTCCAAAAGAAAGAAAAACCAAACCTAGCCCAACCTACTTAAACAACCCACAGGCTTGGCCCGGTCTGAAGGAAGAAGAAAGTAGACCTTGCCTTGTAGAGAAGCGGATGGGAAGGGTAGCCTATAGACGGACTCAAGCGACCAGCTCGGTGAAAACTCACCCCGTATTCCATGTGAGTCAGTTGACTTCGATTAGACCAGACCGACCCAGAGAGGAACGTGCCCACGAGGGCACCACCAGATGTTGTAGATGAACCTACTAAAGAAGAAGTTGAGTATATCATAGCTGACCGCACCATGGGCTAGCCCATACACCCACTGCACGAGTTGAATACTACTTAGTCAAGTAGAAGGGCCAACCTGAGAGCGAGGCAAGCTGGGAACGGGCTGAGACAGTATTACGATTCGAAGACCAAGTCAGAGACTACTGGACGTCCCGCGGAGCGACTCTCAACGAGGACGTTGAGACTTTTCGATTCAAAAAAAATGTTTTTCTTTTTTTTTTAGGCTTAATCCGCCTTTACTAAAGATCAAGGGGTACACTTGTACTCCGGCTAATTAATAAGGGAAAGGCTTTTTTTCAAATCCAAGTTTGACTCTGATTAGATCCTTAGCGCAAGCGCTAAGTAAGCAAGCTACCTTAAATGTAAAAAAAACCGAGGAAAAAAAAGAACGTCAAGTAGAAACGAACAAGGTCTACGGCACGATCACTATATCTTTTCCTTTTTCTTTATCTTATCTCTCCTCTATGGAAAGAGGGGATGATACGTGGTATACCTGATCGGGTGGTCAACGAGACGTACGTAAGTCGACATAGCTCCATGTATATGTTCTTTGGAGCGTCAAGCCTTCCGTCACTACATTCTATCTTAAGAATGAAATGAAATAATGGTGAGCCTAGGGCGACGAACATGGCTCAAGAGTTTCTATACAAAGACCTTCTCTTCTTCACTCAAAGAGGCAATGCACCCTTAGAATGGTACTTTATGAATAAAGAATGAATCTTTTGGTTAGAAGTTATACGGACTTTTTCAAAGGCGCTCCGCGTGTCACGAGATATGGGGCGTTCTAATCGAAGGGTCATGCCTCTCGGGCTGACCAATGCACCAGCCAGCCAGTGTGGTGGCGAACACGCTGTGCTGTAAGCTAAGCGGTTCACCTTGTAGACGGAGGAGATATAGAAAGTGTGTCGTGCGTGATTCATAAGATTCTATAGTGGCACCAGTATATTCTTTCACTTAGCCCGCCTCTCCCATGACTCTCCGGACCAACCAACCCGGATCTGCCCTCGCAAGTCTCTCTGCATTTTGGTTTGGGAGCATGCAAAATCGAGCAATGGATCTTAGAAGAATTCCACTTTGAACGGCACGACTCTTTCGATTTCTGCGCTGGCATTTGAGTTGTCTCCCCTCCTCTTTCAATCGACACACTCGACGCAGATAGCTCCGGTGCCCCCGGCTTCTGCCTCTATCAGGCGGCGACAGCCCCTACCCTCCCCTACCACGCTTCCCCAAGAACCCATTTTTAAGGATTCGGCGGGCCCGTCAAAAATCAAAATTGGGATCCTTCCCAAACTCCACCAAGGGAGGTTTGGAACCCACCTCTACAGCCACAGCATGGAGGAGCAGCTCCTTAATCCGCACTACACCCCATCCAAATTCTCTCCAGATCGATATATGATGCTAAACCGAGACCGAGATAGATAGAGAGGGCTGCCCCTTTGTTGGCTCTTCGAGACAAAAGCACTCAACTCATAGGAATGGTGCTAATTCCCATGTTCCTTCTAGTCTCGTTTGGTTTCGAGAGCCTCCCCCTCCCCGATGCACAGAAGTCATCCTTGATTTTTTTGATTCCGTATGCCGGGGAAAGTGCCTCACCTTTCTACATTAATTATTAGACAAAGATCCTCGGGTCTCTATAAAACAGAATGAAAAGCCCGGGTGGAAGCACAAAGGAGAGAGGAAAAGTGGAAAGGGGGGAAGAAGTCTAGTGCTAGTTCTTACTGAAACCTCTTTTTCTAACTTTCATTTTTGAGTGGTTTCTTTGTTCTCTTATTTGGATTGAAAGAAAGACAAAACTTCCCTTTCTTTCTCTTCTTTTGATTTTTCCCTTCAACGAATTTCGGCTATGACCAATGCCCCGCCTAGCTGAATAGGCGTAACAAAGCTACTTGAAAAAAAGGCAAGGTGCACCTTGGATTGAAATCGACGAATGGCGTTTTGCCAGAGAGATTTTTTGAGAAAGATTCTCCAGAATTCTAAAATAGAAAGAATCTAAATAAAGGCGTATACGCGGGAAGGGGCTAGGCTACTTCTTCATTCAGGGGGGGACTAGCCTCATTACTTCCCACTGGCCGAGAGGTGCACCTAACCCACCTACCCACTCATCAATCACGGTGTTCAGCCGACTTGCACTGATAGACCCCTATTGTATTGGAATTGGGCGCCCTTCTTTTGACTGTTGTAAACTAATCTCTTCAATGTTAGATTCTACTCTATGTTAGAACATTTCTGTGAATGCTATTCCGATCTCAGTGGTCCTATTCCGTGTCCCGTGCTAGGAAGCATTACTCCTCTTTTCATTCCAAATTCAAGAATACGACCGATACGATGGATTGGTCTGTGCGCTTCTCTTATTACTTTTTTGTATCCCCCTGTTCCTCGGATACAATTCGATCCTTCTACGGCCAAATCTCAATTTGTGGAAAGCCTTCGATGGCTTCCTTATGAAAACATCAATTTTTATATGGGTATAGACGGTCTCTCTTTATTCTTCGTGATATTGACCACATTTCTGATCCCTATTTGCATTTCAGTGGGTTGGTCTGGTATGAGAAGTTATGGGAAAGAGTATATTACAGCATCTCTAATTCGTGAATTTCTAATGATCGCCGTGTTCCGCATGCTGGATCCTCTACTATTCTATGTTCTTCCCGAAAGCGTGCCAATCCCTATGTTGTGCGGAGCTGAGCATCTTCTATTCGCTGGGATAAAGCTTTTCCTCTGCAGGGGCCTTGTGCAGTAAACCCCCTACGGGCGGTCGTCCGTCGTCGTAAAGTAGTCCCCGCGAAGCTTTCGGAAAGAGGGGTAGTCTTGTGCGTAAGCATAGCATTTCTGGTCGAACCCGCCCAACCCAACTAAGAAGAACCGAACCTGACAGACACATCTTTTTCTTTTTGGGAGGGTACTCCGAGTAGTGGGTACCTCGTAGGACCTCGACCCGCCTACTCGGGTCTTGTATGGATATGCAGGAAGGGGTGCTCCTAGGTGTGTGTAGGGGGTGTGTTTGTTCGCGAGAATGGATTCCTCGTCAAGTTCTTTGGGGGGTGTGGACACACTTGCGCGAATTCGGGTAACGGCTACAAGGGAGAAAGAGAAAGGAAACTGTACCCGACCAGGGATGGACGTAAACTCGTAAGCTACCGAGGGTAGGGATAATCGTCCAGGTCTTATTGTGAAACAAAAAAGCCGCCCCGCCACAGCTGGCGGGTTGGCTCCTCTGTCGTCGCCGGGGAGCTCTTGGCGAGGAGACCTTAGGATAAGTTGCTAAAACAAACGGGAGGGGAGGATCGACCCGTTCAGTAGAATTCCGAAGAAAGACTGTTGGCAGCAGGTGGAGAAATGTCTTTGGCCCCCTTCAAAAGGAAATGCGGGCAGGGTAGAGCTCGGCAGAGGATTCGAGAATAGGGTGGGGTCCTGTCCTTAAGATTCAGATAAGAAAAGGGTTCAAAACCTTTATGCATGCACCTCCGTACAAGTGCTGCGTGAGCAACCCGCTTACAACTATATAGGGGCGTTACATGTGCTCTACAGGCCGCACTCAATCTTTCTTCCCAACGAGCCCATTTTTCTGGATTTGGAAGACGGGCGTTGCGTTCGGTTCGAAAGGCATGGTTTTCTACGGCCCCTCCCACTAGTCCGCCTAACTAGTGAGCGGTTCTTTCGGGCGGGCATCTCCCGCAACGCAAGCAGCATTGTTCGCCACCACCCGAGAAGCAAAAGATTCGAGAGTCCAGGCGGAAAATACATGCATAGATAGTAGTCTAATGACAAGGGCCGACGACGGAAGCTCGGGACGGAGCCGTATGATGCGGAAGTCTCACGTACGGTTCCCTGAGAAGGGAGTGGCTACCTACTGGAGCTTCGACCAACCACCACCGGTCAATTCCGCTTTGGGGCCACCCCTTACTCTACCATTATTATAGGGGTATGGGGTTCGAGACAAAGAAAGATCAAGGCAGCATATCAGTTTTTCCTATATACTTCACTTGGATCTGTTTTTATGCTATTAGCTATTCCGTTGATTCTTCTCCAAACAGGAACCACCGATTCACAAATCTCATTAACCACAGAATATAGTGAGCGGCGCCAAATCTTTCTATGGATTGCTTCTTTCGCCTCTTTCGCCGTCAAAGTGCCTATGGTACCAGTTCATATTTGGTCACCCGAAGCTCATGTAGAGGCACCCACGGCAGGATCCGTCATCTTGGCAGGAATTCTTTCAAAATTGGGAACCTACGGGTTTTTAAGATTTTCAATACCCATGTTTCCCGAAGCGACACTTCGTTCCACTCCTTTCATTTATACTCCAAGCGCGATTGCTATAATATATACTCCCTCGACCACTTCAAGACAGATCGATCTTAAGAAGATCATTGCCCACTCCCCAGTAGCCCATATGAATCTGGTGACTATTGGTATGTCTAGTCGGGCGGCGGCCGTTAGGTCACCTATTTTGAGTTATGGACACACAAGGCCAAAACATGTGTGCCGGGCGTGCGACCCATCAACCTACTAGCAATGGGGGAGAAAACATAGCATGTCGCAACAAAAGCTTGATTCGAGGCGTCAGCAAAACACTGCCGTCTGTTCCAAAAACAAAAGCCCCTTAGCGCCCCGGGACGGGAGTGGGGGACGGCCCTACGCGCAGGCAGCAGCAGCACCGGCTCTACGAAGTCAGAATCGAATCCTTTTGTTGGCTTTCCCAATTCATTCATTCGTGAATAAGAATTCAAGGGCGTGAAGCGAGCGCTTCTAGCTGCTTCGCCTGCTTCTTATTATGGCGGCTATGTTGGCGTGGCGGAGATTTACGAAAAGCGATATGAACGTGCTATTTTCAAATCGATTGATAGATAGCCTGATCTGTTCTGATAGATCGAAAGAGTGGGAATGGATAGAGAGGGAATCCATCCAAAATCTGGTCCAATCCCCTATTTCTATCTATTGATGAGACAACTATCTATTCTGGATCCATCAGAAAGAAATCGATATGTATCTGATGGAGTCTACATCGTACGTAGAGCGCCCAACTGAGGTTGAATGTAGTGTAGTCAGGGCCAGCTCAGTTCTCTTATCCATCGGTCCAATGCACTGGGCTCATCTCATGGAGGGAAAAGCTAAAATTGAGTTGTGTTGTTGTTGTTCGCCGCCTCGACGCATTCCCTTCTCTCCCCGGCATCGTCCCACACAGAAAGAAAGAGCGCTCCGCCCCGGCCCGACCTGTAGGTCCGCTAACGTAAAGCGAGGAGTTGAGCCTGAACTGGCGAACCGAAGTCACTTTCGGAACCATACTTCCTACAGCTAACACGTGTCCAGTCCAGCGGGAACGCGCAGCGCAAACGAACGTGAGCTGCTATACCGAATCCCCCGCTGGCCATCGGGGACCGAGTGGTAAGGCCATGATCCGCAGGGGAACGGATCACTCATTCTTCCATTGGGGACAGGTGCACGAACGACAACTCCAAACGTTACACATCCGCCGCCTACCTACCGTTTAGGTGGCACCAGCGAGATCCAGCTAAGGTAAGGAACTTCGTGTCGCGGCTGCTCCACTCCGCTGCGGTCTCATGAACTGAACTTCGTTGCCTTCCCGCGCGCGAAGCGAATGGGCGCTGTGCCGTGGGTCAGTTTCGGGGCGGGGGGCGGAGAGAGACCAGAAGAATGATTCATTTGGATCGACGAGCCATTTCGTGAATCAATGGAATGTCTGTCTATCCATGAACAACATCTATTCTATCGGGATCTCTCTATACATATATAAGTCATTTATGGCATGATCGCCTAGCCGTAGCCGCATATCAGCTGCGCTCAATATGCGGGATTTCTGTTGGATCTGATCTTTCGCTTTGACGGTTGGACCTAGCGAAAAGGACTCTAAGCCTTCGCGCAAGCAAGCGCGAGAGAAGCAAGCAAAGTAGAAGCTTTGCCAGAAGCAAGACGAGGAAGCGGAGCTGTCGTAGAAGCGGTAGCTTCCCCCGACCGACTACAATACAAGAGTCGCGACCTACTTTGATTCAAACAAAAAAAGAGAGGCCTCTCTTTTTTGCCCTGTCTATAAGGGAGGGTACGCTCTGCTCGCCCTACTTTGATTCAAAAGAAAGGCGAACGCTTTGGTTTGGCAACAAGCAAACGGCTTTCTCTCAGAGTTGCAAGGGTTTCAAACCTTAACTACTTAAGTACCCTCGGAAGCGTTTAGGCTCACTCGACCAACCCTTGATCCTAACCCTCGGAAGCGAAGGGGGGTTTCATAAGGAGGCTGTTCCCTACAAGCTATCGGCGCTGTCTTAGATTGAACGGCAATAAGATAAGTCGACGTTCAATCTCTAAGGCGGGTTTCCGCTGAGAACGGAATAGTGTTCGTGTCCAAAGGTGAACAAAGCCCTAGCTTCTAGAGTTCGCGGCTTTTCCCAGGCCGGAAAAGGGCTTATACTGCTCGCCTTTGTTTGATATGTTCATTCAGTACCAATACAAACTACAACTACACCAAAGTGGAAGGGCCACTATAGAAGCTAGAAGTAATAGTAGAGTAGTCGGCCTATGCAAGGCCAAAAAGCCGTATCGCGCAAGGCGCACAACAATCATATTCCGGCTTGTAGTGAGAGGCCCTGAGTACACGTAATGAGACTGAAGTCCGTCAGGCTCGTCACGACATAATCCAATTACCCTTTTGAATCTTAAGTAGGGGGCTTAGCCCGCCCGCCTACCAATCAAAGAGGCTGAGAGTAAGCGTAAGCTCACCCGTAAGCTCGAAGAGCTTTCTCCGCCAGAGAGAGTGGAGAAGGGGAGAAGCGACTCGTCGTAGAAGCTTCGCTTCCGGGACGAAGCCAAGCCTAAAAAAAAGATCGACTTGGCGCAGGAGGCCAAGCATTCTGGGCTGGAAGGAGGCAAGCAAATGAAGGGGGGCATGGAGGGCCGACTACAAGACTACGACTACAAGAAGCAAAGCTTCGTAGACTCGACAAGTCGCTTATAGAATGCCGACTACTAAGTGAAGTTCAGTAAGGGGGGAGGGAAGCGAAGCTTAGCGAGCTTTAGTTGGCCGACCACTACATAAGCCGCTGGCGGAGAAAGCTCTTCGAGCTTCCCTTCATTCGCTTCGCGGGAGCCGCACAGCACATAGCTGGAAGTCAGAGGGCCCGTACTACCTGCCTAACCCTTCGCTCCGAGGGACCGTAGATCGGAAAGCGCCTTCTAAACCACTCGGCAGAAGGGAAGGGGCCTATGTATTTGCATGACCCCTGCGGATTTTACCCTACCTACACCCGGAGCCAATCCCCTAGCGGTCCTGCCACCCACGCCGCAGAACGGGAGCTCGTGTGGATTGATTTCTGGCGTAACAGCGGTGGAACGTAACACAATATTACGGCCGCGTAACATAGGGGCCTACGGTACGGGGAACTCGGCCAAAATATGACACCCGAAGGGCCCGGCACGCACAATCCTATCCTCTCCGAGTCCGAGTTTACCCCGTCATAGCACTTCGGACAGCCGTCCGTAGCATCATAAGGAGCACCTCACCCCCCTTTCGAGGTACCAAAATGGTACGGTACATAGGAGGTTGGTCTTTCTCAACGTGGTGTATAGCACGAAAACCTTTCGATACAAGAGAGGGCCGTTCACATGAAAGAAGAGAAGAAATCCTTTCTTCTCTTCTTTCTCTTTCTCGAGGGGGAAAGATCAGTTGGGTCTTATGGAGGGAGGGGGGAACATTCGGTCACATTTCTCAAAATCCTCCACTGCATCCAGGATCACAAGTGGAACGCTAAGCAGGGGTGGGGAGGCAGCGAGCGGAGCAACAAAAGTGAAGCGAGCCTATCAGAGAAAGCCGTTGCGCTAACGTAGCGCGCTGTAGTTTTGAAGCAGGCTGAAAAGTGCTAGTTGTAGCGCGCTAGCGCGCGTACTATTCTGTGGAGTCGCACTCCACGAGCCCTGTCTTCCCTCCAACGACTAGCTCCCGTTTCTTGTTCCGGTCCGACAACGAGGACGCTGCCCTTCTCCTGCCGTGGAAGGACTTCCGCCTGTGGTGTGGTCCAACCCATGGCGCGTTTAGCCCTCACCCCCCCATTGCTCAGTGCTCCCTGCTGCTTCGCTGGGCTTTACCCGTCCCCGGCGTGGACGCGGGCTTCCATAAGAGAATGAGAAGCTCTCAACACAAGAAAACGCGAACCGCGCGGAGCCCACCCGAGTTCGTTTTCTGCCGCCACTGGCCGGCCGCTGGGGAAACACAGCCCGGCCCCCTCTCGGGAAACGGGGGTGGGGGTCCAACAAGCACTTGCTGCAGAGGGGCCCACAAGCACCCGGCCCGCCCCTTCTTCTTCAGTAAAGCCGACCTCTTTTTCGCCAGTGCTGACGCAGTGCGCACGTAGATAAGGAAAGCAAAATCCCAGTGGGTGGGGAATGGGGGCCGGTGCCTTTCTTTTACGGCCTAAACCCCTATTTGTCAGCCGTGGGGAACTACTGCTCGGTCGGGGGGAGGGGAAAGGCTTGGGCCTACCTATCCCGATAGGACCCCAACAAGGAACGGGAGCTGTTGAGAGGTTCCATATTGCCGAGCCGAAGGGCAGCACTTCTGTACGTGATCGTAGTATGTCACGTCGTCTCGTCCCCGCTGCATCGAAGAGTACCTATGCACTATGTTCCGGTTCACTGATAAGGAAGATAGAGTTGGGGTGGGGGTCTACGATGTGATACTAAAGTATGACCCGGGGAGATACATGCTAACTATGGGTAGGAAGCAGGAACCATTATGTAAAAAATGTCGGGGGGTAAAAGAGATCTTATACTACCATCGATCCAACAGAGCGGAACGACCAGAAAAAGAAGTGAAGTTAGAAAGCCGTATGATAGGTGGTAACTATCTTGTACGGTTCGGGGGGTAATCGGCGTACTCCGATCAGTGGGGGGGAATCTTTGGCTCTATCGAACATACAAGGAATTGGAGGTAGCATTCCACCGATGTCAAGTCATGGACCGGTTCCTCCAGCCCTTTTTCTATGTGTTGGTGTTCTATATGACCGACATAAGACTCGACTTGCTAGATATTACGGAGGTTCAGTGAGCACCATGCCGAATCTCTCTACCATTTCCTTCTCTTCCACTTTGGCCAATATGAGTTCACCTGGTACTAGCAGCTTTATCGGAGAATTTCCCATCTCAGTAGGAGCTTTCCAAAGAATAGCTTAGTAGCCACATTAGCAGCGCTTGGGATGATTTTAGGCGCGGCGTATTCCCTTTGGCTATATAATCGTGCGGTTTCTGGAGATTTCAAACCCGATTTCCTCCATAAATTCTCCGATCCAATTGGCAGAGAAGTTTCCATATTTATACCTTTTCTTGTTGGAGGGGCGACCGTCCGTTGAACTACCAAAGAATAAAGGGTAACCAATGTGATCATGACATTGTAGGTGCTTGCGATGGGACGTAAGCGACTTCCCTCATGAGTAATGGGTGGCATAGCCCGTTGCAGAAGTCCCCCCTTTTGATCCATTTCTTTAGTCTTTAGGGAGCAATTGAAATATGCACGGTCCGTGACGGGGAATACCGAAGCCAGCTTCAAAACCCCTTACTCGAATAGGGGCGTTAGCGCAACGGCTTTCGCCCTATTCGAGTGGTTTCGCTCAGGAGTTGCTTGTTCTTGAGCGCAGGGCGTCCGTTGCTTGTTGGTTTCGTTCCGTTCTCTCTTTTCATTCCGGACCGTGCCTATTGAAAGGTACCGTAAAGTCTCATGTAGCACTCCCCCGTTCCAATTCCGGACCGTGCCGCATTCCCCCTTCCCCGTCACGGCTTGTAGTGAGAGGCCCTGACGGAACTACATGATACATAAGTCATGTAGTTCCGTCAAGGCGCAGGAGCTGTAAGCCTCGACCGATAGGGAGAGTAGCGCGACTTTCGAATTCGGAGCTGGGACCGAGAGAAAGAAAGGACGGGGGGCGACCATGCATGGCACTTCTCGACCCTGTCTCCGAGGGACAGTTGAACGAGCGACTCATGAATGCTGCCGGGTCGGACGAGCCAATAACTCGAACGCGTTCGGTCTGTTTTTTGAGCAAGAATCACAGCGTTACCTTACCTTCACCATGATACGGACTCCAAGTTCTTATGGCAGAGCACGAGGAGATTTATCATCAATATGATGATGGGAATGGAAACCAGAAGCACGACCGGGGTCTTCGTGGTCCGAGATAATACTTACATCAATAACAGTAACGTAAGCATGAGACTGATTGGTAGTACCGGTGAACCAGATGGCCGCGGCGATGGAATCTGGGACGGAAGACTCGTAGTATCTCTCTAGATCTGGCAAAGCGAAAGACCCCTAACGTAATTCGAATGGGGGCTGACCGCTGAGCCCACTCTGGCCTCGCAGGGCGGGCCCCCGTGGGTGCGAGCTGGAGCTGCCATAGCTTATGGCTAGAGCAATGGAAGGGGGCCCCAGCAGAGAGAACAGTAAGGATAACGAGCGCTCCGCCCGCCAAGCGGGCGGCAGGAGCAGCGGGCAAGTGCTTGGTAGGCCAACCGCCCGGGCGGGGCACTCGACGAAAGGGGGGCACACTACACTGAGCAAGTACGAGAAATTGGCCCCGCTCCGCTTTCTTAAAAGCAAGGACCACTACGGGAGGTCAAACCAAGGACCTATGGAAGTCAGGGCTCGTCCCCGGTCAATATTGGATCAAACAATAGGGGGCCGTAGTACTTACCTCTCTTTTTATTGATTCAATACAATAGGGGAAAAGATCGTACTGTTCCCTACCGAGACAACAGACACTCTCAACGGATCCTCCGCGCGCTGGCATACCTCTTCCGTGCGTCTTTCTCGTGGCGGGAACAGAACAACAGGGAAAGACCCGGCCGACCTGCCCAGGGCTCGAGGGCGAGCCATACGAGAGTGAGTCGAAAGGCTTCCGTTTCCGTATTTCAGTCTCATGTAGTTCCGTCAGGGCTAAACGCGCCTCTCGATCTTCTTCGTATAAGGGAAGGGGGAAGGAGTCTAAATCAATGGAAATTAATGCACCATCATTGATGGACGTTGCACATGACACGATCAATTGACTCAAGGTCCGGCGCTAATAGAGGTTGCTTACTCTCCTAGTAGCGAAGGAAAAGGGCAGGGCTTTTTTCGTAGTAATAGTGGGCGGGTCTCATGAGATCTATGCCGGCCGTCGGAATCAAACGAAGGTCGAAGGACCATTCGATTCATTAAGGGGCATAGATCTAGGCCTATTTGTTCGGTCAATCACCAAAGGCGGGGGAACCACTATGGATGAGACCCCCCGGCCTCGATTCTTTGCATAGTCCGGGGGCCGGCCGCAGCAGAGCAGCGGGGCATAGCGGCGCCCTCGCCTGGCGCCATTCCCGGACCTAGCAGCAGACGGGCGGGCCGGGCCTGAATTCAGACCGGACCAGACTCTTCTTTGTTTGAGCTGCTCCCACGCACGCAGACCGGAAGATCTCAGTTGTCCTGGACTGGACAAGTACGTAGAGATCTTCGTGGGACCGGGGAGGGAGTCTCAATCGATCTTTTCTAGGATTCCAACTCACGCCACGCACTGATATCTTTTCATTGATGGATAAGAGGGCTC
>JAYMFD010001899.1:27500-30000 GCA_035771175.1 Paratinospora sagittata
GTCGTGCCCGGGCCGTGCCCAAGTCTTAGGGACTAGGCCGTGCCCAGGCCGTGCCCAGGTCGTGAGCAGGCCGTGCCCAGGTCGTGACCAGGCCGTGCCCAGGTCACGCCCAGGCCGCGCCCAGGCCGCGCCCAGGCCGCGCCCAGGCCGTGCCCAGGTCGTGACCAGGCCGTGCCCAGGTCACGCCCAGGCCGTGCCCAGGTCGTGACCAGGCCGTGCCCAGGTCGTTCCCAGGCCGTGACCAGGCCGTGCCCGGGCCGTGACCAGGCCGTGGCCATGTCGTGACCATGTCGTGCCCAGGTCGTGCCCGGGCCGTGCCCAAGTCTTAGGGACTAGGCCAGGCCCAGGCCGTGCCCAGGTCGTGAGCAGGCCGTGCCCAGGTCGTGACCAGGCCGTGCCCAGGTCGTTCCCAGGCCGTGACCAGGCCGTGCCCGGGCCGTGACCAGGCCGTGCCCCGGCCGTGCCCCGGCCGTGCCCAGGTCGTGACCATGTCGTGCCCAGGTCGTGCCCAAGTCTTAGGGACAAGGCCGTGCCCCGGCCGTGCCCAGGTCGTGACCAGGCCGTGCCCAGGTCGTGCCCTGGCCGTGACCAGGCCGTGACCAGGCCGTGCCCAGGTCGTGACCAGGCCGTGCCCAGGTCGTGACCAGGCCGTGCCCAGGTCGTGCCCAAGCCGTGACCAGGCCGTGCCCAGGTCGTGACCAGGCCGTGCCCAGGTCGTGCCCAGGCCATGCCCAGGCCGTGCCCAGGCCGTGCCCAGGCCGTGCCCAGGTCGTGACCAGGCCGTGCCCAGGCCGCGACCAGGCCGTGACCAGGCCGTGCCCAGGTCACGCCCAGGCCGTGACCAGGCCGTGCCCTGGTCATGACCATGTCATGCCCAGGTCGTGCCCGGGCCGTGCCCAAGTCTTAGGGACGAGGCCTTGCCCAGGTCATGCCCAGGCCTTGCCCAGGTCACGCCCAGGCCGTGCCCAGGTCACGCCCAGGCCGTGCCCAGGTCGTGACCAGGCCGTGCCCAGGTCACGCCCAGGCCGTGCCCAGGTCACGCCCAGGCCGTGCCCAGGTCGTGACCAGGCCGTGCCCAGGCCGTGCCCGGGCCGTGACCAAGTCTTAGGGACGAGGCCGTGCCCAGGTCGTGCCCAGGCCGTGACCAGGCCGTGCCCAGGTCGTGACCAGGCCGTGCCCAGGGCGTGACCAGGCCGTGCCCAGGTCGTGCCCAGGCCGTGCCCAGGCCGTGCCCAGGCCGTGCCCAGGCCGTGACCCGGCCGTGCCCAGGCCGTGCCAAGGTCACGCCCAGGCCGTGACCAGGCCGTGCCCTGGTCAGGACCAGGCCGTGCCCAGGTCGTGCCCGGGCCGTGCCCAAGTCTTAGGGACGAGGCCTTGCCCAGGTCATGCCCAGGCCTTGCCCAGGTCACGCCCAGGCCGTGCCCAGGTCACGCCCAGGCCGTGCCCAGGTCGTGACCAGGCCGTGCCCAGGTCACGCCCAGGCCGCGCCCAGGCCGTGCCCAGGTCGGGACCAGGCCGTGCCCAGGTCGTGCCTAGGCCGTGACCAGGCCGTGACCAGGCCGTGCCCGGGCCGTGAGCAGGCCGTGCCCAGGCCGCGCCCAGGTCGTGACCATGTCGTGCCCAGGTCGTGCCCAAGTCTTAGGGACTAGGCCGTGCCCAGGCCATGCCCAGGCCGTGCCCAAGTCTTGGCCTGGTCGCGACCACGCCGTGCCCGGGTGACGACGAGGCCGTGCTTTGGCCGTCACCGTGCAATCCAAGGTCTTGCTCGGGCCCCGACTAATTTAGGTTGGAGAACATTTGGTCATGAAATATAGTTGATATTTTCAATGCCCATTCATCACTTTTAACTCATGACCATCTTATTTGGTTTGTACGAAAGGCTCTGTAACGTTCTTACATGCCTAACCATTAGTTCAATATTATTTTTAACGAATACTCATCACAAATCTAATTTGTGATTTTTCCTTGGATAACATAATTTTTCTAATGCTAATAGTAATTTTTTAAATTTTTTAAAATTTTTTATTCTATTTTTTATATTTTTCTCCTATTTTTTGGAGAAAAAAATTAATAAAAAATAATTTATTTTGAAAAAAAAAATATTTTTTTATACCAAATAATTCTTTATCACATAAGCTTTCCAATGAGCTATTACTTGTCACGAGATTGCATACGGATTGAAAATAAAGGCCCAGTATGATTGGCCTCAACTTTTGATGTTTCCTTTTGGAGATGAGGTAAAAGCTTAACATCTACTATAGGGGGGAGAGGGTGTTCAGGAGGTTCCACATAGTGTGCTAGACTAGTCCCCCCTCTAGCACACTATCGTCGGGGTGATAGCTTGCTAATAGCGGGGCAATATACGTATTGGATGATCGTTGTGGGTTAAATTTCCCCATTATTAGCTCGGTACCACTCCGGTATCGATTGTCCCTAGATTTTTGTTGCGACCAGGCCGCGACAAGGCTGCGACCAGGCCGTGACCAAGTCGCAACCAGGC
>JAYMFD010001899.1:60000-62500 GCA_035771175.1 Paratinospora sagittata
GACCAGGCCGTGCCCAGGTCGTGACCATGTCGTGCCCAGGCCGTGCCCGGGCCGTGCCCAAGTCTTAGGGACTAGGCCGTGCCCAGGTCAGGACCAGGTCGGGACCAGGCCGTGCCCAGGTCGTGACCAGGTCGTGACCAGGCCGTGCCCAGGCCGTGCCAAGGTCACGCCCAGGCCGTGCCCAGGTCGTGCCCAGGCCGTGCCAGGTTGTGCCCAGGCCGTGCCCAGGTCGTGCCCAGGTCGTGACCAGGCCGTGACCAGGCCGTGCCCGGGCCGTGACCAGGCCGTGCCCAGGTCGTGACCATGTCGTGCCCAGGTCGTGCCCGGGCCGTGCCCAAGTCTTAGGGACTAGGCCGTGCCCAGGCCGTGCCCAGGTCGTGAGCAGGCCGTGCCCAGGTCGTGACCAGGCCGTGCCCAGGTCACGCCCAGGCCGCGCCCAGGCCGCGCCCAGGCCGCGCCCAGGCCGTGCCCAGGTCGTGACCAGGCCGTGCCCAGGTCACGCCCAGGCCGTGCCCAGGTCGTGACCAGGCCGTGCCCAGGTCGTTCCCAGGCCGTGACCAGGCCGTGCCCGGGCCGTGACCAGGCCGTGGCCATGTCGTGACCATGTCGTGCCCAGGTCGTGCCCGGGCCGTGCCCAAGTCTTAGGGACTAGGCCAGGCCCAGGCCGTGCCCAGGTCGTGAGCAGGCCGTGCCCAGGTCGTGACCAGGCCGTGCCCAGGTCGTTCCCAGGCCGTGACCAGGCCGTGCCCGGGCCGTGACCAGGCCGTGCCCCGGCCGTGCCCCGGCCGTGCCCAGGTCGTGACCATGTCGTGCCCAGGTCGTGCCCAAGTCTTAGGGACAAGGCCGTGCCCCGGCCGTGCCCAGGTCGTGACCAGGCCGTGCCCAGGTCGTGCCCTGGCCGTGACCAGGCCGTGACCAGGCCGTGCCCAGGTCGTGACCAGGCCGTGCCCAGGTCGTGACCAGGCCGTGCCCAGGTCGTGCCCAAGCCGTGACCAGGCCGTGCCCAGGTCGTGACCAGGCCGTGCCCAGGTCGTGCCCAGGCCATGCCCAGGCCGTGCCCAGGCCGTGCCCAGGCCGTGCCCAGGTCGTGACCAGGCCGTGCCCAGGCCGCGACCAGGCCGTGACCAGGCCGTGCCCAGGTCACGCCCAGGCCGTGACCAGGCCGTGCCCTGGTCATGACCATGTCATGCCCAGGTCGTGCCCGGGCCGTGCCCAAGTCTTAGGGACGAGGCCTTGCCCAGGTCATGCCCAGGCCTTGCCCAGGTCACGCCCAGGCCGTGCCCAGGTCACGCCCAGGCCGTGCCCAGGTCGTGACCAGGCCGTGCCCAGGTCACGCCCAGGCCGTGCCCAGGTCACGCCCAGGCCGTGCCCAGGTCGTGACCAGGCCGTGCCCAGGCCGTGCCCGGGCCGTGACCAAGTCTTAGGGACGAGGCCGTGCCCAGGTCGTGCCCAGGCCGTGACCAGGCCGTGCCCAGGTCGTGACCAGGCCGTGCCCAGGGCGTGACCAGGCCGTGCCCAGGTCGTGCCCAGGCCGTGCCCAGGCCGTGCCCAGGCCGTGCCCAGGCCGTGACCCGGCCGTGCCCAGGCCGTGCCAAGGTCACGCCCAGGCCGTGACCAGGCCGTGCCCTGGTCAGGACCAGGCCGTGCCCAGGTCGTGCCCGGGCCGTGCCCAAGTCTTAGGGACGAGGCCTTGCCCAGGTCATGCCCAGGCCTTGCCCAGGTCACGCCCAGGCCGTGCCCAGGTCACGCCCAGGCCGTGCCCAGGTCGTGACCAGGCCGTGCCCAGGTCACGCCCAGGCCGCGCCCAGGCCGTGCCCAGGTCGGGACCAGGCCGTGCCCAGGTCGTGCCTAGGCCGTGACCAGGCCGTGACCAGGCCGTGCCCGGGCCGTGAGCAGGCCGTGCCCAGGCCGCGCCCAGGTCGTGACCATGTCGTGCCCAGGTCGTGCCCAAGTCTTAGGGACTAGGCCGTGCCCAGGCCATGCCCAGGCCGTGCCCAAGTCTTGGCCTGGTCGCGACCACGCCGTGCCCGGGTGACGACGAGGCCGTGCTTTGGCCGTCACCGTGCAATCCAAGGTCTTGCTCGGGCCCCGACTAATTTAGGTTGGAGAACATTTGGTCATGAAATATAGTTGATATTTTCAATGCCCATTCATCACTTTTAACTCATGACCATCTTATTTGGTTTGTACGAAAGGCTCTGTAACGTTCTTACATGCCTAACCATTAGTTCAATATTATTTTTAACGAATACTCATCACAAATCTAATTTGTGATTTTTCCTTGGATAACATAATTTTTCTAATGCTAATAGTAATTTTTTAAATTTTTTAAAATTTTTTATTCTATTTTTTATATTTTTCTCCTATTTTTTGGAGAAAAAAATTAATAAAAAATAATTTATTTTGAAAAAAAAAATATTTTTTTATACCAAATAATTCTTTATCACATAAGCTTTCCAATGAGCTATTACTTGTCACGAGATTGCATACGGATTGAAAA
>JAYMFD010001899.1:72500-80000 GCA_035771175.1 Paratinospora sagittata
GTCGTGACCAGGCCGTGCCCAGGCCGTGCCAAGGTCACGCCCAGGCCGTGCCCAGGTCGTGCCCAGGCCGTGCCAGGTTGTGCCCAGGCCGTGCCCAGGTCGTGCCCAGGTCGTGACCAGGCCGTGACCAGGCCGTGCCCGGGCCGTGACCAGGCCGTGCCCAGGTCGTGACCATGTCGTGCCCAGGTCGTGCCCGGGCCGTGCCCAAGTCTTAGGGACTAGGCCGTGCCCAGGCCGTGCCCAGGTCGTGAGCAGGCCGTGCCCAGGTCGTGACCAGGCCGTGCCCAGGTCACGCCCAGGCCGCGCCCAGGCCGCGCCCAGGCCGCGCCCAGGCCGTGCCCAGGTCGTGACCAGGCCGTGCCCAGGTCACGCCCAGGCCGTGCCCAGGTCGTGACCAGGCCGTGCCCAGGTCGTTCCCAGGCCGTGACCAGGCCGTGCCCGGGCCGTGACCAGGCCGTGGCCATGTCGTGACCATGTCGTGCCCAGGTCGTGCCCGGGCCGTGCCCAAGTCTTAGGGACTAGGCCAGGCCCAGGCCGTGCCCAGGTCGTGAGCAGGCCGTGCCCAGGTCGTGACCAGGCCGTGCCCAGGTCGTTCCCAGGCCGTGACCAGGCCGTGCCCGGGCCGTGACCAGGCCGTGCCCCGGCCGTGCCCCGGCCGTGCCCAGGTCGTGACCATGTCGTGCCCAGGTCGTGCCCAAGTCTTAGGGACAAGGCCGTGCCCCGGCCGTGCCCAGGTCGTGACCAGGCCGTGCCCAGGTCGTGCCCTGGCCGTGACCAGGCCGTGACCAGGCCGTGCCCAGGTCGTGACCAGGCCGTGCCCAGGTCGTGACCAGGCCGTGCCCAGGTCGTGCCCAAGCCGTGACCAGGCCGTGCCCAGGTCGTGACCAGGCCGTGCCCAGGTCGTGCCCAGGCCATGCCCAGGCCGTGCCCAGGCCGTGCCCAGGCCGTGCCCAGGTCGTGACCAGGCCGTGCCCAGGCCGCGACCAGGCCGTGACCAGGCCGTGCCCAGGTCACGCCCAGGCCGTGACCAGGCCGTGCCCTGGTCATGACCATGTCATGCCCAGGTCGTGCCCGGGCCGTGCCCAAGTCTTAGGGACGAGGCCTTGCCCAGGTCATGCCCAGGCCTTGCCCAGGTCACGCCCAGGCCGTGCCCAGGTCACGCCCAGGCCGTGCCCAGGTCGTGACCAGGCCGTGCCCAGGTCACGCCCAGGCCGTGCCCAGGTCACGCCCAGGCCGTGCCCAGGTCGTGACCAGGCCGTGCCCAGGCCGTGCCCGGGCCGTGACCAAGTCTTAGGGACGAGGCCGTGCCCAGGTCGTGCCCAGGCCGTGACCAGGCCGTGCCCAGGTCGTGACCAGGCCGTGCCCAGGGCGTGACCAGGCCGTGCCCAGGTCGTGCCCAGGCCGTGCCCAGGCCGTGCCCAGGCCGTGCCCAGGCCGTGACCCGGCCGTGCCCAGTGTCACGGGACAACTTTGGAACAAGGCAATTCCCGTGCGGCACCCGGCAATTCACTAGCAGGGTCAGCCTAACTGCAAGCAACAAGCAATAGCAACACAAAGTAGAAGGCAACAAGTAATGGAAATAATGATTTTATTAGTATCAAATGAACTGTTACAATACACTGGGTCAACACGAAAGAACACACACGCACCCTAGGGGAGCAGGTATCGCTAGAGCACCACACCACTAGCAATAGTGAGTAGCAACAAGGGACAAGGCAACACACGTTGGTAGCTTTCCTTGGGACTCGAATGTAGGGGAACACCTATGCACTATTCTAGGCGACTACCACCTCCCCTACAAGGTAGATGTTAAGCTTTTCAACTATCTCCAAAAGGAAACATCAAAATGTGAGGCCAATCATACTGGGCCTTTATTACAAAAATGCCACCCGAAATACAAAACAAAATACATGACGGTGCATGGGACAACATGACCGTGACAGACTCCCCCACTTAAAACGACGACACCCCTGTCGGCGGGCTGGCTAAGTACTTGAGGATCTCTGCTTCATGCCCCGTCAACGCACTGTCTGGTTCCCAACTGGCTTCAGCTTCAGGCAAGTTCTTCCACTTGACTAAGTATTCTGACTGAAATTGCTTCTGTGAAGGTCCGGGAACCCGACGATCTGCTACAATGAACTCCACCTCACGAACAGGTCTATACTTGATGTTGGCTGCTGGTCTTGATGAGCTTGCACGATCTGAGTCTTCCTGATCAACATGGCACGGCTTCAGGTTGCTGGCGTGAAAAACTGGATGGAGATTCTTCCACTGTGCTGGCAACTCAACCCGATACGCTGCTTTCCCAACACGCTCTGTGATAGGAAATGGCCCTTCATATTTGCGAACCAACTTCTTGTTCACCTTTCTGAGGAACCTCATAATATCTGGTTGAAGCTTGATGAAGACTTGATCTCCGACCTGGAATGATGCTGGCTTCCTTCTCTGATCGGCCCATTTCTTCATTCTCCTTGATGCCTTCTCCAGGTACGCTTGCGCCACTTCGCTGGTCTTCTGCCACTCCTTGGCAAACTGATAAGCTCGTGGGCTGCTCCCACTATAACCCGCATCCACTGTGTGAGGCGTCAAAGGTTGTTGGCCTAACACCAACTCAAAAGGACTCCTGGAGGTTGAAGAGCTCTTTTGCAAATTGAAACAGAACTGAGCAACATCTAGCAAGTTCACCCAATTCTTCTGGTTGGCACTCACAAAATGCCTGAGATATTCCTCCAGTAATGCATTGAACCGCTCTGTCTGGCCATCTGTCTGCGGATGACAACTGGTGGAAAAGTTCAGATGAGATCCCAAGAGTCTAAAGAGTTCTGTCCAGAAACGCCCTGTAAACCTTGAATCTCTGTCACTGACGATAGTCTGAGGTACGCCCCAATACTTTACCACATGGCGTAGGAAAAGATAAGCTGTCTCCTCTGCTGAACAGTGTTTGGGGGCCGGAATGAAGGTTGCATACTTCGAGAACCGGTCCACCACAACAATAATGGAGCCATACTCCCCCACTTTTGGCAAAGCAGATATGAAGTCCATCGTCACACTTTCCCACGGACACTTCGGAACTGGCAGTGGTTCTAAGAGCCCTGTAGGCCTGTCTCGCTCCACCTTGTCCTGCTGACAAGTGAGGCAAGTCTTGGTATATTCACTGACATCATCCCACATATTCGGCCAATAGTAGCCCCGTTCAAGTAGGGCCAATGTGCGATGACTACCCGGATGGCCGGCCCATTGAGTGTCATGGCATTCCCGCATCAACTCTCTGCGAAGTCCACCAGTGCGAGGTACATAGAGACGTCCTCCTTTTGTAACAAGTAACCCATCCTTGATATGGAACCGTCTCGTCCGACCAGCTTCTACTAGTGGCCAAAGAGTCTTGACTTGAGGGTCCATCTGCAACCCATCTCTAATCCTGGCCTGTAAGGTAGTCTGCATCTTGGTGATGCTCCTCTGAGCTTCAACGGCTAAGGTGGCAAGCTCTGCCTTGCGACTCAGTGCATCGGCAACTTGGTTAGTTCGGCCTGGCTTGTACTCAAGGACCATGTCGAACTCTGAAAGGAACTCCTGCCACCGAGCTTGCTTTGAAGTAAGCTTCTTCTGGGTTAAGAAGTGAGAGATGGCTATGTTGTCCGTCTTCACTACAAACTTTGAACCCAGCAAATAATGCCTCCATGTCCGAAGGCAATGGATCACCGCGAGCAACTCCTTCTCTTGAGTTGTATAGCGGCGTTCTGCTTCAGAAAGTTTCCGGCTCTCGTACGCTAAAGGATGTCCCTCCTGGACCAACACTCCACCGAGTGCAAAATCTGAAGCATCTGTTTGTACCTCAAAGGGCTTGCTCAAATCAGGGAGAGCAAGGACTGGATCCTCCATCACTGCTGATTTCAGATCATCAAATGCCTGCTGGCGCTCTTCGGACCAAACCCATGATTCTTCTTTCTTCAAAAGGTCGGTTAAAGGTGAGGCACGTCCAGAATAATCCTTGATAAACTTCCGATAGTAGTTCACCAAGCCAAGAAAGGACCGCAACTCAGATACTGTCGTTGGGGCCTTCCACTCATGAATGGCGCGAACCTTCGCCATATCCATCTTCAGCTTGCCACCACCAATGTAGTGGCCCAAGAAAGAGATCTCCTGTTGGGCAAAAGAACACTTTTCCTCCTTCACATAGAGGTGATTTGCCCGCAGCAATTCGAACACAATCCGCAAGTGTTCCATATGTTCCTCCAGAGTAGAGCTATATATCACAATATCATCAAGGTACACAACCACAAACTTGTCCAAGTATTCGTAGAAGATGTCATTCATCAGGGTACAGAAGGTAGCTGGAGCATTAGTTAAGCCAAATGGCATCACTAAGTACTCAAACGCTCCATACCGTGTGACGCAGGTGGTCTTAGGTTCATCTCCTTCGGCGATCCGAACTTGATGATATCCCGACCGCAAGTCAAGCTTCGTGAAGTACCGAGCTGCACCCAATTGATTGAACAAATCTGCAATCAAAGGAATAGGGTACTGGTTGCGAACAGTTACCTTGTTTAGAGCTCTGTAGTCAACACACATACGCAAGCTCCCATCATGTTTCTTCTGAAATAAGACCGGTGCTCCGTACGGTGCCTTTGATGGTCGAATGAAGCCTGAGTCAATGAGCTCACTCAACTGCTTCCTCAACTCAGCTAGCTCTGGAGCTGCCATCCTGTAGGGACGGCTAGCTGGAGGTTTCGCCCCCGGAATCAACTCAATCTTGTGATCGATGAGCCTTCGTGGAGGGAGTTGCTTCGGGAGTTCACTAGGCATCACATCCTTGAAAGTTGACAGAAGCTTCGTCACTGCATCTGGAACAGGATGTGACTCCTTTTCCCGCTCGTCTATCACCAAGGTAGCCAAGTATGTCTCCTCCCCCTTCTTGAGACCTTTCTTCAACTGTAGAGCGGAAATTCTCTTGTCCTTCGATTCAACGGCCATCGTTGGAATCATACAAGGAGAGTCTCCGAACATACACAGGGCCTCCAAGTAAGGCATTGGCACTGCTCTCGCCTCATGCAAGAACTCTATACCCAATATCACCTTGAAATCATCCATGGGAATAGCCATGAAGTTGGTCCTACCTGACCACCTACCCACCTCTATGGGCACGGCCTTCGCAACACCATGGATAGGCCTCGCAGCGGAGTTTACAGCTTTGATCTTGCTCGAGTCACTTTCTAACTTGAGACCCAAGCGTTGAGCTTCACCTTCAGCAATGAAGTTGTGGGTGGCACCCGTGTCTACCATAGCACGAGTTATCTTGCCACTGATTTTGAGTTCAACAAACAACAATCCCCTTGATGGATTCGTCTGCTTGTCAGCAACCTGCCCCTTCAAGGCATTCAATAACCGCAGAGCCCCCATCCTCGGCTCATCTGCCTCGGCATGAGATTGGGAGGCCTTCTGCAAAGGCTCTTGGCTATCGGTTATTGCTCGCAATGCATTGAGAGCACTCTTCTTGGGACATACCGCTACTCGATGTGGCCCTGCACACAAGAAGCACTTCAACTCCCTTGTCTTGTAACTTGCTGTTGAAGTGTAGGATGATGATGGTTGCTTGGAAGACGAGGCTCCCTTGCTAAACTGGCTCTTTGGCTTGTTGGTACTGCCCTCGTCCTTCCACGATGGAGGTTTTGGGTTGTTGCCACTCGATGCCGTCTTCTTCTTTTCACCAAAGCTGGTGTTGTAATCAGTTAATCTTTCGGCTGCTACATAAGCAGACGCGAGGTCCAGGACCTTCTGCCTCTGTAACTCAGTTCGAGCCCACGGTTTCAACCCATCCAAGAAGAAGAATAATCTATCTTCTTCGGCCATACCGTGAATGTCCAACATGAGTGTTGAATATTGCTTCACATACTCTCGAACGGTACCTGTATGTTGGATTTGCCTCAGCTTTTGCCTAGCCAAGAATCCCACATTCTCAGGTAGAAACTGATTCTTGAGTTCCTTTTTGAGGTCTTCCCAAGTATCAATAGTCACCGATCCATTCTGAATCGCAGTGTAACGAGTTCTCCACCATAACTTGGCATCCCCCTCTAAGAACATAGCGGCTGTTGTGACCTTATCTTGCTCCGTCTCAAGCTTGATCACATTCATATATTGTTCGAGATCGAACAAGAAATTCTCCAATTCCTTGGCATCTCGAGCTCCATTGTAATGCTTTGGTTCGGGTACCTTAACCTTCCTTCGACTCTCGGTCTCCCTCGGACCAGTCGAACCCGCTAGTTTGGTAAGGACATTCACCCTAGCATTCATCTCATCGAGCTGCTCTCGTACCACCTGGAACGAAGCTTGGTTTTCCTCTACCAAGGCTTCATAAACCTCACTACCCGATTGTTGGGCATTCTCCATGAGTTCCATTCGTGCAACCAGTTGTGCAAACCTCGCTTCCATCTCCTCGGAACGCGCTACTCGAGCTTCCAGTTCTTCGAACCTTTCCTTGGTCGATCTTTTTTGTTCAGCCATTCTCTTGCTTGGCTCTGATACCACTTGTCACGGGACAACTTTGGAACAAGGCAATTCCCGTGCGGCACCCGGCAATTCACTAGCAGGGTCAGCCTAACTGCAAGCAACAAGCAATAGCAACACAAAGTAGAAGGCAACAAGTAATGGAAATAATGATTTTATTAGTATCAAATGAACTGTTACAATACACTGGGTCAACACGAAAGAACACACACGCACCCTAGGGGAGCAGGTATCGCTAGAGCACCACACCACTAGCAATAGTGAGTAGCAACAAGGGACAAGGCAACACACGTTGGTAGCTTTCCTTGGGACTCGAATGTAGGGGAACACCTATGCACTATTCTAGGCGACTACCACCTCCCCTACAAGGTAGATGTTAAGCTTTTCAACTATCTCCAAAAGGAAACATCAAAATGTGAGGCCAATCATACTGGGCCTTTATTACAAAAATGCCACCCGAAATACAAAACAAAATACATGACGGTGCATGGGACAACATGACCGTGACACCAGGCCGTGCCAAGGTCACGCCCAGGCCGTGACCAGGCCGTGCCCTGGTCAGGACCAGGCCGTGCCCAGGTCGTGCCCGGGCCGTGCCCAAGTCTTAGGGACGAGGCCTTGCCCAGGTCATGCCCAGGCCTTGCCCAGGTCACGCCCAGGCCGTGCCCAGGTCACGCCCAGGCCGTGCCCAGGTCGTGACCAGGCCGTGCCCAGGTCACGCCCAGGCCGCGCCCAGGCCGTGCCCAGGTCGGGACCAGGCCGTGCCCAGGTCGTGCCTAGGCCGTGACCAGGCCGTGACCAGGCCGTGCCCGGGCAGTGAGCAGGCCGTGCCCAGGCCGCGCCCAGGTCGTGACCATGTCGTGCCCAGGTCGTGCCCAAGTCTTAGGGACTAGGCCGTGCCCAGGCCATGCCCAGGCCGTGCCCAAGTCTTGGCCTGGTCGCGACCACGCCGTGCCCGGGTGACGACGAGGCCGTGCTTTGGCCGTCACCGTGCAATCC
>JAYMFD010001899.1:100000-102500 GCA_035771175.1 Paratinospora sagittata
CCCAGGTCGTGCCCAGGTCGTGACCAGGCCGTGACCAGGCCGTGCCCGGGCCGTGACCAGGCCGTGCCCAGGTCGTGACCATGTCGTGCCCAGGTCGTGCCCGGGCCGTGCCCAAGTCTTAGGGACTAGGCCGTGCCCAGGCCGTGCCCAGGTCGTGAGCAGGCCGTGCCCAGGTCGTGACCAGGCCGTGCCCAGGTCACGCCCAGGCCGCGCCCAGGCCGCGCCCAGGCCGTGCCCAGGTCGTGACCAGGCCGTGCCCAGGTCACGCCCAGGCCGTGCCCAGGTCGTGACCAGGCCGTGCCCAGGTCGTTCCCAGGCCGTGACCAGGCCGTGCCCGGGCCGTGACCAGGCCGTGGCCATGTCGTGACCATGTCGTGCCCAGGTCGTGCCCGGGCCGTGCCCAAGTCTTAGGGACTAGGCCAGGCCCAGGCCGTGCCCAGGTCGTGAGCAGGCCGTGCCCAGGTCGTGACCAGGCCGTGCCCAGGTCGTTCCCAGGCCGTGACCAGGCCGTGCCCGGGCCGTGACCAGGCCGTGCCCCGGCCGTGCCCCGGCCGTGCCCAGGTCGTGACCATGTCGTGCCCAGGTCGTGCCCAAGTCTTAGGGACAAGGCCGTGCCCCGGCCGTGCCCAGGTCGTGACCAGGCCGTGCCCAGGTCGTGCCCTGGCCGTGACCAGGCCGTGACCAGGCCGTGCCCAGGTCGTGACCAGGCCGTGCCCAGGTCGTGACCAGGCCGTGCCCAGGTCGTGCCCAAGCCGTGACCAGGCCGTGCCCAGGTCGTGACCAGGCCGTGCCCAGGTCGTGCCCAGGCCATGCCCAGGCCGTGCCCAGGCCGTGCCCAGGCCGTGCCCAGGTCGTGACCAGGCCGTGCCCAGGCCGCGACCAGGCCGTGACCAGGCCGTGCCCAGGTCACGCCCAGGCCGTGACCAGGCCGTGCCCTGGTCATGACCATGTCATGCCCAGGTCGTGCCCGGGCCGTGCCCAAGTCTTAGGGACGAGGCCTTGCCCAGGTCATGCCCAGGCCTTGCCCAGGTCACGCCCAGGCCGTGCCCAGGTCACGCCCAGGCCGTGCCCAGGTCGTGACCAGGCCGTGCCCAGGCCGTGCCCGGGCCGTGACCAAGTCTTAGGGACGAGGCCGTGCCCAGGTCGTGCCCAGGCCGTGACCAGGCCGTGCCCAGGTCGTGACCAGGCCGTGCCCAGGGCGTGACCAGGCCGTGCCCAGGTCGTGCCCAGGCCGTGCCCAGGCCGTGCCCAGGCCGTGCCCAGGCCGTGACCCGGCCGTGCCCAGGCCGTGCCAAGGTCACGCCCAGGCCGTGACCAGGCCGTGCCCTGGTCAGGACCAGGCCGTGCCCAGGTCGTGCCCGGGCCGTGCCCAAGTCTTAGGGACGAGGCCTTGCCCAGGTCATGCCCAGGCCTTGCCCAGGTCACGCCCAGGCCGTGCCCAGGTCACGCCCAGGCCGTGCCCAGGTCGTGACCAGGCCGTGCCCAGGTCACGCCCAGGCCGCGCCCAGGCCGTGCCCAGGTCGGGACCAGGCCGTGCCCAGGTCGTGCCTAGGCCGTGACCAGGCCGTGACCAGGCCGTGCCCGGGCCGTGAGCAGGCCGTGCCCAGGCCGCGCCCAGGTCGTGACCATGTCGTGCCCAGGTCGTGCCCAAGTCTTAGGGACTAGGCCGTGCCCAAGTCTTGGCCTGGTCGCGACCACGCCGTGCCCGGGTGACGACGAGGCCGTGCTTTGGCCGTCACCGTGCAATCCAAGGTCTTGCTCGGGCCCCGACTAATTTAGGTTGGAGAACATTTGGTCATGAAATATAGTTGATATTTTCAATGCCCATTCATCACTTTTAACTCATGACCATCTTATTTGGTTTGTACGAAAGGCTCTGTAACGTTCTTACATGCCTAACCATTAGTTCAATATTATTTTTAACGAATACTCATCACAAATCTAATTTGTGATTTTTCCTTGGATAACATAATTTTTCTAATGCTAATAGTAATTTTTTAAATTTTTTAAAATTTTTTATTCTATTTTTTATATTTTTCTCCTATTTTTTGGAGAAAAAAATTAATAAAAAATAATTTATTTTGAAAAAAAAAATATTTTTTTATACCAAATAATTCTTTATCACATAAGCTTTCCAATGAGCTATTACTTGTCACGAGATTGCATACGGATTGAAAATAAAGGCCCAGTATGATTGGCCTCAACTTTTGATGTTTCCTTTTGGAGATGAGGTAAAAGCTTAACATCTACTATAGGGGGGAGAGGGTGTTCAGGAGGTTCCACATAGTGTGCTAGACTAGTCCCCCCTCTAGCACACTATCGTCGGGGTGATAGCTTGCTAATAGCGGGGCAATATACGTATTGGATGATCGTTGTGGGTTAAATTTCCCCATTATTAGCTCGGTACCACTCCGGTATCGATTGTCCCTAGATTTTTGTTGCGACCAGGCCGCGACAAGGCTGCGACCAGGCCGTGACCAAGTCGCGACCAGGCCACAAG
>JAYMFD010001899.1:122500-135000 GCA_035771175.1 Paratinospora sagittata
TGGCGCAACCCAAGGGGCCGGCTATCATCATCCTGAAGGGGGTAATGGTAGTTCCCATAGCATTTGGATGGGTTATGGGACACTGTTAGGTGGCATAGCAGTGCGGGGTTCACTGATAGGCAGGGCTGGGTAGCTAACACTGCTAGGCCACCCGCTATCAAGTTGAACGCATTGAGCTATCTCTAGCCCACGTGCTAGAGTGTGCTTATGAGGATACTCACGAGTGAGTTATCCATGGAGCTTACCGGTATTGCATGGTTCGGGGCGACACCGTGCTAGAGATGCTATCGAGGGTATCCGAGTGACCCATCCGAGTGAGTTATCCATGGAGCTTACCGGTATTGCATGGTTCGGGGCGACACCGTGCTAGAGATGCTATCGAGGGTATCCGAGTGACCCATCCGAGCGAGACATATTCATGTATTCCGCTATAACATGAATATATATGAGAATGGCGGACCGAGAGTAAGCGTACTCGAGGTGCCACATGGGTATCATGTTGATCTAACAGGTATGCCCGTGACATTGTTTGTCACGGTCATGTCAAGACATGCACCGTTACTTAAGAAGAGGGTCCGTGAAGTTTCATCTCAATCGGAGATGGCAATCTCGTAAATATGGCCCAGTATGATTGGCCTCACATTTTGATGTTTCCTTTTGGAAACAAGCCTAAAGCTTAACATCTACCTTGAGGGGGAGGAGTAGTTGTCCGACTCACCCTTATGGCCATTACTTGGCCATGCTTAGGACACTCCCTTGGCGCAACCCAAGGGGCCGGCTATCATCATCCTGAAGGGGGTAATGGTAGTTCCCATAGCATTTGGATGGGTTATGGGACACTGTTAGGTGGCATAGCAGTGCGGGGTTCACTGATAGGCAGGGCTGGGTAGCTAACACTGCTAGGCCACCCGCTATCAAGTTGAACGCATTGAGCTATCTCTAGCCCACGTGCTAGAGTGTGCTTATGAGGATACTCACGAGTGAGTTATCCATGGAGCTTACCGGTATTGCATGGTTCGGGGCGACACCGTGCTAGAGATGCTATCGAGGGTATCCGAGTGACCCATCCGAGTGAGTTATCCATGGAGCTTACCGGTATTGCATGGTTCGGGGCGACACCGTGCTAGAGATGCTATCGAGGGTATCCGAGTGACCCATCCGAGCGAGACATATTCATGTATTCCGCTATAACATGAATATATATGAGAATGGCGGACCGAGAGTAAGCGTACTCGAGGTGCCACATGGGTATCATGTTGATCTAACAGGTATGCCCGTGACATTTGGTATCAGAGCAGAAGCAAGATTGCACGAACCTCGTGGTGAGCTAGTGCAAGATTGCACGATCTTGGGAGGATACTCGGTACAATAGTTGACCCGAGCGAGACATATTCATGTATTCCGCTATAACATGAATATATATGAGAATGGCGGACCGAGAGTAAGCGTACTCGAGGTGCCACATGGGTATCATGTTGATCTAACAGGTATGCCCGTGACATTTGGTATCAGAGCAGAAGCAAGATTGCACGAACCTCGTGGTGAGCTAGTGCAAGATTGCACGATCTTGGGAGGATACTCGGTACAATAGTTGACCCGAGCGATATCCGATAAGTGGGTTGGTGGTTCCGAGTAGTGGTAAGGACTACTGGCCATCAGTGTTGCCAACCCGTATGTGATGGCAGTATGTGGAAGACTTGCTTGAGCATCAGAGGGAGGTGGCAACAACAAGTGAGCCCCATAGGGGTGAGCTTCTTGTTCTCAGGGTGAAGACGTGACGTCGAGGGACTAGAGTTCAAGGTTATTTCTTCCTGGGTGAAGACATTGGTCGAGGGACTGGAAGAAGGTTATTTCTTCCTGGGTGAAGACAGTGGTCGAGGGACTGGAAGGAATGAAGTGGGGTAGCACTCGACATAGGTGTTACTCCAGTTCGTGGCTTGTTCGAGGCACTAGTGCGAGCAGAAGCACAGGGTGAAGAACCGTCGTCGTGATGATGGCGAGCACGGAGGTGCGTGGGTTCGAGGTACTAGTGTAAGAAGACGTACAGGGTGAAGAACAGTCTTAGCACAGAGGTGCGAGGGAGAGCTACATCAAGTAAATGTTAGCTCGTCCCACAATGGTGCCCCAAGGTAGATAATTATCAGAGAAGCTGACGAGTTGGGGTGCGACAATCAGAAGGTGCCCATAGAGATGCCAATGAGAGAGGATCCCTCAGAGATTATGTCGATGAAGGGCATCGACCATTTAAGTTGGGTAGTTTGTCACGGTCATGTCAAGACATGCACCGTTACTTAAGAAGAGGGTCCGTGAAGTTTCATCTCAATCGGAGATGGCAATCTCGTAAATATGGCCCAGTATGATTGGCCTCACATTTTGATGTTTCCTTTTGGAAACAAGCCTAAAGCTTAACATCTACCTTGAGGGGGAGGAGTAGTTGTCCGACTCACCCTTATGGCCATTACTTGGCCATGCTTAGGACACTCCCTTGGCGCAACCCAAGGGGCCGGCTATCATCATCCTGAAGGGGGTAATGGTAGTTCCCATAGCATTTGGATGGGTTATGGGACACTGTTAGGTGGCATAGCAGTGCGGGGTTCACTGATAGGCAGGGCTGGGTAGCTAACACTGCTAGGCCACCCGCTATCAAGTTGAACGCATTGAGCTATCTCTAGCCCACGTGCTAGAGTGTGCTTATGAGGATACTCACGAGTGAGTTATCCATGGAGCTTACCGGTATTGCATGGTTCGGGGCGACACCGTGCTAGAGATGCTATCGAGGGTATCCGAGTGACCCATCCGAGCGAGACATATTCATGTATTCCGCTATAACATGAATATATATGAGAATGGCGGACCGAGAGTAAGCGTACTCGAGGTGCCACATGGGTATCATGTTGATCTAACAGGTATGCCCGTGACACCAGGTCACGCCCAGGCCGTGCCCAGGTCGTGACCAGGCCGTGACCAGGCCGTGCCCAGGTCGTGACCAGGCCGTGCCCAGGTCGTTCCCAGGCCGTGACCAGGCCGTGCCCAGGTCGTGACCATGCCGTGCCCAGGCCGTGCCAAGGTCACGCCCAGGTCACGCCCAGGCCGTGCCCAGGCCTTAGGGACTAGGCCGTGGCCATGTCTTAGGGACTAGGCCGTGGCCATGTCTTAGGGACTAGGCCGTGGCCATGTCTTAGGGACTAGGCCGTGCCCAGGTCGTGCCCAGGTCGTGACCAGGCCGTGCCCAGGTCGTGACCGGGCCGTGCCCAGGTCACGCCCAGGCCGCGCCCAGGCCGTGCCCAGGTCGTGACAAGGCCGTGCCCAGGTCGTGCCCAGGCCGTGACAAGGCCGTGACCAGGCCGTGCCCGGGCCGTGACCAGGCCGTGACCAGGCCGTGCCCGGGCCGTGACCAGGCCGTGACCAGGCCGTGACCAGGCCGTGCCCAGGCCGTGCCCAAGTCTTAGGGACGAGGCCTTGCCCAGGTCATGCCCAGGTCATGCCCAGGTCATGCCCAGGTCATGCCCAGGCCTTGCCCAGGCCGTGCCCAGGTCACGCCCAGGCCGTGCCCAGGTCGTGACCAGGCCGTGCCCAGGTCGTGACCAGGCCGTGCCCAGGTCGTTCCCAGGCCGTGACCAGGCCGTGCCCAGGTCGTGACCATGCCGTGCCCAGGCCGTGCCAAGGTCACGCCCAGGTCACGCCCAGGCCGTGCCCAGGCCGTGCCCAGGCCGTGCCCAGGCCGTGCCCAGGTCGTGACCAAGTCTTAGGGACTAGGCCGTGCCCAGGCCGTGCCCAGGGCGTGACCAGGCCGTGCCCAGGTCGTGCGCAGGCCGTGACCAGGCCGTGCCCAGGTCGTGACCAGGGCGTGACCAGGCCGTGCCCAGGCCGTGCCCGGCCCGTGACCAGGCCGTGCCCAGGTCGTGACCATGTCGTGCCCAGGCCGTGCCCGGGCCGTGCCCAAGTCTTAGGGACTAGGCCGTGCCCAGGTCAGGACCAGGTCGGGACCAGGCCGTGCCCAGGTCGTGACCAGGTCGTGACCAGGCCGTGCCCAGGCCGTGCCAAGGTCACGCCCAGGCCGTGCCCAGGTCGTGCCCAGGCCGTGCCAGGTTGTGCCCAGGCCGTGCCCAGGTCGTGCCCAGGTCGTGACCAGGCCGTGACCAGGCCGTGCCCGGGCCGTGACCAGGCCGTGCCCAGGTCGTGACCATGTCGTGCCCAGGTCGTGCCCGGGCCGTGCCCAAGTCTTAGGGACTAGGCCGTGCCCAGGCCGTGCCCAGGTCGTGAGCAGGCCGTGCCCAGGTCGTGACCAGGCCGTGCCCAGGTCACGCCCAGGCCGCGCCCAGGCCGCGCCCAGGCCGCGCCCAGGCCGTGCCCAGGTCGTGACCAGGCCGTGCCCAGGTCACGCCCAGGCCGTGCCCAGGTCGTGACCAGGCCGTGCCCAGGTCGTTCCCAGGCCGTGACCAGGCCGTGCCCGGGCCGTGACCAGGCCGTGGCCATGTCGTGACCATGTCGTGCCCAGGTCGTGCCCGGGCCGTGCCCAAGTCTTAGGGACTAGGCCAGGCCCAGGCCGTGCCCAGGTCGTGAGCAGGCCGTGCCCAGGTCGTGACCAGGCCGTGCCCAGGTCGTTCCCAGGCCGTGACCAGGCCGTGACCAGGCCGTGACCAGGCCGTGCCCCGGCCGTGCCCCGGCCGTGCCCAGGTCGTGACCATGTCGTGCCCAGGTCGTGCCCAAGTCTTAGGGACAAGGCCGTGCCCCGGCCGTGCCCAGGTCGTGACCAGGCCGTGCCCAGGTCGTGCCCTGGCCGTGACCAGGCCGTGACCAGGCCGTGCCCAGGTCGTGACCAGGCCGTGCCCAGGTCGTGACCAGGCCGTGCCCAGGTCGTGCCCAAGCCGTGACCAGGCCGTGCCCAGGTCGTGACCAGGCCGTGCCCAGGTCGTGCCCAGGCCATGCCCAGGCCGTGCCCAGGCCGTGCCCAGGCCGTGCCCAGGTCGTGACCAGGCCGTGCCCAGGCCGCGACCAGGCCGTGACCAGGCCGTGCCCAGGTCACGCCCAGGCCGTGACCAGGCCGTGCCCTGGTCATGACCATGTCATGCCCAGGTCGTGCCCGGGCCGTGCCCAAGTCTTAGGGACGAGGCCTTGCCCAGGTCATGCCCAGGCCTTGCCCAGGTCACGCCCAGGCCGTGCCCAGGTCACGCCCAGGCCGTGCCCAGGTCGTGACCAGGCCGTGCCCAGGTCACGCCCAGGCCGTGCCCAGGTCACGCCCAGGCCGTGCCCAGGTCGTGACCAGGCCGTGCCCAGGCCGTGCCCGGGCCGTGACCAAGTCTTAGGGACGAGGCCGTGCCCAGGTCGTGCCCAGGCCGTGACCAGGCCGTGCCCAGGTCGTGACCAGGCCGTGCCCAGGGCGTGACCAGGCCGTGCCCAGGTCGTGCCCAGGCCGTGCCCAGGCCGTGCCCAGGCCGTGCCCAGGCCGTGACCCGGCCGTGCCCAGTGTCACGGGACAACTTTGGAACAAGGCAATTCCCGTGCGGCACCCGGCAATTCACTAGCAGGGTCAGCCTAACTGCAAGCAACAAGCAATAGCAACACAAAGTAGAAGGCAACAAGTAATGGAAATAATGATTTTATTAGTATCAAATGAACTGTTACAATACACTGGGTCAACACGAAAGAACACACACGCACCCTAGGGGAGCAGGTATCGCTAGAGCACCACACCACTAGCAATAGTGAGTAGCAACAAGGGACAAGGCAACACACGTTGGTAGCTTTCCTTGGGACTCGAATGTAGGGGAACACCTATGCACTATTCTAGGCGACTACCACCTCCCCTACAAGGTAGATGTTAAGCTTTTCAACTATCTCCAAAAGGAAACATCAAAATGTGAGGCCAATCATACTGGGCCTTTATTACAAAAATGCCACCCGAAATACAAAACAAAATACATGACGGTGCATGGGACAACATGACCGTGACAGACTCCCCCACTTAAAACGACGACACCCCTGTCGGCGGGCTGGCTAAGTACTTGAGGATCTCTGCTTCATGCCCCGTCAACGCACTGTCTGGTTCCCAACTGGCTTCAGCTTCAGGCAAGTTCTTCCACTTGACTAAGTATTCTGACTGAAATTGCTTCTGTGAAGGTCCGGGAACCCGACGATCTGCTACAATGAACTCCACCTCACGAACAGGTCTATACTTGATGTTGGCTGCTGGTCTTGATGAGCTTGCACGATCTGAGTCTTCCTGATCAACATGGCACGGCTTCAGGTTGCTGGCGTGAAAAACTGGATGGAGATTCTTCCACTGTGCTGGCAACTCAACCCGATACGCTGCTTTCCCAACACGCTCTGTGATAGGAAATGGCCCTTCATATTTGCGAACCAACTTCTTGTTCACCTTTCTGAGGAACCTCATAATATCTGGTTGAAGCTTGATGAAGACTTGATCTCCGACCTGGAATGATGCTGGCTTCCTTCTCTGATCGGCCCATTTCTTCATTCTCCTTGATGCCTTCTCCAGGTACGCTTGCGCCACTTCGCTGGTCTTCTGCCACTCCTTGGCAAACTGATAAGCTCGTGGGCTGCTCCCACTATAACCCGCATCCACTGTGTGAGGCGTCAAAGGTTGTTGGCCTAACACCAACTCAAAAGGACTCCTGGAGGTTGAAGAGCTCTTTTGCAAATTGAAACAGAACTGAGCAACATCTAGCAAGTTCACCCAATTCTTCTGGTTGGCACTCACAAAATGCCTGAGATATTCCTCCAGTAATGCATTGAACCGCTCTGTCTGGCCATCTGTCTGCGGATGACAACTGGTGGAAAAGTTCAGATGAGATCCCAAGAGTCTAAAGAGTTCTGTCCAGAAACGCCCTGTAAACCTTGAATCTCTGTCACTGACGATAGTCTGAGGTACGCCCCAATACTTTACCACATGGCGTAGGAAAAGATAAGCTGTCTCCTCTGCTGAACAGTGTTTGGGGGCCGGAATGAAGGTTGCATACTTCGAGAACCGGTCCACCACAACAATAATGGAGCCATACTCCCCCACTTTTGGCAAAGCAGATATGAAGTCCATCGTCACACTTTCCCACGGACACTTCGGAACTGGCAGTGGTTCTAAGAGCCCTGTAGGCCTGTCTCGCTCCACCTTGTCCTGCTGACAAGTGAGGCAAGTCTTGGTATATTCACTGACATCATCCCGCATATTCGGCCAATAGTAGCCCCGTTCAAGTAGGGCCAATGTGCGATGACTACCCGGATGGCCGGCCCATTGAGTGTCATGGCATTCCCGCATCAACTCTCTGCGAAGTCCACCAGTGCGAGGTACATAGAGACGTCCTCCTTTTGTAACAAGTAACCCATCCTTGATATGGAACCGTCTCGTCCGACCAGCTTCTACTAGTGGCCAAAGAGTCTTGACTTGAGGGTCCATCTGCAACCCATCTCTAATCCTGGCCTGTAAGGTAGTCTGCATCTTGGTGATGCTCCTCTGAGCTTCAACGGCTAAGGTGGCAAGCTCTGCCTTGCGACTCAGTGCATCGGCAACTTGGTTAGTTCGGCATGGCTTGTACTCAAGGACCATGTCGAACTCTGAAAGGAACTCCTGCCACCGAGCTTGCTTTGAAGTAAGCTTCTTCTGGGTTAAGAAGTGAGAGATGGCTATGTTGTCCGTCTTCACTACAAACTTTGAACCCAGCAAATAATGCCTCCATGTCCGAAGGCAATGGATCACCGCGAGCAACTCCTTCTCTTGAGTTGTATAGCGGCGTTCTGCTTCAGAAAGTTTCCGGCTCTCGTACGCTAAAGGATGTCCCTCCTGGACCAACACTCCACCGAGTGCAAAATCTGAAGCATCTGTTTGTACCTCAAAGGGCTTGCTCAAATCAGGGAGAGCAAGGACTGGATCCTCCATCACTGCTGATTTCAGATCATCAAATGCCTGCTGGCGCTCTTCGGACCAAACCCATGATTCTTCTTTCTTCAAAAGGTCGGTTAAAGGTGAGGCACGTCCAGAATAATCCTTGATAAACTTCCGATAGTAGTTCACCAAGCCAAGAAAGGACCGCAACTCAGATACTGTCGTTGGGGCCTTCCACTCATGAATGGCGCGAACCTTCGCCATATCCATCTTCAGCTTGCCACCACCAATGTAGTGGCCCAAGAAAGAGATCTCCTGTTGGGCAAAAGAACACTTTTCCTCCTTCACATAGAGGTGATTTGCCCGCAGCAATTCGAACACAATCCGCAAGTGTTCCATATGTTCCTCCAGAGTAGAGCTATATATCACAATATCATCAAGGTACACAACCACAAACTTGTCCAAGTATTCGTAGAAGATGTCATTCATCAGGGTACAGAAGGTAGCTGGAGCATTAGTTAAGCCAAATGGCATCACTAAGTACTCAAACGCTCCATACCGTGTGACGCAGGTGGTCTTAGGTTCATCTCCTTCGGCGATCCGAACTTGATGATATCCCGACCGCAAGTCAAGCTTCGTGAAGTACCGAGCTGCACCCAATTGATCGAACAAATCTGCAATCAAAGGAATAGGGTACTGGTTGCGAACAGTTACCTTGTTTAGAGCTCTGTAGTCAACACACATACGCAAGCTCCCATCATGTTTCTTCTGAAATAAGACCGGTGCTCCGTACGGTGCCTTTGATGGTCGAATGAAGCCTGAGTCAATGAGCTCACTCAACTGCTTCCTCAACTCAGCTAGCTCTGGAGCTGCCATCCTGTAGGGACGGCTAGCTGGAGGTTTCGCCCCCGGAATCAACTCAATCTTGTGATCGATGAGCCTTCGTGGAGGGAGTTGCTTCGGGAGTTCACTAGGCATCACATCCTTGAAAGTTGACAGAAGCTTCGTCACTGCATCTGGAACAGGATGTGACTCCTTTTCCCGCTCGTCTATCACCAAGGTAGCCAAGTATGTCTCCTCCCCCTTCTTGAGACCTTTCTTCAACTGTAGAGCGGAAATTCTCTTGTCCTTCGATTCAACGGCCATCGTTGGAATCATACAAGGAGAGTCTCCGAACATACACAGGGCCTCCAAGTAAGGCATTGGCACTGCTCTCGCCTCATGCAAGAACTCTATACCCAATATCACCTTGAAATCATCCATGGGAATAGCCATGAAGTTGGTCCTACCTGACCACCTACCCACCTCTATGGGCACGGCCTTCGCAACACCATGGATAGGCCTCGCAGCGGAGTTTACAGCTTTGATCTTGCTCGAGTCACTTTCTAACTTGAGACCCAAGCGTTGAGCTTCACCTTCAGCAATGAAGTTGTGGGTGGCACCCGTGTCTACCATAGCACGAGTTATCTTGCCACTGATTTTGAGTTCAACAAACAACAATCCCCTTGATGGATTCGTCTGCTTGTCAGCAACCTGCCCCTTCAAGGCATTCAATAACCGCAGAGCCCCCATCCTCGGCTCATCTGCCTCGGCATGAGATTGGGAGGCCTTCTGCAAAGGCTCTTGGCTATCGGTTATTGCTCGCAATGCATTGAGAGCACTCTTCTTGGGACATACCGCTACTCGATGTGGCCCTGCACACAAGAAGCACTTCAACTCCCTTGTCTTGTAACTTGCTGTTGAAGTGTAGGATGATGATGGTTGCTTGGAAGACGAGGCTCCCTTGCTAAACTGGCTCTTTGGCTTGTTGGTACTGCCCTCGTCCTTCCACGATGGAGGTTTTGGGTTGTTGCCACTCGATGCCGTCTTCTTCTTTTCACCAAAGCTGGTGTTGTAATCAGTTAATCTTTCGGCTGCTACATAAGCAGACGCGAGGTCCAGGACCTTCTGCCTCTGTAACTCAGTTCGAGCCCACGGTTTCAACCCATCCAAGAAGAAGAATAATCTATCTTCTTCGGCCATACCGTGAATGTCCAACATGAGTGTTGAATATTGCTTCACATACTCTCGAACGGTACCTGTATGTTGGATTTGCCTCAGCTTTTGCCTAGCCAAGAATCCCACATTCTCAGGTAGAAACTGATTCTTGAGTTCCTTTTTGAGGTCTTCCCAAGTATCAATAGTCACCGATCCATTCTGAATCGCAGTGTAACGAGTTCTCCACCATAACTTGGCATCCCCCTCTAAGAACATAGCGGCTGTTGTGACCTTATCTTGCTCCGTCTCAAGCTTGATCACATTCATATATTGTTCGAGATCGAACAAGAAATTCTCCAATTCCTTGGCATCTCGAGCTCCATTGTAATGCTTTGGTTCGGGTACCTTAACCTTCCTTCGACTCTCGGTCTCCCTCGGACCAGTCGAACCCGCTAGTTTGGTAAGGACATTCACCCTAGCATTCATCTCATCGAGCTGCTCTCGTACCACCTGGAACGAAGCTTGGTTTTCCTCTACCAAGGCTTCATAAACCTCACTACCCGATTGTTGGGCATTCTCCATGAGTTCCATTCGTGCAACCAGTTGTGCAAACCTCGCTTCCATCTCCTCGGAACGCGCTACTCGAGCTTCCAGTTCTTCGAACCTTTCCTTGGTCGATCTTTTTTGTTCAGCCATTCTCTTGCTTGGCTCTGATACCACTTGTCACGGGACAACTTTGGAACAAGGCAATTCCCGTGCGGCACCCGGCAATTCACTAGCAGGGTCAGCCTAACTGCAAGCAACAAGCAATAGCAACACAAAGTAGAAGGCAACAAGTAATGGAAATAATGATTTTATTAGTATCAAATGAACTGTTACAATACACTGGGTCAACACGAAAGAACACACACGCACCCTAGGGGAGCAGGTATCGCTAGAGCACCACACCACTAGCAATAGTGAGTAGCAACAAGGGACAAGGCAACACACGTTGGTAGCTTTCCTTGGGACTCGAATGTAGGGGAACACCTATGCACTATTCTAGGCGACTACCACCTCCCCTACAAGGTAGATGTTAAGCTTTTCAACTATCTCCAAAAGGAAACATCAAAATGTGAGGCCAATCATACTGGGCCTTTATTACAAAAATGCCACCCGAAATACAAAACAAAATACATGACGGTGCATGGGACAACATGACCGTGACACCAGGCCGTGCCAAGGTCACGCCCAGGCCGTGACCAGGCCGTGCCCTGGTCAGGACCAGGCCGTGCCCAGGTCGTGCCCGGGCCGTGCCCAAGTCTTAGGGACGAGGCCTTGCCCAGGTCATGCCCAGGCCTTGCCCAGGTCACGCCCAGGCCGTGCCCAGGTCACGCCCAGGCCGTGCCCAGGTCGTGACCAGGCCGTGCCCAGGTCACGCCCAGGCCGCGCCCAGGCCGTGCCCAGGTCGGGACCAGGCCGTGCCCAGGTCGTGCCTAGGCCGTGACCAGGCCGTGACCAGGCCGTGCCCGGGCCGTGAGCAGGCCGTGCCCAGGCCGCGCCCAGGTCGTGACCATGTCGTGCCCAGGTCGTGCCCAAGTCTTAGGGACTAGGCCGTGCCCAGGCCATGCCCAGGCCGTGCCCAAGTCTTGGCCTGGTCGCGACCACGCCGTGCCCGGGTGACGACGAGGCCGTGCTTTGGCCGTCACCGTGCAATCCAAGGTCTTGCTCGGGCCCCGACTAATTTAGGTTGGAGAACATTTGGTCATGAAATATAGTTGATATTTTCAATGCCCATTCATCACTTTTAACTCATGACCATCTTATTTGGTTTGTACGAAAGGCTCTGTAACGTTCTTACATGCCTAACCATTAGTTCAATATTATTTTTAACGAATACTCATCACAAATCTAATTTGTGATTTTTCCTTGGATAACATAATTTTTCTAATGCTAATAGTAATTTTTTAAATTTTTTAAAATTTTTTATTCTATTTTTTATATTTTTCTCCTATTTTTTGGAGAAAAAAATTAATAAAAAATAATTTATTTTGAAAAAAAAAATATTTTTTTATACCAAATAATTCTTTATCACATAAGCTTTCCAATGAGCTATTACTTGTCACGAGATTGCATACGGATTGAAAATAAAGGCCCAGTATGATTGGCCTCAACTTTTGATGTTTCCTTTTGGAGATGAGGTAAAAGCTTAACATCTACTATAGGGGGGAGAGGGTGTTCAGGAGGTTCCACATAGTGTGCTAGACTAGTCCCCCCTCTAGCACACTATCGTCGGGGTGATAGCTTGCTAATAGCGGGGCAATATACGTATTGGATGATCGTTGTGGGTTAAATTTCCCCATTATTAGCTCGGTACCACTCCGGTATCGATTGTCCCTAGATTTTTGTTGCGACCAGGCCGCGACAAGGCTGCGACCAGGCCGTGACCAAGTCGCGACCAGGCCACAAGCAGGAAGTAACCGAAAACCGACCGGGAAGCAACCGAGGGCATTCGAGGTGATATCAAGCTAATAACTGGGCGAATTCGTTGTCGGTTAAATCTCCCTATTATTAGCTTGCTACCACCCCGATATCGATTCAATCGATTGTCCGTAGATTTTGGTTGTGACCAGGCCGTGAGTAGGTAACGACCAGCCCGTGACCAGGTTGCGACGAGGCCACAAGCCGGAAGTAACCGAGAAACGGC
>JAYMFD010001899.1:142500-145000 GCA_035771175.1 Paratinospora sagittata
CCCAGGCCGTGCCCAGGTCACGCCCAGGCCGTGCCCAGGTCGTGACCAGGCCGTGCCCAGGTCGTGACCAGGCCGTGCCCAGGTCGTTCCCAGGCCGTGACCAGGCCGTGCCCAGGTCGTGACCATGCCGTGCCCAGGCCGTGCCAAGGTCACGCCCAGGTCACGCCCAGGCCGTGCCCAGGCCGTGCCCAGGCCGTGCCCAGGCCGTGCCCAGGTCGTGACCAAGTCTTAGGGACTAGGCCGTGCCCAGGCCGTGCCCAGGGCGTGACCAGGCCGTGCCCAGGTCGTGCCCAGGCCGTGACCAGGCCGTGCCCAGGTCGTGACCAGGGCGTGACCAGGCCGTGCCCAGGCCGTGCCCGGCCCGTGACCAGGCCGTGCCCAGGTCGTGACCATGTCGTGCCCAGGCCGTGCCCGGGCCGTGCCCAAGTCTTAGGGACTAGGCCGTGCCCAGGTCAGGACCAGGTCGGGACCAGGCCGTGCCCAGGTCGTGACCAGGTCGTGACCAGGCCGTGCCCAGGCCGTGCCAAGGTCACGCCCAGGCCGTGCCCAGGTCGTGCCCAGGCCGTGCCAGGTTGTGCCCAGGCCGTGCCCAGGTCGTGCCCAGGTCGTGACCAGGCCGTGACCAGGCCGTGCCCGGGCCGTGACCAGGCCGTGCCCAGGTCGTGACCATGTCGTGCCCAGGTCGTGCCCGGGCCGTGCCCAAGTCTTAGGGACTAGGCCGTGCCCAGGCCGTGCCCAGGTCGTGAGCAGGCCGTGCCCAGGTCGTGACCAGGCCGTGCCCAGGTCACGCCCAGGCCGCGCCCAGGCCGCGCCCAGGCCGCGCCCAGGCCGCGCCCAGGCCGTGCCCAGGTCGTGACCAGGCCGTGCCCAGGTCACGCCCAGGCCGTGCCCAGGTCGTGACCAGGCCGTGCCCAGGTCGTTCCCAGGCCGTGACCAGGCCGTGCCCGGGCCGTGACCAGGCCGTGGCCATGTCGTGACCATGTCGTGCCCAGGTCGTGCCCGGGCCGTGCCCAAGTCTTAGGGACTAGGCCAGGCCCAGGCCGTGCCCAGGTCGTGAGCAGGCCGTGCCCAGGTCGTGACCAGGCCGTGCCCAGGTCGTTCCCAGGCCGTGACCAGGCCGTGCCCGGGCCGTGACCAGGCCGTGCCCCGGCCGTGCCCCGGCCGTGCCCAGGTCGTGACCATGTCGTGCCCAGGTCGTGCCCAAGTCTTAGGGACAAGGCCGTGCCCCGGCCGTGCCCAGGTCGTGACCAGGCCGTGCCCAGGTCGTGCCCTGGCCGTGACCAGGCCGTGACCAGGCCGTGCCCAGGTCGTGACCAGGCCGTGCCCAGGTCGTGACCAGGCCGTGCCCAGGTCGTGCCCAAGCCGTGACCAGGCCGTGCCCAGGTCGTGACCAGGCCGTGCCCAGGTCGTGCCCAGGCCATGCCCAGGCCGTGCCCAGGCCGTGCCCAGGCCGTGCCCAGGCCGTGCCCGGGCCGTGACCAAGTCTTAGGGACGAGGCCGTGCCCAGGTCGTGCCCAGGCCGTGACCAGGCCGTGCCCAGGTCGTGACCAGGCCGTGCCCAGGGCGTGACCAGGCCGTGCCCAGGTCGTGCCCAGGCCGTGCCCAGGCCGTGCCCAGGCCGTGCCCAGGCCGTGACCCGGCCGTGCCCAGGCCGTGCCAAGGTCACGCCCAGGCCGTGCCCAGGCCGTGCCCAAGCCGTGACCAGGCCGTGCCCAGGCCGCGACCAGGCCGTGACCAGGCCGTGCCCAGGTCACGCCCAGGCCGTGACCAGGCCGTGCCCTGGTCATGACCATGTCATGCCCAGGTCGTGCCCGGGCCGTGCCCAAGTCTTAGGGACGAGGCCTTGCCCAGGTCATGCCCAGGCCTTGCCCAGGTCACGCCCAGGCCGTGCCCAGGTCACGCCCAGGCCGTGCCCAGGTCGTGACCAGGCCGTGCCCAGGTCACGCCCAGGCCGTGCCCAGGTCACGCCCAGGCCGTGCCCAGGTCGTGACCAGGCCGTGCCCAGGCCGTGCCCGGGCCGTGACCAAGTCTTAGGGACGAGGCCGTGCCCAGGTCGTGCCCAGGCCGTGACCAGGCCGTGCCCAGGTCGTGACCAGGCCGTGCCCAGGGCGTGACCAGGCCGTGCCCAGGTCGTGCCCAGGCCGTGCCCAGGCCGTGCCCAGGCCGTGCCCAGGCCGTGACCCGGCCGTGCCCAGGCCGTGCCAAGGTCACGCCCAGGCCGTGACCAGGCCGTGCCCTGGTCAGGACCAGGCCGTGCCCAGGTCGTGCCCGGGCCGTGCCCAAGTCTTAGGGACGAGGCCTTGCCCAGGTCATGCCCAGGCCTTGCCCAGGTCACGCCCAGGCCGTGCCCAGGTCACGCCCAGGCCGTGCCCAGGTCGTGACCAGGCCGTGCCCAGGTCACGCCCAGGCCGCGCCCAGGCCGTGCCCAGGTCGGGACCAGGCCGTGCCCAGGTCGTGCCTAGGCCGTGACCAGGCCGTGACCAGGCCGTGCCCGGGCCGT
>JAYMFD010001899.1:165000-167500 GCA_035771175.1 Paratinospora sagittata
GTGCCCGGCCCGTGACCAGGCCGTGCCCAGGTCGTGACCATGTCGTGCCCAGGCCGTGCCCGGGCCGTGCCCAAGTCTTAGGGACTAGGCCGTGCCCAGGTCAGGACCAGGTCGGGACCAGGCCGTGCCCAGGTCGTGACCAGGTCGTGACCAGGCCGTGCCCAGGCCGTGCCAAGGTCACGCCCAGGCCGTGCCCAGGTCGTGCCCAGGCCGTGCCAGGTTGTGCCCAGGCCGTGCCCAGGTCGTGCCCAGGTCGTGACCAGGCCGTGACCAGGCCGTGCCCGGGCCGTGACCAGGCCGTGCCCAGGTCGTGACCATGTCGTGCCCAGGTCGTGCCCGGGCCGTGCCCAAGTCTTAGGGACTAGGCCGTGCCCAGGCCGTGCCCAGGTCGTGAGCAGGCCGTGCCCAGGTCGTGACCAGGCCGTGCCCAGGTCACGCCCAGGCCGCGCCCAGGCCGCGCCCAGGCCGCGCCCAGGCCGTGCCCAGGTCGTGACCAGGCCGTGCCCAGGTCACGCCCAGGCCGTGCCCAGGTCGTGACCAGGCCGTGCCCAGGTCGTTCCCAGGCCGTGACCAGGCCGTGCCCGGGCCGTGACCAGGCCGTGGCCATGTCGTGACCATGTCGTGCCCAGGTCGTGCCCGGGCCGTGCCCAAGTCTTAGGGACTAGGCCAGGCCCAGGCCGTGCCCAGGTCGTGAGCAGGCCGTGCCCAGGTCGTGACCAGGCCGTGCCCAGGTCGTTCCCAGGCCGTGACCAGGCCGTGCCCGGGCCGTGACCAGGCCGTGCCCCGGCCGTGCCCCGGCCGTGCCCAGGTCGTGACCATGTCGTGCCCAGGTCGTGCCCAAGTCTTAGGGACAAGGCCGTGCCCCGGCCGTGCCCAGGTCGTGACCAGGCCGTGCCCAGGTCGTGCCCTGGCCGTGACCAGGCCGTGACCAGGCCGTGCCCAGGTCGTGACCAGGCCGTGCCCAGGTCGTGACCAGGCCGTGCCCAGGTCGTGCCCAAGCCGTGACCAGGCCGTGCCCAGGTCGTGACCAGGCCGTGCCCAGGTCGTGCCCAGGCCATGCCCAGGCCGTGCCCAGGCCGTGCCCAGGCCGTGCCCAGGTCGTGACCAGGCCGTGCCCAGGCCGCGACCAGGCCGTGACCAGGCCGTGCCCAGGTCACGCCCAGGCCGTGACCAGGCCGTGCCCTGGTCATGACCATGTCATGCCCAGGTCGTGCCCGGGCCGTGCCCAAGTCTTAGGGACGAGGCCTTGCCCAGGTCATGCCCAGGCCTTGCCCAGGTCACGCCCAGGCCGTGCCCAGGTCACGCCCAGGCCGTGCCCAGGTCGTGACCAGGCCGTGCCCAGGTCACGCCCAGGCCGTGCCCAGGTCACGCCCAGGCCGTGCCCAGGTCGTGACCAGGCCGTGCCCAGGCCGTGCCCGGGCCGTGACCAAGTCTTAGGGATGAGGCCGTGCCCAGGTCGTGCCCAGGCCGTGACCAGGCCGTGCCCAGGTCGTGACCAGGCCGTGCCCAGGGCGTGACCAGGCCGTGCCCAGGTCGTGCCCAGGCCGTGCCCAGGCCGTGCCCAGGCCGTGCCCAGGCCGTGACCCGGCCGTGCCCAGGCCGTGCCAAGGTCACGCCCAGGCCGTGACCAGGCCGTGCCCTGGTCAGGACCAGGCCGTGCCCAGGTCGTGCCCGGGCCGTGCCCAAGTCTTAGGGACGAGGCCTTGCCCAGGTCATGCCCAGGCCTTGCCCAGGTCACGCCCAGGCCGTGCCCAGGTCACGCCCAGGCCGTGCCCAGGTCGTGACCAGGCCGTGCCCAGGTCACGCCCAGGCCGCGCCCAGGCCGTGCCCAGGTCGGGACCAGGCCGTGCCCAGGTCGTGCCTAGGCCGTGACCAGGCCGTGACCAGGCCGTGCCCGGGCCGTGAGCAGGCCGTGCCCAGGCCGCGCCCAGGTCGTGACCATGTCGTGCCCAGGTCGTGCCCAAGTCTTAGGGACTAGGCCGTGCCCAGGCCATGCCCAGGCCGTGCCCAAGTCTTGGCCTGGTCGCGACCACGCCGTGCCCGGGTGACGACGAGGCCGTGCTTTGGCCGTCACCGTGCAATCCAAGGTCTTGCTCGGGCCCCGACTAATTTAGGTTGGAGAACATTTGGTCATGAAATATAGTTGATATTTTCAATGCCCATTCATCACTTTTAACTCATGACCATCTTATTTGGTTTGTACGAAAGGCTCTGTAACGTTCTTACATGCCTAACCATTAGTTCAATATTATTTTTAACGAATACTCATCACAAATCTAATTTGTGATTTTTCCTTGGATAACATAATTTTTCTAATGCTAATAGTAATTTTTTAAATTTTTTAAAATTTTTTATTCTATTTTTTATATTTTTCTCCTATTTTTTGGAGAAAAAAATTAATAAAAAATAATTTATTTTGAAAAAAAAAATATTTTTTTATACCAAATAATTCTTTATCACATAAGCTTTCCAATGAGCTATTACTTGTCACGAGATTGCA
>JAYMFD010001899.1:177500-182500 GCA_035771175.1 Paratinospora sagittata
GCCGTGACCCGGCCGTGCCCAGTGTCACGGGACAACTTTGGAACAAGGCAATTCCCGTGCGGCACCCGGCAATTCACTAGCAGGGTCAGCCTAACTGCAAGCAACAAGCAATAGCAACACAAAGTAGAAGGCAACAAGTAATGGAAATAATGATTTTATTAGTATCAAATGAACTGTTACAATACACTGGGTCAACACGAAAGAACACACACGCACCCTAGGGGAGCAGGTATCGCTAGAGCACCACACCACTAGCAATAGTGAGTAGCAACAAGGGACAAGGCAACACACGTTGGTAGCTTTCCTTGGGACTCGAATGTAGGGGAACACCTATGCACTATTCTAGGCGACTACCACCTCCCCTACAAGGTAGATGTTAAGCTTTTCAACTATCTCCAAAAGGAAACATCAAAATGTGAGGCCAATCATACTGGGCCTTTATTACAAAAATGCCACCCGAAATACAAAACAAAATACATGACGGTGCATGGGACAACATGACCGTGACAGACTCCCCCACTTAAAACGACGACACCCCTGTCGGCGGGCTGGCTAAGTACTTGAGGATCTCTGCTTCATGCCCCGTCAACGCACTGTCTGGTTCCCAACTGGCTTCAGCTTCAGGCAAGTTCTTCCACTTGACTAAGTATTCTGACTGAAATTGCTTCTGTGAAGGTCCGGGAACCCGACGATCTGCTACAATGAACTCCACCTCACGAACAGGTCTATACTTGATGTTGGCTGCTGGTCTTGATGAGCTTGCACGATCTGAGTCTTCCTGATCAACATGGCACGGCTTCAGGTTGCTGGCGTGAAAAACTGGATGGAGATTCTTCCACTGTGCTGGCAACTCAACCCGATACGCTGCTTTCCCAACACGCTCTGTGATAGGAAATGGCCCTTCATATTTGCGAACCAACTTCTTGTTCACCTTTCTGAGGAACCTCATAATATCTGGTTGAAGCTTGATGAAGACTTGATCTCCGACCTGGAATGATGCTGGCTTCCTTCTCTGATCGGCCCATTTCTTCATTCTCCTTGATGCCTTCTCCAGGTACGCTTGCGCCACTTCGCTGGTCTTCTGCCACTCCTTGGCAAACTGATAAGCTCGTGGGCTGCTCCCACTATAACCCGCATCCACTGTGTGAGGCGTCAAAGGTTGTTGGCCTAACACCAACTCAAAAGGACTCCTGGAGGTTGAAGAGCTCTTTTGCAAATTGAAACAGAACTGAGCAACATCTAGCAAGTTCACCCAATTCTTCTGGTTGGCACTCACAAAATGCCTGAGATATTCCTCCAGTAATGCATTGAACCGCTCTGTCTGGCCATCTGTCTGCGGATGACAACTGGTGGAAAAGTTCAGATGAGATCCCAAGAGTCTAAAGAGTTCTGTCCAGAAACGCCCTGTAAACCTTGAATCTCTGTCACTGACGATAGTCTGAGGTACGCCCCAATACTTTACCACATGGCGTAGGAAAAGATAAGCTGTCTCCTCTGCTGAACAGTGTTTGGGGGCCGGAATGAAGGTTGCATACTTCGAGAACCGGTCCACCACAACAATAATGGAGCCATACTCCCCCACTTTTGGCAAAGCAGATATGAAGTCCATCGTCACACTTTCCCACGGACACTTCGGAACTGGCAGTGGTTCTAAGAGCCCTGTAGGCCTGTCTCGCTCCACCTTGTCCTGCTGACAAGTGAGGCAAGTCTTGGTATATTCACTGACATCATCCCGCATATTCGGCCAATAGTAGCCCCGTTCAAGTAGGGCCAATGTGCGATGACTACCCGGATGGCCGGCCCATTGAGTGTCATGGCATTCCCGCATCAACTCTCTGCGAAGTCCACCAGTGCGAGGTACATAGAGACGTCCTCCTTTTGTAACAAGTAACCCATCCTTGATATGGAACCGTCTCGTCCGACCAGCTTCTACTAGTGGCCAAAGAGTCTTGACTTGAGGGTCCATCTGCAACCCATCTCTAATCCTGGCCTGTAAGGTAGTCTGCATCTTGGTGATGCTCCTCTGAGCTTCAACGGCTAAGGTGGCAAGCTCTGCCTTGCGACTCAGTGCATCGGCAACTTGGTTAGTTCGGCCTGGCTTGTACTCAAGGACCATGTCGAACTCTGAAAGGAACTCCTGCCACCGAGCTTGCTTTGAAGTAAGCTTCTTCTGGGTTAAGAAGTGAGAGATGGCTATGTTGTCCGTCTTCACTACAAACTTTGAACCCAGCAAATAATGCCTCCATGTCCGAAGGCAATGGATCACCGCGAGCAACTCCTTCTCTTGAGTTGTATAGCGGCGTTCTGCTTCAGAAAGTTTCCGGCTCTCGTACGCTAAAGGATGTCCCTCCTGGACCAACACTCCACCGAGTGCAAAATCTGAAGCATCTGTTTGTACCTCAAAGGGCTTGCTCAAATCAGGGAGAGCAAGGACTGGATCCTCCATCACTGCTGATTTCAGATCATCAAATGCCTGCTGGCGCTCTTCGGACCAAACCCATGATTCTTCTTTCTTCAAAAGGTCGGTTAAAGGTGAGGCACGTCCAGAATAATCCTTGATAAACTTCCGATAGTAGTTCACCAAGCCAAGAAAGGACCGCAACTCAGATACTGTCGTTGGGGCCTTCCACTCATGAATGGCGCGAACCTTCGCCATATCCATCTTCAGCTTGCCACCACCAATGTAGTGGCCCAAGAAAGAGATCTCCTGTTGGGCAAAAGAACACTTTTCCTCCTTCACATAGAGGTGATTTGCCCGCAGCAATTCGAACACAATCCGCAAGTGTTCCATATGTTCCTCCAGAGTAGAGCTATATATCACAATATCATCAAGGTACACAACCACAAACTTGTCCAAGTATTCGTAGAAGATGTCATTCATCAGGGTACAGAAGGTAGCTGGAGCATTAGTTAAGCCAAATGGCATCACTAAGTACTCAAACGCTCCATACCGTGTGACGCAGGTGGTCTTAGGTTCATCTCCTTCGGCGATCCGAACTTGATGATATCCCGACCGCAAGTCAAGCTTCGTGAAGTACCGAGCTGCACCCAATTGATCGAACAAATCTGCAATCAAAGGAATAGGGTACTGGTTGCGAACAGTTACCTTGTTTAGAGCTCTGTAGTCAACACACATACGCAAGCTCCCATCATGTTTCTTCTGAAATAAGACCGGTGCTCCGTACGGTGCCTTTGATGGTCGAATGAAGCCTGAGTCAATGAGCTCACTCAACTGCTTCCTCAACTCAGCTAGCTCTGGAGCTGCCATCCTGTAGGGACGGCTAGCTGGAGGTTTCGCCCCCGGAATCAACTCAATCTTGTGATCGATGAGCCTTCGTGGAGGGAGTTGCTTCGGGAGTTCACTAGGCATCACATCCTTGAAAGTTGACAGAAGCTTCGTCACTGCATCTGGAACAGGATGTGACTCCTTTTCCCGCTCGTCTATCACCAAGGTAGCCAAGTATGTCTCCTCCCCCTTCTTGAGACCTTTCTTCAACTGTAGAGCGGAAATTCTCTTGTCCTTCGATTCAACGGCCATCGTTGGAATCATACAAGGAGAGTCTCCGAACATACACAGGGCCTCCAAGTAAGGCATTGGCACTGCTCTCGCCTCATGCAAGAACTCTATACCCAATATCACCTTGAAATCATCCATGGGAATAGCCATGAAGTTGGTCCTACCTGACCACCTACCCACCTCTATGGGCACGGCCTTCGCAACACCATGGATAGGCCTCGCAGCGGAGTTTACAGCTTTGATCTTGCTCGAGTCACTTTCTAACTTGAGACCCAAGCGTTGAGCTTCACCTTCAGCAATGAAGTTGTGGGTGGCACCCGTGTCTACCATAGCACGAGTTATCTTGCCACTGATTTTGAGTTCAACAAACAACAATCCCCTTGATGGATTCGTCTGCTTGTCAGCAACCTGCCCCTTCAAGGCATTCAATAACCGCAGAGCCCCCATCCTCGGCTCATCTGCCTCGGCATGAGATTGGGAGGCCTTCTGCAAAGGCTCTTGGCTATCGGTTATTGCTCGCAATGCATTGAGAGCACTCTTCTTGGGACATACCGCTACTCGATGTGGCCCTGCACACAAGAAGCACTTCAACTCCCTTGTCTTGTAACTTGCTGTTGAAGTGTAGGATGATGATGGTTGCTTGGAAGACGAGGCTCCCTTGCTAAACTGGCTCTTTGGCTTGTTGGTACTGCCCTCGTCCTTCCACGATGGAGGTTTTGGGTTGTTGCCACTCGATGCCGTCTTCTTCTTTTCACCAAAGCTGGTGTTGTAATCAGTTAATCTTTCGGCTGCTACATAAGCAGACGCGAGGTCCAGGACCTTCTGCCTCTGTAACTCAGTTCGAGCCCACGGTTTCAACCCATCCAAGAAGAAGAATAATCTATCTTCTTCGGCCATACCGTGAATGTCCAACATGAGTGTTGAATATTGCTTCACATACTCTCGAACGGTACCTGTATGTTGGATTTGCCTCAGCTTTTGCCTAGCCAAGAATCCCACATTCTCAGGTAGAAACTGATTCTTGAGTTCCTTTTTGAGGTCTTCCCAAGTATCAATAGTCACCGATCCATTCTGAATCGCAGTGTAACGAGTTCTCCACCATAACTTGGCATCCCCCTCTAAGAACATAGCGGCTGTTGTGACCTTATCTTGCTCCGTCTCAAGCTTGATCACATTCATATATTGTTCGAGATCGAACAAGAAATTCTCCAATTCCTTGGCATCTCGAGCTCCATTGTAATGCTTTGGTTCGGGTACCTTAACCTTCCTTCGACTCTCGGTCTCCCTCGGACCAGTCGAACCCGCTAGTTTGGTAAGGACATTCACCCTAGCATTCATCTCATCGAGCTGCTCTCGTACCACCTGGAACGAAGCTTGGTTTTCCTCTACCAAGGCTTCATAAACCTCACTACCCGATTGTTGGGCATTCTCCATGAGTTCCATTCGTGCAACCAGTTGTGCAAACCTCGCTTCCATCTCCTCG
>JAYMFD010001899.1:192500-195000 GCA_035771175.1 Paratinospora sagittata
CAAGTCTTAGGGACTAGGCCGTGCCCAGGTCAGGACCAGGTCGGGACCAGGCCGTGCCCAGGTCGTGACCAGGTCGTGACCAGGCCGTGCCCAGGCCGTGCCAAGGTCACGCCCAGGCCGTGCCCAGGTCGTGCCCAGGCCGTGCCAGGTTGTGCCCAGGCCGTGCCCAGGTCGTGCCCAGGTCGTGACCAGGCCGTGACCAGGCCGTGCCCGGGCCGTGACCAGGCCGTGCCCAGGTCGTGACCATGTCGTGCCCAGGTCGTGCCCGGGCCGTGCCCAAGTCTTAGGGACTAGGCCGTGCCCAGGCCGTGCCCAGGTCGTGAGCAGGCCGTGCCCAGGTCGTGACCAGGCCGTGCCCAGGTCACGCCCAGGCCGCGCCCAGGCCGCGCCCAGGCCGCGCCCAGGCCGTGCCCAGGTCGTGACCAGGCCGTGCCCAGGTCACGCCCAGGCCGTGCCCAGGTCGTGACCAGGCCGTGCCCAGGTCGTTCCCAGGCCGTGACCAGGCCGTGCCCGGGCCGTGACCAGGCCGTGGCCATGTCGTGACCATGTCGTGCCCAGGTCGTGCCCGGGCCGTGCCCAAGTCTTAGGGACTAGGCCAGGCCCAGGCCGTGCCCAGGTCGTGAGCAGGCCGTGCCCAGGTCGTGACCAGGCCGTGCCCAGGTCGTTCCCAGGCCGTGACCAGGCCGTGCCCGGGCCGTGACCAGGCCGTGCCCCGGCCGTGCCCCGGCCGTGCCCAGGTCGTGACCATGTCGTGCCCAGGTCGTGCCCAAGTCTTAGGGACAAGGCCGTGCCCCGGCCGTGCCCAGGTCGTGACCAGGCCGTGCCCAGATCGTGCCCTGGCCGTGACCAGGCCGTGACCAGGCCGTGCCCAGGTCGTGACCAGGCCGTGCCCAGGTCGTGACCAGGCCGTGCCCAGGTCGTGCCCAAGCCGTGACCAGGCCGTGCCCAGGTCGTGACCAGGCCGTGCCCAGGTCGTGCCCAGGCCATGCCCAGGCCGTGCCCAGGCCGTGCCCAGGCCGTGCCCAGGTCGTGACCAGGCCGTGCCCAGGCCGCGACCAGGCCGTGACCAGGCCGTGCCCAGGTCACGCCCAGGCCGTGACCAGGCCGTGCCCTGGTCATGACCATGTCATGCCCAGGTCGTGCCCGGGCCGTGCCCAAGTCTTAGGGACGAGGCCTTGCCCAGGTCATGCCCAGGCCTTGCCCAGGTCACGCCCAGGCCGTGCCCAGGTCACGCCCAGGCCGTGCCCAGGTCGTGACCAGGCCGTGCCCAGGTCACGCCCAGGCCGTGCCCAGGTCGTGACCAGGCCGTGCCCAGGCCGTGCCCGGGCCGTGACCAAGTCTTAGGGACGAGGCCGTGCCCAGGTCGTGCCCAGGCCGTGACCAGGCCGTGCCCAGGTCGTGACCAGGCCGTGCCCAGGGCGTGACCAGGCCGTGCCCAGGTCGTGCCCAGGCCGTGCCCAGGCCGTGCCCAGGCCGTGCCCAGGCCGTGACCCGGCCGTGCCCAGGCCGTGCCAAGGTCACGCCCAGGCCGTGACCAGGCCGTGCCCAGGTCGTGCCCGGGCCGTGCCCAAGTCTTAGGGACGAGGCCTTGCCCAGGTCATGCCCAGGCCTTGCCCAGGTCACGCCCAGGCCGTGCCCAGGTCACGCCCAGGCCGTGCCCAGGTCGTGACCAGGCCGTGCCCAGGTCACGCCCAGGCCGCGCCCAGGCCGTGCCCAGGTCGGGACCAGGCCGTGCCCAGGTCGTGCCTAGGCCGTGACCAGGCCGTGACCAGGCCGTGCCCGGGCCGTGAGCAGGCCGTGCCCAGGCCGCGCCCAGGTCGTGACCATGTCGTGCCCAGGTCGTGCCCAAGTCTTAGGGACTAGGCCGTGCCCAGGCCATGCCCAGGCCGTGCCCAAGTCTTGGCCTGGTCGCGACCACGCCGTGCCCGGGTGACGACGAGGCCGTGCTTTGGCCGTCACCGTGCAATCCAAGGTCTTGCTCGGGCCCCGACTAATTTAGGTTGGAGAACATTTGGTCATGAAATATAGTTGATATTTTCAATGCCCATTCATCACTTTTAACTCATGACCATCTTATTTGGTTTGTACGAAAGGCTCTGTAACGTTCTTACATGCCTAACCATTAGTTCAATATTATTTTTAACGAATACTCATCACAAATCTAATTTGTGATTTTTCCTTGGATAACATAATTTTTCTAATGCTAATAGTAATTTTTTAAATTTTTTAAAATTTTTTATTCTATTTTTTATATTTTTCTCCTATTTTTTGGAGAAAAAAATTAATAAAAAATAATTTATTTTGAAAAAAAAAATATTTTTTTATACCAAATAATTCTTTATCACATAAGCTTTCCAATGAGCTATTACTTGTCACGAGATTGCATACGGATTGAAAATAAAGGCCCAGTATGATTGGCCTCAACTTTTGATGTTTCCTTTTGGAGATGAGGTAAAAGCTTAACATCTACTATAGGGGGGAGAGGGTGTTCAGGAGGTTC
>JAYMFD010001899.1:225000-232500 GCA_035771175.1 Paratinospora sagittata
TTAGGGACTAGGCCGTGCCCAGGCCGTGCCCAGGGCGTGACCAGGCCGTGCCCAGGTCGTGCCCAGGCCGTGACCAGGCCGTGCCCAGGTCGTGACCAGGGCGTGACCAGGCCGTGCCCAGGCCGTGCCCGGCCCGTGACCAGGCCGTGCCCAGGTCGTGACCATGTCGTGCCCAGGCCGTGCCCGGGCCGTGCCCAAGTCTTAGGGACTAGGCCGTGCCCAGGTCAGGACCAGGTCGGGACCAGGCCGTGCCCAGGTCGTGACCAGGTCGTGACCAGGCCGTGCCCAGGCCGTGCCAAGGTCACGCCCAGGCCGTGCCCAGGTCGTGCCCAGGCCGTGCCAGGTTGTGCCCAGGCCGTGCCCAGGTCGTGCCCAGGTCGTGACCAGGCCGTGACCAGGCCGTGCCCGGGCCGTGACCAGGCCGTGCCCAGGTCGTGACCATGTCGTGCCCAGGTCGTGACCAGGGCGTGACCAGGCCGTGCCCAGGCCGTGCCCGGCCCGTGACCAGGCCGTGCCCAGGTCGTGACCATGTCGTGCCCAGGCCGTGCCCGGGCCGTGCCCAAGTCTTAGGGACTAGGCCGTGCCCAGGTCAGGACCAGGTCGGGACCAGGCCGTGCCCAGGTCGTGACCAGGTCGTGACCAGGCCGTGCCCAGGCCGTGCCAAGGTCACGCCCAGGCCGTGCCCAGGTCGTGCCCAGGCCGTGCCAGGTTGTGCCCAGGCCGTGCCCAGGTCGTGCCCAGGTCGTGACCAGGCCGTGACCAGGCCGTGCCCGGGCCGTGACCAGGCCGTGCCCAGGTCGTGACCATGTCGTGCCCAGGTCGTGCCCGGGCCGTGCCCAAGTCTTAGGGACTAGGCCGTGCCCAGGCCGTGCCCAGGTCGTGAGCAGGCCGTGCCCAGGTCGTGACCAGGCCGTGCCCAGGTCACGCCCAGGCCGCGCCCAGGCCGCGCCCAGGCCGCGCCCAGGCCGCGCCCAGGCCGTGCCCAGGTCGTGACCAGGCCGTGCCCAGGTCACGCCCAGGCCGTGCCCAGGTCGTGACCAGGCCGTGCCCAGGTCGTTCCCAGGCCGTGACCAGGCCGTGCCCGGGCCGTGACCAGGCCGTGGCCATGTCGTGACCATGTCGTGCCCAGGTCGTGCCCGGGCCGTGCCCAAGTCTTAGGGACTAGGCCAGGCCCAGGCCGTGCCCAGGTCGTGAGCAGGCCGTGCCCAGGTCGTGACCAGGCCGTGCCCAGGTCGTTCCCAGGCCGTGACCAGGCCGTGCCCGGGCCGTGACCAGGCCGTGCCCCGGCCGTGCCCCGGCCGTGCCCAGGTCGTGACCATGTCGTGCCCAGGTCGTGCCCAAGTCTTAGGGACAAGGCCGTGCCCCGGCCGTGCCCAGGTCGTGACCAGGCCGTGCCCAGGTCGTGCCCTGGCCGTGACCAGGCCGTGACCAGGCCGTGCCCAGGTCGTGACCAGGCCGTGCCCAGGTCGTGACCAGGCCGTGCCCAGGTCGTGCCCAAGCCGTGACCAGGCCGTGCCCAGGTCGTGACCAGGCCGTGCCCAGGTCGTGCCCAGGCCATGCCCAGGCCGTGCCCAGGCCGTGCCCAGGCCGTGCCCAGGTCGTGACCAGGCCGTGCCCAGGCCGCGACCAGGCCGTGACCAGGCCGTGCCCAGGTCACGCCCAGGCCGTGACCAGGCCGTGCCCTGGTCATGACCATGTCATGCCCAGGTCGTGCCCGGGCCGTGCCCAAGTCTTAGGGACGAGGCCTTGCCCAGGTCATGCCCAGGCCTTGCCCAGGTCACGCCCAGGCCGTGCCCAGGTCACGCCCAGGCCGTGCCCAGGTCGTGACCAGGCCGTGCCCAGGTCACGCCCAGGCCGTGCCCAGGTCACGCCCAGGCCGTGCCCAGGTCGTGACCAGGCCGTGCCCAGGCCGTGCCCGGGCCGTGACCAAGTCTTAGGGACGAGGCCGTGCCCAGGTCGTGCCCAGGCCGTGACCAGGCCGTGCCCAGGTCGTGACCAGGCCGTGCCCAGGGCGTGACCAGGCCGTGCCCAGGTCGTGCCCAGGCCGTGCCCAGGCCGTGCCCAGGCCGTGCCCAGGCCGTGACCCGGCCGTGCCCAGTGTCACGGGACAACTTTGGAACAAGGCAATTCCCGTGCGGCACCCGGCAATTCACTAGCAGGGTCAGCCTAACTGCAAGCAACAAGCAATAGCAACACAAAGTAGAAGGCAACAAGTAATGGAAATAATGATTTTATTAGTATCAAATGAACTGTTACAATACACTGGGTCAACACGAAAGAACACACACGCACCCTAGGGGAGCAGGTATCGCTAGAGCACCACACCACTAGCAATAGTGAGTAGCAACAAGGGACAAGGCAACACACGTTGGTAGCTTTCCTTGGGACTCGAATGTAGGGGAACACCTATGCACTATTCTAGGCGACTACCACCTCCCCTACAAGGTAGATGTTAAGCTTTTCAACTATCTCCAAAAGGAAACATCAAAATGTGAGGCCAATCATACTGGGCCTTTATTACAAAAATGCCACCCGAAATACAAAACAAAATACATGACGGTGCATGGGACAACATGACCGTGACAGACTCCCCCACTTAAAACGACGACACCCCTGTCGGCGGGCTGGCTAAGTACTTGAGGATCTCTGCTTCATGCCCCGTCAACGCACTGTCTGGTTCCCAACTGGCTTCAGCTTCAGGCAAGTTCTTCCACTTGACTAAGTATTCTGACTGAAATTGCTTCTGTGAAGGTCCGGGAACCCGACGATCTGCTACAATGAACTCCACCTCACGAACAGGTCTATACTTGATGTTGGCTGCTGGTCTTGATGAGCTTGCACGATCTGAGTCTTCCTGATCAACATGGCACGGCTTCAGGTTGCTGGCGTGAAAAACTGGATGGAGATTCTTCCACTGTGCTGGCAACTCAACCCGATACGCTGCTTTCCCAACACGCTCTGTGATAGGAAATGGCCCTTCATATTTGCGAACCAACTTCTTGTTCACCTTTCTGAGGAACCTCATAATATCTGGTTGAAGCTTGATGAAGACTTGATCTCCGACCTGGAATGATGCTGGCTTCCTTCTCTGATCGGCCCATTTCTTCATTCTCCTTGATGCCTTCTCCAGGTACGCTTGCGCCACTTCGCTGGTCTTCTGCCACTCCTTGGCAAACTGATAAGCTCGTGGGCTGCTCCCACTATAACCCGCATCCACTGTGTGAGGCGTCAAAGGTTGTTGGCCTAACACCAACTCAAAAGGACTCCTGGAGGTTGAAGAGCTCTTTTGCAAATTGAAACAGAACTGAGCAACATCTAGCAAGTTCACCCAATTCTTCTGGTTGGCACTCACAAAATGCCTGAGATATTCCTCCAGTAATGCATTGAACCGCTCTGTCTGGCCATCTGTCTGCGGATGACAACTGGTGGAAAAGTTCAGATGAGATCCCAAGAGTCTAAAGAGTTCTGTCCAGAAACGCCCTGTAAACCTTGAATCTCTGTCACTGACGATAGTCTGAGGTACGCCCCAATACTTTACCACATGGCGTAGGAAAAGATAAGCTGTCTCCTCTGCTGAACAGTGTTTGGGGGCCGGAATGAAGGTTGCATACTTCGAGAACCGGTCCACCACAACAATAATGGAGCCATACTCCCCCACTTTTGGCAAAGCAGATATGAAGTCCATCGTCACACTTTCCCACGGACACTTCGGAACTGGCAGTGGTTCTAAGAGCCCTGTAGGCCTGTCTCGCTCCACCTTGTCCTGCTGACAAGTGAGGCAAGTCTTGGTATATTCACTGACATCATCCCGCATATTCGGCCAATAGTAGCCCCGTTCAAGTAGGGCCAATGTGCGATGACTACCCGGATGGCCGGCCCATTGAGTGTCATGGCATTCCCGCATCAACTCTCTGCGAAGTCCACCAGTGCGAGGTACATAGAGACGTCCTCCTTTTGTAACAAGTAACCCATCCTTGATATGGAACCGTCTCGTCCGACCAGCTTCTACTAGTGGCCAAAGAGTCTTGACTTGAGGGTCCATCTGCAACCCATCTCTAATCCTGGCCTGTAAGGTAGTCTGCATCTTGGTGATGCTCCTCTGAGCTTCAACGGCTAAGGTGGCAAGCTCTGCCTTGCGACTCAGTGCATCGGCAACTTGGTTAGTTCGGCCTGGCTTGTACTCAAGGACCATGTCGAACTCTGAAAGGAACTCCTGCCACCGAGCTTGCTTTGAAGTAAGCTTCTTCTGGGTTAAGAAGTGAGAGATGGCTATGTTGTCCGTCTTCACTACAAACTTTGAACCCAGCAAATAATGCCTCCATGTCCGAAGGCAATGGATCACCGCGAGCAACTCCTTCTCTTGAGTTGTATAGCGGCGTTCTGCTTCAGAAAGTTTCCGGCTCTCGTACGCTAAAGGATGTCCCTCCTGGACCAACACTCCACCGAGTGCAAAATCTGAAGCATCTGTTTGTACCTCAAAGGGCTTGCTCAAATCAGGGAGAGCAAGGACTGGATCCTCCATCACTGCTGATTTCAGATCATCAAATGCCTGCTGGCGCTCTTCGGACCAAACCCATGATTCTTCTTTCTTCAAAAGGTCGGTTAAAGGTGAGGCACGTCCAGAATAATCCTTGATAAACTTCCGATAGTAGTTCACCAAGCCAAGAAAGGACCGCAACTCAGATACTGTCGTTGGGGCCTTCCACTCATGAATGGCGCGAACCTTCGCCATATCCATCTTCAGCTTGCCACCACCAATGTAGTGGCCCAAGAAAGAGATCTCCTGTTGGGCAAAAGAACACTTTTCCTCCTTCACATAGAGGTGATTTGCCCGCAGCAATTCGAACACAATCCGCAAGTGTTCCATATGTTCCTCCAGAGTAGAGCTATATATCACAATATCATCAAGGTACACAACCACAAACTTGTCCAAGTATTCGTAGAAGATGTCATTCATCAGGGTACAGAAGGTAGCTGGAGCATTAGTTAAGCCAAATGGCATCACTAAGTACTCAAACGCTCCATACCGTGTGACGCAGGTGGTCTTAGGTTCATCTCCTTCGGCGATCCGAACTTGATGATATCCCGACCGCAAGTCAAGCTTCGTGAAGTACCGAGCTGCACCCAATTGATCGAACAAATCTGCAATCAAAGGAATAGGGTACTGGTTGCGAACAGTTACCTTGTTTAGAGCTCTGTAGTCAACACACATACGCAAGCTCCCATCATGTTTCTTCTGAAATAAGACCGGTGCTCCGTACGGTGCCTTTGATGGTCGAATGAAGCCTGAGTCAATGAGCTCACTCAACTGCTTCCTCAACTCAGCTAGCTCTGGAGCTGCCATCCTGTAGGGACGGCTAGCTGGAGGTTTCGCCCCCGGAATCAACTCAATCTTGTGATCGATGAGCCTTCGTGGAGGGAGTTGCTTCGGGAGTTCACTAGGCATCACATCCTTGAAAGTTGACAGAAGCTTCGTCACTGCATCTGGAACAGGATGTGACTCCTTTTCCCGCTCGTCTATCACCAAGGTAGCCAAGTATGTCTCCTCCCCCTTCTTGAGACCTTTCTTCAACTGTAGAGCGGAAATTCTCTTGTCCTTCGATTCAACGGCCATCGTTGGAATCATACAAGGAGAGTCTCCGAACATACACAGGGCCTCCAAGTAAGGCATTGGCACTGCTCTCGCCTCATGCAAGAACTCTATACCCAATATCACCTTGAAATCATCCATGGGAATAGCCATGAAGTTGGTCCTACCTGACCACCTACCCACCTCTATGGGCACGGCCTTCGCAACACCATGGATAGGCCTCGCAGCGGAGTTTACAGCTTTGATCTTGCTCGAGTCACTTTCTAACTTGAGACCCAAGCGTTGAGCTTCACCTTCAGCAATGAAGTTGTGGGTGGCACCCGTGTCTACCATAGCACGAGTTATCTTGCCACTGATTTTGAGTTCAACAAACAACAATCCCCTTGATGGATTCGTCTGCTTGTCAGCAACCTGCCCCTTCAAGGCATTCAATAACCGCAGAGCCCCCATCCTCGGCTCATCTGCCTCGGCATGAGATTGGGAGGCCTTCTGCAAAGGCTCTTGGCTATCGGTTATTGCTCGCAATGCATTGAGAGCACTCTTCTTGGGACATACCGCTACTCGATGTGGCCCTGCACACAAGAAGCACTTCAACTCCCTTGTCTTGTAACTTGCTGTTGAAGTGTAGGATGATGATGGTTGCTTGGAAGACGAGGCTCCCTTGCTAAACTGGCTCTTTGGCTTGTTGGTACTGCCCTCGTCCTTCCACGATGGAGGTTTTGGGTTGTTGCCACTCGATGCCGTCTTCTTCTTTTCACCAAAGCTGGTGTTGTAATCAGTTAATCTTTCGGCTGCTACATAAGCAGACGCGAGGTCCAGGACCTTCTGCCTCTGTAACTCAGTTCGAGCCCACGGTTTCAACCCATCCAAGAAGAAGAATAATCTATCTTCTTCGGCCATACCGTGAATGTCCAACATGAGTGTTGAATATTGCTTCACATACTCTCGAACGGTACCTGTATGTTGGATTTGCCTCAGCTTTTGCCTAGCCAAGAATCCCACATTCTCAGGTAGAAACTGATTCTTGAGTTCCTTTTTGAGGTCTTCCCAAGTATCAATAGTCACCGATCCATTCTGAATCGCAGTGTAACGAGTTCTCCACCATAACTTGGCATCCCCCTCTAAGAACATAGCGGCTGTTGTGACCTTATCTTGCTCCGTCTCAAGCTTGATCACATTCATATATTGTTCGAGATCGAACAAGAAATTCTCCAATTCCTTGGCATCTCGAGCTCCATTGTAATGCTTTGGTTCGGGTACCTTAACCTTCCTTCGACTCTCGGTCTCCCTCGGACCAGTCGAACCCGCTAGTTTGGTAAGGACATTCACCCTAGCATTCATCTCATCGAGCTGCTCTCGTACCACCTGGAACGAAGCTTGGTTTTCCTCTACCAAGGCTTCATAAACCTCACTACCCGATTGTTGGGCATTCTCCATGAGTTCCATTCGTGCAACCAGTTGTGCAAACCTCGCTTCCATCTCCTCGGAACGCGCTACTCGAGCTTCCAGTTCTTCGAACCTTTCCTTGGTCGATCTTTTTTGTTCAGCCATTCTCTTGCTTGGCTCTGATACCACTTGTCACGGGACAACTTTGGAACAAGGCAATTCCCGTGCGGCACCCGGCAATTCACTAGCAGGGTCAGCCTAACTGCAAGCAACAAGCAATAGCAACACAAAGTAGAAGGCAACAAGTAATGGAAATAATGATTTTATTAGTATCAAATGAACTGTTACAATACACTGGGTCAACACGAAAGAACACACACGCACCCTAGGGGAGCAGGTATCGCTAGAGCACCACACCACTAGCAATAGTGAGTAGCAACAAGGGACAAGGCAACACACGTTGGTAGCTTTCCTTGGGACTCGAATGTAGGGGAACACCTATGCACTATTCTAGGCGACTACCA
>JAYMFD010001899.1:242500-245000 GCA_035771175.1 Paratinospora sagittata
AGGCCGTGCCCAGGTCGTGACCAGGCCGTGCCCAGGTCGTTCCCAGGCCGTGACCAGGCCGTGCCCGGGCCGTGACCAGGCCGTGGCCATGTCGTGACCATGTCGTGCCCAGGTCGTGCCCGGGCCGTGCCCAAGTCTTAGGGACTAGGCCAGGCCCAGGCCGTGCCCAGGTCGTGAGCAGGCCGTGCCCAGGTCGTGACCAGGCCGTGCCCAGGTCGTTCCCAGGCCGTGACCAGGCCGTGCCCGGGCCGTGACCAGGCCGTGCCCCGGCCGTGCCCAGGTCGTGACCATGTCGTGCCCAGGTCGTGCCCAAGTCTTAGGGACAAGGCCGTGCCCCGGCCGTGCCCAGGTCGTGACCAGGCCGTGCCCAGGTCGTGCCCTGGCCGTGACCAGGCCGTGACCAGGCCGTGCCCAGGTCGTGACCAGGCCGTGCCCAGGTCGTGACCAGGCCGTGCCCAGGTCGTGCCCAAGCCGTGACCAGGCCGTGCCCAGGTCGTGACCAGGCCGTGCCCAGGTCGTGCCCAGGCCATGCCCAGGCCGTGCCCAGGCCGTGCCCAGGCCGTGCCCAGGTCGTGACCAGGCCGTGCCCAGGCCGCGACCAGGCCGTGACCAGGCCGTGCCCAGGTCACGCCCAGGCCGTGACCAGGCCGTGCCCTGGTCATGACCATGTCATGCCCAGGTCGTGCCCGGGCCGTGCCCAAGTCTTAGGGACGAGGCCTTGCCCAGGTCATGCCCAGGCCTTGCCCAGGTCACGCCCAGGCCGTGCCCAGGTCACGCCCAGGCCGTGCCCAGGTCGTGACCAGGCCGTGCCCAGGTCACGCCCAGGCCGTGCCCAGGTCACGCCCAGGCCGTGCCCAGGTCGTGACCAGGCCGTGCCCAGGCCGTGCCCGGGCCGTGACCAAGTCTTAGGGACGAGGCCGTGCCCAGGTCGTGCCCAGGCCGTGACCAGGCCGTGCCCAGGTCGTGACCAGGCCGTGCCCAGGGCGTGACCAGGCCGTGCCCAGGTCGTGCCCAGGCCGTGCCCAGGCCGTGCCCAGGCCGTGCCCAGGCCGTGACCCGGCCGTGCCCAGGCCGTGCCAAGGTCACGCCCAGGCCGTGACCAGGCCGTGCCCTGGTCAGGACCAGGCCGTGCCCAGGTCGTGCCCGGGCCGTGCCCAAGTCTTAGGGACGAGGCCTTGCCCAGGTCATGCCCAGGCCTTGCCCAGGTCACGCCCAGGCCGTGCCCAGGTCACGCCCAGGCCGTGCCCAGGTCGTGACCAGGCCGTGCCCAGGTCACGCCCAGGCCGCGCCCAGGCCGTGCCCAGGTCGGGACCAGGCCGTGCCCAGGTCGTGCCTAGGCCGTGACCAGGCCGTGACCAGGCCGTGCCCGGGCCGTGAGCAGGCCGTGCCCAGGCCGCGCCCAGGTCGTGACCATGTCGTGCCCAGGTCGTGCCCAAGTCTTAGGGACTAGGCCGTGCCCAGGCCATGCCCAGGCCGTGCCCAAGTCTTGGCCTGGTCGCGACCACGCCGTGCCCGGGTGACGACGAGGCCGTGCTTTGGCCGTCACCGTGCAATCCAAGGTCTTGCTCGGGCCCCGACTAATTTAGGTTGGAGAACATTTGGTCATGAAATATAGTTGATATTTTCAATGCCCATTCATCACTTTTAACTCATGACCATCTTATTTGGTTTGTACGAAAGGCTCTGTAACGTTCTTACATGCCTAACCATTAGTTCAATATTATTTTTAACGAATACTCATCACAAATCTAATTTGTGATTTTTCCTTGGATAACATAATTTTTCTAATGCTAATAGTAATTTTTTAAATTTTTTAAAATTTTTTATTCTATTTTTTATATTTTTCTCCTATTTTTTGGAGAAAAAAATTAATAAAAAATAATTTATTTTGAAAAAAAAAATATTTTTTTATACCAAATAATTCTTTATCACATAAGCTTTCCAATGAGCTATTACTTGTCACGAGATTGCATACGGATTGAAAATAAAGGCCCAGTATGATTGGCCTCAACTTTTGATGTTTCCTTTTGGAGATGAGGTAAAAGCTTAACATCTACTATAGGGGGGAGAGGGTGTTCAGGAGGTTCCACATAGTGTGCTAGACTAGTCCCCCCTCTAGCACACTATCGTCGGGGTGATAGCTTGCTAATAGCGGGGCAATATACGTATTGGATGATCGTTGTGGGTTAAATTTCCCCATTATTAGCTCGGTACCACTCCGGTATCGATTGTCCCTAGATTTTTGTTGCGACCAGGCCGCGACAAGGCTGCGACCAGGCCGTGACCAAGTCGCGACCAGGCCACAAGCAGGAAGTAACCGAAAACCGACCGGGAAGCAACCGAGGGCATTCGAGGTGATATCAAGCTAATAACTGGGCGAATTCGTTGTCGGTTAAATCTCCCTATTATTAGCTTGCTACCACCCCGATATCGATTCAATCGATTGTCCGTAGATTTTGGTTGTGACCAGGCCGTGAGTAGGTAACGACCAGCCCGTGAC
>JAYMFD010001899.1:275000-277500 GCA_035771175.1 Paratinospora sagittata
CCAGGCCGTGCCCAGGTCGTGACCATGTCGTGCCCAGGTCGTGCCCGGGCCGTGCCCAAGTCTTAGGGACTAGGCCGTGCCCAGGCCGTGCCCAGGTCGTGAGCAGGCCGTGCCCAGGTCGTGACCAGGCCGTGCCCAGGTCACGCCCAGGCCGCGCCCAGGCCGCGCCCAGGCCGCGCCCAGGCCGTGCCCAGGTCGTGACCAGGCCGTGCCCAGGTCACGCCCAGGCCGTGCCCAGGTCGTGACCAGGCCGTGCCCAGGTCGTTCCCAGGCCGTGACCAGGCCGTGCCCGGGCCGTGACCAGGCCGTGGCCATGTCGTGACCATGTCGTGCCCAGGTCGTGCCCGGGCCGTGCCCAAGTCTTAGGGACTAGGCCAGGCCCAGGCCGTGCCCAGGTCGTGAGCAGGCCGTGCCCAGGTCGTGACCAGGCCGTGCCCAGGTCGTTCCCAGGCCGTGACCAGGCCGTGCCCGGGCCGTGACCAGGCCGTGCCCCGGCCGTGCCCCGGCCGTGCCCAGGTCGTGACCATGTCGTGCCCAGGTCGTGCCCAAGTCTTAGGGACAAGGCCGTGCCCCGGCCGTGCCCAGGTCGTGACCAGGCCGTGCCCAGGTCGTGCCCTGGCCGTGACCAGGCCGTGACCAGGCCGTGCCCAGGTCGTGACCAGGCCGTGCCCAGGTCGTGACCAGGCCGTGCCCAGGTCGTGCCCAAGCCGTGACCAGGCCGTGCCCAGGTCGTGACCAGGCCGTGCCCAGGTCGTGCCCAGGCCATGCCCAGGCCGTGCCCAGGCCGTGCCCAGGCCGTGCCCAGGTCGTGACCAGGCCGTGCCCAGGCCGCGACCAGGCCGTGACCAGGCCGTGCCCAGGTCACGCCCAGGCCGTGACCAGGCCGTGCCCTGGTCATGACCATGTCATGCCCAGGTCGTGCCCGGGCCGTGCCCAAGTCTTAGGGACGAGGCCTTGCCCAGGTCATGCCCAGGCCTTGCCCAGGTCACGCCCAGGCCGTGCCCAGGTCACGCCCAGGCCGTGCCCAGGTCGTGACCAGGCCGTGCCCAGGTCACGCCCAGGCCGTGCCCAGGTCACGCCCAGGCCGTGCCCAGGTCGTGACCAGGCCGTGCCCAGGCCGTGCCCGGGCCGTGACCAAGTCTTAGGGACGAGGCCGTGCCCAGGTCGTGCCCAGGCCGTGACCAGGCCGTGCCCAGGTCGTGACCAGGCCGTGCCCAGGGCGTGACCAGGCCGTGCCCAGGTCGTGCCCAGGCCGTGCCCAGGCCGTGCCCAGGCCGTGCCCAGGCCGTGACCCGGCCGTGCCCAGGCCGTGCCAAGGTCACGCCCAGGCCGTGACCAGGCCGTGCCCTGGTCAGGACCAGGCCGTGCCCAGGTCGTGCCCGGGCCGTGCCCAAGTCTTAGGGACGAGGCCTTGCCCAGGTCATGCCCAGGCCTTGCCCAGGTCACGCCCAGGCCGTGCCCAGGTCACGCCCAGGCCGTGCCCAGGTCGTGACCAGGCCGTGCCCAGGTCACGCCCAGGCCGCGCCCAGGCCGTGCCCAGGTCGGGACCAGGCCGTGCCCAGGTCGTGCCTAGGCCGTGACCAGGCCGTGACCAGGCCGTGCCCGGGCCGTGAGCAGGCCGTGCCCAGGCCGCGCCCAGGTCGTGACCATGTCGTGCCCAGGTCGTGCCCAAGTCTTAGGGACTAGGCCGTGCCCAGGCCATGCCCAGGCCGTGCCCAAGTCTTGGCCTGGTCGCGACCACGCCGTGCCCGGGTGACGACGAGGCCGTGCTTTGGCCGTCACCGTGCAATCCAAGGTCTTGCTCGGGCCCCGACTAATTTAGGTTGGAGAACATTTGGTCATGAAATATAGTTGATATTTTCAATGCCCATTCATCACTTTTAACTCATGACCATCTTATTTGGTTTGTACGAAAGGCTCTGTAACGTTCTTACATGCCTAACCATTAGTTCAATATTATTTTTAACGAATACTCATCACAAATCTAATTTGTGATTTTTCCTTGGATAACATAATTTTTCTAATGCTAATAGTAATTTTTTAAATTTTTTAAAATTTTTTATTCTATTTTTTATATTTTTCTCCTATTTTTTGGAGAAAAAAATTAATAAAAAATAATTTATTTTGAAAAAAAAAATATTTTTTTATACCAAATAATTCTTTATCACATAAGCTTTCCAATGAGCTATTACTTGTCACGAGATTGCATACGGATTGAAAATAAAGGCCCAGTATGATTGGCCTCAACTTTTGATGTTTCCTTTTGGAGATGAGGTAAAAGCTTAACATCTACTATAGGGGGGAGAGGGTGTTCAGGAGGTTCCACATAGTGTGCTAGACTAGTCCCCCCTCTAGCACACTATCGTCGGGGTGATAGCTTGCTAATAGCGGGGCAATATACGTATTGGATGATCGTTGTGGGTTAAATTTCCCCATTATTAGCTCGGTACCACTCCGGTATCGATTGTCCCTAGATTTTTGTTGCGACCAGGCCGCGACA
>JAYMFD010003445.1:0-83777 GCA_035771175.1 Paratinospora sagittata
TCGAACATCCCGATGAATTTTTGACCACTAAATATCAAATTTTGGTTTAAATGAACTAAATTTACTTAGAAAATGTGTTCGATGCAATCGCTACAATCCACCAGATTGCTTTCTCCACCAACTCTTTGAGCGAGTCCCAATATCCTTCTAGGAAGCCCCGGAATAGATGGAACTCCGTTCCAATATCCCGGTGAATTTTTGACCCCCAAATCTCAAATTTTGGTTTAAATGAACTAAATTTACTTAGAAAATGTGATTGAGGCAATCGCGATCAATCCACCGGATTGCTTTCTCCACCTACTCTTTAAGCGAGTCCCAATACCCTTCTAGCAACCCCCCAGAATAGATGGAACTCCGTTCGAACATCCCGATGAATTTTTGACCCCTAAATATCAAATTTTGGTTTAAATGAATTAAATTTACTTAGAAAATGTGTTTGAGGCAATCGCTACCAATCCACCAGATTGCTTTCTCCACCAACTCTTTGAGCGAGTCCCAATATCCTTCTAGGAAGCCCCGGAATAGATGGAACTCCGTTCCAATATCCCGGTGAATTTTTGACCCCCAAATCTCAAATTTTGGTTTAAATGAACTAAATTTACTTAGAAAATGTGTTTGAGGCAATCGCAACCAATCCACCAGATTGCTTTCTCCACCAACTCTTTGAGCGAGTCCCAATATCCTTCTACGAAGCCCCGGAATAGATGGAACTCCGTTCCAATATCCCGGTGAATTTTTGACCCCCAAATCTCAAATTTTGGTTTAAATGAACTAAATTTACTTAGAAAATGTGATTGAGGCAATCGCGATCAATCCACCGGATTGCTTTCTCCACCTACTCTTTAAGCGAGTCCCAATACCCTTCTAGCAACCCCCCAGAATAGATGGAACTCCGTTCGAACATCCCGATGAATTTTTGACCCCTAAATATCAAATTTTGGTTTAAATGAATTAAATTTACTTAGAAAATGTGTTTGAGGCAATCGCTACCAATCCACCAGATTGCTTTCTCCACCAACTCTTTGAGCGAGTCCCAATATCCTTCTAGGAAGCCCCGGAATAGATGGAACTCCGTTCCAATATCCCGGTGAATTTTTGACCCCCAAATCTCAAATTTTGGTTTAAATGAACTAAATTTACTTAGAAAATGTGTTTGAGGCAATCGCGATCAATCCACCGGATTGCTTTCTCCACCTACTCTTTAAGCGAGTTCCAATATCCTTCTAGCAACCCCCCAGAATAGAGGGAACTCCGTTCGAGCATCCCGATGAATTTTTGACCACTAAATATCAAATTTTGGTTTAAATGAACTAAATTTACTTAGAAAATGTGTTCGATGCAATCGCTACCAATCCACCAGATTGCTTTCTCCACCAACTCTTTGAGCGAGTCCCAATATCCTTCTAGGAAGCCCCGGAATAGATGGAACTCCGTTCCAATATCCCGGTGAATTTTTGACCCCCAAATCTCAAATTTTGGTTTAAATGAACTAAATTTACTTAGAAAATGTGATTGAGGCAATCGCGATCAATCCACCGGATTGCTTTCTCCACCTACTCTTTAAGCGAGTCCCAATACCCTTCTAGCAACCCCCCAGAATAGATGGAACTCCGTTCGAACATCCCGATGAATTTTTGACCCCTAAATATCAAATTTTGGTTTAAATGAATTAAATTTACTTAGAAAATGTGTTTGAGGCAATCGCTACCAATCCACCAGATTGCTTTCTCCACCAACTCTTTGAGCGAGTCCCAATATCCTTCTAGGAAGCCCCGGAATAGATGGAACTCCGTTCCAATATCCCGGTGAATTTTTGACCCCCAAATCTCAAATTTTGGTTTAAATGAACTAAATTTACTTAGAAAATGTGTTTGAGGCAATCGCAACCAATCCACCAGATTGCTTTCTCCACCAACTCTTTGAGCGAGTCCCAATATCCTTCTACGAAGCCCCGGAATAGATGGAACTCCGTTCCAATATCCCGGTGAATTTTTGACCCCCAAATCTCAAATTTTGGTTTAAATGAACTAAATTTACTTAGAAAATGTGTTTGAGGCAATCGCGATCAATCCACCGGATTGCTTTCTCCACCTACTCTTTAAGCGAGTCCCAATATCCTTCTAGCAACCCCCCAGAATAGATGGAACTCCGTTCGAACATCCCGATGAATTTTTGACCCCTAAATATCAAATTTTGGTTTAAATGAACTAAATTTACTTAAAAAATGTGTTTGAGGCAATCGCGATCAATCCACCGGATTGCTTTCTCCACCTACTCTTTAAGCGAGTCCCAATATCCTTCTATCAAGCCCCCAGAATAGATGGAACTCCGTTCGAATATCCCGATGAATTTTTGACCCCTAAATATCAAATTTTGGTTTAAATGAACTAAATTTACTTAGAAAATGTGTTCGAGGCAATCGCTACCAATCCACCAGATTGCTTTCTCCACCAACTTTTTGAGCGAGTCCCAATATCCTTTTAAGAACCCCCGGAATAGATGGAACTCCATTCTAATATCCCGGTGAACATTTGACCCCCAAATCTCAAATTTTGGTTTAAATGAACTAAATTTACTTAGAAAATGTGTTTGAGGCAATCGCGATCAATCCACCGGATTGCTTTCTCCACCTACTCTTTAAGCGAGTCCCAATATCCTTCTAGCAACACCCCAGAATAGATGGAACTCCGTTCGAACATCCCGATGAATTTTTGACCCCTAAATATCAAATTTTGGTTTAAATGAACTAAATTTACTTAGAAAATGTGTTTGAGGCAATCGCTACCAATCCACCAGATTGCTTTCTCCACCAACTCTTTGAGCGAGTCCCAATATCCTTTAAGGAAGCCCCGGAATAGATTGAACTCCGTTCCAATATCCCGGTAAATTTTTGACCCCCAAATCTCAAATTTTGGTTTAAATGAACTAAATTTTCTTAGAAAATGTGTTTGAGGCAATCGCGATCAATCCACCGGATTGCATACTCCACCTACTCTTTAAGCGAGTTCCAATATCCTTCTAGCAACCCCCAGAATAGAAGGAACTCCGTTCGAACATCCCGATGAATTTTTGACCCCTAAATATCAAATTTTGGTTTAAATGAACTAAATTTACTTAGAAAATGTGTTTGAGGCAATCGCGATCAATCCACCGGATTGCTTTCTCTACCTACTCTTTAAGCGAGTCCCAATATCCTTCTAGCAACCCCCCAGAATAAATGGAACTCCGTTCGAACATCCTGATGAATTTTTGACCACTAAATATCAAATTTTGGTTTAAATGAACTAAATTTACTTAAAAAATGTGTTTGAGGCAATCGCGATCAATCCACCGGATTGCTTTCTCCACCTACTCTTTAAGCGAGTCCCAATATCCTTCTATCAACCCCCCAGAATAGATGGAACTCCATTCTAATATCCCGGTGAACATTTGACCCCCAAATCTCAAATTTTGGTTTAAATGAACTAAATTTACTTAGAAAATGTGTTTGAGGCAATCGCGATCAATCCACCGGATTCCTTTCTCCACCTACTCTTTAAGCGAGTCCCAATATCCTTCTAGCAACACCCCAGAATAGATGGAACTCCGTTCGAACATCCCGATGAATTTTTGACCCCTAAATATCAAATTTTGGTTTAAATGAACTAAATTTACTTAGAAAATGTGTTTGAGGCAATCGCTACCAATCCACCAGATTGCTTTCTCCACCAACTCTTTGAGCGAGTCCCAATATCCTTCTAGGAAGCCCCGGAATAGATGGAACTCCGTTCCAATATCCCGGTGAATTTTTGACCCCCAAATCTCAAATTTTGGTTTAAATGAACTAAATTTACTTAGAAAATGTGTTTGAGGCAATCGCAACCAATCCACCAGATTGCTTTCTCCACCAACTCTTTGAGCGAGTCCCAATATCCTTCTACGAAGCCCCGGAATAGATGGAACTCCGTTCCAATATCCCGGTGAATTTTTGACCCCCAAATCTCAAATTTTGGTTTAAATGAACTAAATTTACTTAGAAAATGTGATTGAGGCAATCGCGATCAATCCACCGGATTGCTTTCTCCACCTACTCTTTAAGCGAGTCCCAATACCCTTCTAGCAACCCCCCAGAATAGATGGAACTCCGTTCGAACATCCCGATGAATTTTTGACCCCTAAATATCAAATTTTGGTTTAAATGAATTAAATTTACTTAGAAAATGTGTTTGAGGCAATCGCTACCAATCCACCAGATTGCTTTCTCCACCAACTCTTTGAGCGAGTCCCAATATCCTTCTAGGAAGCCCCGGAATAGATGGAACTCCGTTCCAATATCCCGGTGAATTTTTGACCCCCAAATCTCAAATTTTGGTTTAAATGAACTAAATTTACTTAGAAAATGTGTTTGAGGCAATCGCAACCAATCCACCAGATTGCTTTCTCCACCAACTCTTTGAGCGAGTCCCAATATCCTTCTACGAAGCCCCGGAATAGATGGAACTCCGTTCCAATATCCCGGTGAATTTTTGACCCCCAAATCTCAAATTTTGGTTTAAATGAACTAATATTACTTAGAAAATGTGTTTGAGGCAATCGCGATCAATCCACCGGATTGCTTTCTCCACCTACTCTTTAAGCGAGTCCCAATATCCTTCTAGCAACCCCCCAGAATAGATGGAACTCCGTTCGAACATCCCGATGAATTTTTGACCCCTAAATATCAAATTTTGGTTTAAATGAACTAAATTTACTTAAAAAATGTGTTTGAGGCAATCGCGATCAATCCACCGGATTGCTTTCTCCACCTACTCTTTAAGCGAGTCCCAATATCCTTCTATCAACCCCCCAGAATAGATGGAACTCCGTTCGAATATCCCGATGAATTTTTGACCCCTAAATATCAAATTTTGGTTTAAATGAACTAAATTTACTTAGAAAATGTGTTCGAGGCAATCGCTACCAATCCACCAGATTGCTTTCTCCACCAACTTTTTGAGCGAGTCCCAATATCCTTCTAAGAACCCCCGGAATAGATGGAACTCCATTCTAATATCCCGGTGAACATTTGACCCCCAAATCTCAAATTTTGGTTTAAATGAACTAAATTTACTTAGAAAATGTGTTTGAGGCAATCGCGATCAATCCACCGGATTGCTTTCTCCACCTACTCTTTAAGCGAGTCCCAATATCCTTCTAGCAACACCCCAGAATAGATGGAACTCCGTTCGAACATCCCGATGAATTTTTGACCACTAAATATCAAATTTTGGTTTAAATGAACTAAATTTACTTAGAAAATGTGTTTGAGGCAATCGCTACCAATCCACCATATTGCTTTCTCCACCAACTCTTTGAGCGAGTCCCAATATCCTTTAAGGAAGCCCCGGAATAGATGGAACTCCGTTCCAATATCCCGGTAAATTTTTGACCCCCAAATCTCAAATTTTGGTTTAAATGAACTAAATTTTCTTAGAAAATGTGTTTGAGGCAATCGCGATCAATCCACCGGATTGCATACTCCACCTACTCTTTAAGCGAGTTCCAATATCCTTCTAGCAACCCCCAGAATAGAAGGAACTCCGTTCGAACATCCCGATGAATTTTTGACCCCTAAATATCAAATTTTGGTTTAAATGAACTAAATTTACTTAGAAAATGTGTTTGAGGCAATCGCGATCAATCCACCGGATTGCTTTCTCTACCTACTCTTTAAGCGAGTCCCAATATCTTTCTAGCAACCCCCAAGAATAGATGGAACTCCGTTCGAACATCCTGATGAATTTTTGACCACTAAATATCAAATTTTGGTTTAAATGAACTAAATTTACTTAAAAAATGTGTTTGAGGCAATCGCGATCAATCCACCGGATTGCTTTCTCCACCTACTCTTTAAGCGAGTCCCAATATCCTTCTATCAACCCCCCAGAATAGATGGAACTCCATTCTAATATCCCGGTGAACATTTGACCCCCAAATCTCAAATTTTGGTTTAAATGAACTAAATTTACTTAGAAAATGTGTTTGAGGCAATCGCGATCAATCCACCGGATTGCTTTCTCCACCTACTCTTTAAGCGAGTCCCAATATCCTTCTAGCAACACCCCAGAATAGATGGAACTCCGTTCGAACATCCCGATGAATTTTTGACCCCTAAATATCAAATTTTGGTTTAAATGAACTAAATTTACTTAGAAAATGTGTTTGAGGCAATCGCTACCAATCCACCAGATTGCTTTCTCCACCAACTCTTTGAGCGAGTCCCAATATCCTTCAAGGAAGCCCCGGAATAAATGGAACTCCGTTCCAATATCCCGGTAAATTTTTGACCCCCAAATCTCAAATTTTGGTTTAAATGAACTAAATTTACTTAGAAAATGTGTTTGAGGCAATCGCGATCAATCCACCGGATTGCTTTCTCCACCTACTCTTTAAGCGAGTTCCAATATCCTTCTAGCAACCCCCCAGAATAGAGGGAACTCCGTTCGAACATCCCGATGAATTTTTGACCACTAAATATCAAATTTTGGTTTAAATGAACTAAATTTACTTAGAAAATGTGTTCGATGCAATCGCTACCAATCCACCAGAATTGCTTTCTCCACCAACTCTTTGAGCGAGTCCCAATATCCTTCTAGGAAGCCCCGGAATAGATGGAACTCCGTTCCAATATCCCGGTGAATTTTTGACCCCCAAATCTCAAATTTTGTTTAAATGAACTAAATTTACTTAGAAAATGTGATTGAGGCAATCGCGATCAATCCACCGGATTGCTTTCTCCACCTACTCTTTAAGCGAGTCCCAATACCCTTCTAGCAACCCCCCAGAATAGATGGAACTCCGTTCGAACATCCCGATGAATTTTTGACCCCTAAATATCAAATTTTGGTTTAAATGAACTAAATTTACTTAGAAAATGTGTTCGAGGCAATCGCTACCAATCCACCAGATTGCTTTCTCCACCAACTCTTTGAGCGAGTCCCAATATCCTTCTAGGAAGCCCCGGAATAGATGGAACTCCGTTCCAATATCCCGGTGAATTTTTGACCCCCAAATCTCAAATTTTGGTTTAAATGAACTAAATTTACTTAGAAAATGTGTTTGAGGCAATCGCGATCAATCCACCGGATTGCTTTCTCCACCTACTCTTTAAGCGAGTCCCAATATCCTTCTAGCAACCCCCCAGAATAGATGGAACTCCGTTCGAACATCCCGATGAATTTTTGACCCCTAAATATCAAATTTTGGTTTAAATGAACTAAATTTACTTTGAAAATGTGTTCGAGGCAATCGCTACCAATCCACCAGATTGCTTTCTCCACCAACTCTTTGAACGAGTCCTAATATCCTTCTAGGAAGCCCCGGAATAGATGGAACTCCGTTCCAATATCCCGGTGAATTTTTGACCCCCAAATCTCAAATTTTGGTTTAAATGAACTAAATTTACTTAGAAAATGTGTTTGAGGCAATCGCGATCAATCCACCGGATTGCTTTCTCCACCTACTCTTTAAGCGAGTTCCAATATCCTTCTAGCAACCCCCCAGAATAGAGGGAACTCCGTTCGAACATCCCGATGAATTTTTGACCCCTAAATATCAAATTTTGGTTTAAATGAACTAAATTTACTTAGAAAATGTGTTCGATGCAATCGCTACCAATCCACCAAATTGCTTTCTCCACCAACTCTTTGAGCGAGTCCCAATATCCTTCTAGGAAGCCCCAGAATAGATGGAACTCCGTTCCAATATCCCGGTGAATTTTTGACCCCCAAATCTCAAATTTTGGTTTAAATGAACTAAATTTACTTAAAAAATGTGTTTGAGGCAATCGCAACCAATCCACCAGATTGCTTTCTCCACCAACTCTTTGAGCGAGTCCCAATATCCTTCTACGAAGCCCCGGAATAGATGGAACTCCGTTCCAATATCCCGGTGAATTTTTGACCCCCAAATCTCAAATTTTGGTTTAAATGAACTAAATTTACTTAGAAAATGTGATTGAGGCAATCGCGATCAATCCACCGGATTGCTTTCTCCACCTACTCTTTAAGCGAGTCCCAATACCCTTCTAGCAACCCCCCAGAATAGATGGAACTCCGTTCGAACATCCCGATGAATTTTTGACCCCTAAATATCAAATTTTGGTTTAAATGAATTAAATTTACTTAGAAAATGTGTTTGAGGCAATCGCTACCAATCCACCAGATTGCTTTCTCCACCAACTCTTTGAGCGAGTCCCAATATCCTTCTAGGAAGCCCCGGAATAGATGGAACTCCGTTCCAATATCCCGGTGAATTTTGACCCCCAAATCTCAAATTTTGGTTTAAATGAACTAAATTTACTTAGAAAATGTGTTTGAGGCAATCGCGATCAATCCACCGGATTGCTTTCTCCACCTACTCTTTAAGCGAGTCCCAATATCCTTCTAGCAACCCCCCAGAATAGATGGAACTCCGTTCGAACATCCCGATGAATTTTTGACCCCTAAATATCAAATTTTGGTTTAAATGAACTAAATTTACTTAAAAAATGTGTTTGAGGCAATCGCGATCAATCCACCGGATTGCTTTCTCCACCTACTCTTTAAGCGAGTCCCAATATCCTTCTATCAACCCCCCAGAATAGATGGAACTCCGTTCGAATATCCCGATGAATTTTTGACCCCTAAATATCAAATTTTGGTTTAAATGAACTAAATTTACTTAGAAAATGTGTTCGAGGCAATCGCTACCAATCCACCAGATTGCTTTCTCCACCAACTTTTTGAGCGAGTCCCAATATCCTTCTAAGAACCCCCGGAATAGATGGAACTCCATTCTAATATCCCGGTGAACATTGACCCCCAAATCTCAAATTTTGGTTTAAATGAACTAAATTTACTTAGAAAATGTGTTTGAGGCAATCGCGATCAATCCACCGGATTGCTTTCTCCACCTACTCTTTAAGCGAGTCCCAATATCCTTCTAGCAACACCCCAGAATAGATGGAACTCCGTTCGAACATCCCGATGAATTTTTGACCCCTAAATATCAAATTTTGGTTTAAATGAACTAAATTTACTTAGAAAATGTGTTTGAGGCAATCGCTACCAATCCACCAGATTGCTTTCTCCACCAACTCTTTGAGCGAGTCCCAATATCCTTTAAGGAAGCCCCGGAATAGATGGAACTCCGTTCCAATATCCCGGTAAATTTTTGACCCCCAAATCTCAAATTTTGGTTTAAATGAACTAAATTTTCTTAGAAAATGTGTTTGAGGCAATCGCGATCAATCCACCGGATTGCATACTCCACCTACTCTTTAAGCGAGTTCCAATATCCTTCTAGCAACCCCCAGAATAGAAGGAACTCCGTTCGAACATCCCGATGAATTTTTGACCCCTAAATATCAAATTTTGGTTTAAATGAACTAAATTTACTTAGAAAATGTGTTTGAGGCAATCGCGATCAATCCACCGGATGCTTTCTCTACCTACTCTTTAAGCGAGTCCCAATATCTTTCTAGCAACCCCCCAGAATAGATGGAACTCCGTTCGAACATCCTGATGAATTTTTGACCACTAAATATCAAATTTTGGTTTAAATGAACTAAATTTACTTAAAAAATGTGTTTGAGGCAATCGCGATCAATCCACCGGATTGCTTTCTCCACCTACTCTTTAAGCGAGTCCCAATATCCTTCTATCAACCCCCCAGAATAGATGGAACTCCATTCTAATATCCCGGTGAACATTTGACCCCCAAATCTCAAATTTTGGTTTAAATGAACTAAATTTACTTAGAAATGTGTTTGAGGCAATCGCGATCAATCCACCGGATTGCTTTCTCCACCTACTCTTTAAGCGAGTCCCAATATCCTTCTAGCAACACCCCAGAATAGATGGAACTCCGTTCGAACATCCCGATGAATTTTTGACCCCTAAATATCAAATTTTGGTTTAAATGAACTAAATTTACTTAGAAAATGTGTTTGAGGCAATCGCTACCAATCCACCAGATTGCTTTTCTCCACCCAACTCTTTGAGCGAGTCCCAATATCCTTCAAGGAAGCCCCGGAATAAATGGAACTCCGTTCCAATATCCCGGTAAATTTTTGACCCCCAAATCTCAAATTTTGGTTTAAATGAACTAAATTTACTTAGAAAATGTGTTTGAGGCAATCGCGATCAATCCACCGGATTGCTTTCTCCACCTACTCTTTAAGCGAGTTCCAATATCCTTCTAGCAACCCCCCAGAATAGAGGGAACTCCGTTCGAACATCCCGAGAATTTTTGACCACTAAATATCAAATTTTGGTTTAAATGAACTAAATTTACTTAGAAAATGTGTTCGATGCAATCGCTACCAATCCACCACATTGCTTTCTCCACCAACTCTTTGAGCGAGTCCCAATATCCTTCTAGGAAGCCCCGGAATAGATGGAACTCCGTTCCAATATCCGGTGATTTTTGACCCCCAAATCTCAAATTTTGGTTTAAATGAACTAAATTTACTTAGAAAATGTGTTTGAGGCAATCGCGATCAATCCACCGGATTGCTTTCTCCACCTACTCTTTAAGCGAGTCCCAATATCCTTCTAGCAACCCCCCAGAATAGATGGAACTCCGTTCGAACATCCCGATGAATTTTTGACCCCTAAATATCAAATTTTGGTTTAAATGAACTAAATTTACTTAAAAAATGTGTTTGAGGCAATCGCGATCAATCCACCGGATTGCTTTCTCCACCTACTCTTTAAGCGAGTCCCAATATCCTTCTATCAACCCCCAGAATAGATGGAACTCCGTTCGAACATCCCGATGAATTTTTGACCCCTAAATATCAAATTTTTGGTTTAAATGAACTAAATTTACTTAAAAAATGTGTTTGAGGCAATCGCGATCAATCCACCGGATTGCTTTCTCCACCTACTCTTTAAGCGAGTCCCAATATCCTTCTATCAACCCCCCAGAATAGATGGAACTCCGTTCGAATATCCCGATGAATTTTTGACCCCTAAATATCAAATTTTGGTTTAAATGAACTAAATTTACTTAGAAAATGTGTTCGAGGCAATCGCTACCAATCCACCAGATTGCTTTCTCCACCAACTTTTTGAGCGAGTTCCCAATATCCTTCTAAGAACCCCCGGAATAGATGGAACTCCATTCTAATATCCCGGTGAACATTTGACCCCCAAATCTCAAATTTTGGTTTAAATGAACTAAATTTACTTAGAAAATGTGTTTGAGGCAATCGCGATCAATCCACCGGATTGCTTTCTCCACCTACTCTTTAGCGAGTCCCAATATCCTTCTAGCAACACCCCAGAATAGATGGAACTCCGTTCGAACATCCCGATGAATTTTGACCCCTAAATATCAATTTTTGGTTTAAATGAACTAAATTTACTTAGAAAATGTGTTTGAGGCAATCGCTACCAATCCACCAGATTGCTTTCTCCACCAACTCTTTGAGCGAGTCCCAATATCCTTTAAGGAAGCCCCGGAATAGATGGAACTCCGTTCCAATATCCCGGTAAATTTTTGACCCCCAAATCTCAAATTTTGGTTTAAATGAACTAAAATTTTCTTAGAAAATGTGTTTGAGGCAATCGCGATCAATCCACCGGATTGCATACTCCACCTACTCTTTAAGCGAGTTCCAATATCCTTCTAGCAACCCCCAGAATAGAAGGAACTCCGTTCGAACATCCCGATGAATTTTTGACCCCTAAATATCAAATTTTGGTTTAAATGAACTAAATTTACTTAGAAAATGTGTTTGAGGCAATCGCGATCAATTCACCGGATTGCTTTCTCTACCTACTCTTTAAGCGAGTCCCAATATCTTTCTAGCAACCCCCCAGAATAGATGGAACTCCGTTCGAACATCCTGATGAATTTTTGACCACTAAATATCAAATTTTGGTTTAAATGAACTAAATTTACTTAAAAAATGTGTTTGAGGCAATCGCGATCAATCCACCGGATTGCTTTCTCCACCTACTCTTTAAGCGAGTCCCAATATCCTTCTATCAACCCCCCAGAATAGATGGAACTCCATTCTAATATCCCGGTGAACATTTGACCCCCAAATCTCAAATTTTGGTTTAAATGAACTAAATTTACTTAGAAAATGTGTTTGAGGCAATCGCGATCAATCCACCGGATTGCTTTCTCCACCTACTCTTTAGCGAGTCCCAATATCCTTCTAGCAACACCCCAGAATAGATGGAACTCCGTTCGAACATCCGATGAATTTTTGACCCCTAAATATCAAATTTTGGTTTAAATGAACTAAATTTACTTAGAAAATGTGTTTGAGGCAATCGCTACCAATCCACCAGATTGCTTTCTCCACCAACTCTTTGAGCGAGTCCCAATATCCTTCAAGGAAGCCCCGGAATAAATGGAACTCCGTTTCCAATATCCCGGTAAATTTTTGACCCCCAAAATCTCAAATTTTGGTTTAAATGAACTAAATTACTTAGAAAATGTGTTTGAGGCAATCGCGATCAATCCACCGGATTGCTTTCTCCACCTACTCTTTAAGCGAGTTCCAATATCCTTCTAGCAACCCCCCAGAATAGAGGGAACTCCGTTCGAACATCCCGATGAATTTTTGACCACTAAATATCAAATTTTGGTTTAAATGAACTAAATTTACTTAGAAAATGTGTTCGATGCAATCGCTACCAATCCACAGAATTGCTTTCTCCACCAACTCTTTGAGCGAGTCCCAATATCCTTCTAGGAAGCCCCGGAATAGATGGAACTCCGTTCCAATATCCCGGTGAATTTTTGACCCCCAAATCTCAAATTTTGTTTAAATGAACTAAATTTACTTAGAAAATGTGATTGAGGCAATCGCAACCAATCCACCAGATTGCTTTCTCCACCAACTCTTTGAGCGAGTCCCAATATCCTTCTAGGAAGCCCCGGAATAGATGGAACTCCGTTCCAATATCCCGGTGAATTTTTGACCCCCAAATCTCAAATTTTGGTTTAAATGAACTAAATTTACTTAGAAAATGTGTTCGAGGCAATCGCGATCAATCCACCGGATTGCTTTCTCCACCTACTCTTTAAGCGAGTTCCAATATCCTTCTAGCAACCCCCCAGAATAGAGGGAACTCCGTTCGAACATCCCGATGAATTTTTGACCCCTAAATATCAAATTTTGGTTTAAATGAACTAAATTTACTTAGAAAATGTGTTCGATGCAATCGCTACCAATCCACCAGATTGCTTTCTCCACCAACTCTTTGAGCGAGTCCCAATATCCTTCTAGGAAGCCCCGGAATAGATGGAACTCCGTTCCAATATCCCGGTGAATTTTTGACCCCCAAATCTCAAATTTTGGTTTAAATGAACTAAATTTACTTAAAAAATGTGTTTGAGGCAATCGCAACCAATCCACCAGATTGCTTTCTCCACCAACTCTTTGAGCGAGTCCCAATATCCTTCTACGAAGCCCCGGAATAGATGGAACTCCGTTCCAATATCCCGGTGAATTTTTGACCCCCAAATCTCAAATTTTGGTTTAAATGAACTAAATTTACTTAGAAAATGTGATTGAGGCAATCGCGATCAATCCACCGGATTGCTTTCTCCACCTACTCTTTAAGCGAGTCCCAATACCCTTCTAGCAACCCCCCAGAATAGATGGAACTCCGTTCGAACATCCCGATGAATTTTTGACCCCTAAATATCAAATTTTGGTTTAAATGAATTAAATTTACTTAGAAAATGTGTTTGAGGCAATCGCTACCAATCCACCAGATTGCTTTCTCCACCAACTCTTTGAGCGAGTCCCAATATCCTTCTAGGAAGCCCCGGAATAGATGGAACTCCGTTCCAATATCCCGGTGAATTTTTGACCCCCAAATCTCAAATTTTGGTTTAAATGAACTAAATTTACTTAGAAAATGTGTTTGAGGCAATCGCAACCAATCCACCAGATTGCTTTCTCCACCAACTCTTTGAGCGAGTCCCAATATCCTTCTACGAAGCCCCGGAATAGATGGAACTCCGTTCCAATATCCCGGTGAATTTTTGACCCCCAAATCTCAAATTTTGGTTTAAATGAACTAAATTTACTTAGAAAATGTGTTTGAGGCAATCGCGATCAATCCACCGGATTGCTTTCTCCACCTACTCTTTAAGCGAGTCCCAATATCCTTCTAGCAACCCCCCAGAATAGATGGAACTCCGTTCGAACATCCCGATGAATTTTTGACCCCTAAATATCAAATTTTGGTTTAAATGAACTAAATTTACTTAAAAAATGTGTTTGAGGCAATCGCGATCAATCCACCGGATTGCTTTCTCCACCTACTCTTTAAGCGAGTCCCAATATCCTTCTATCAACCCCCCAGAATAGATGGAACTCCGTTCGAATATTCCGATGAATTTTTGACCCCTAAATATCAAATTTTGCTTTAAATGAACTAAATTTACTTAGAAAATGTGTTCGATGCAATCGCTACCAATCCACCAGATTGCTTTCTCCACCAACTCTTTGAGCGAGTCCCAATATCCTTCTAGGAAGCCCCGGAATAGATGGAACTCCGTTCCAATATCCCGGTGAATTTTTGACCCCCAAATCTCAAATTTTGGTTTAAATGAACTAAATTTACTTAGAAAATGTGTTTGAGGCAATCGCGATCAATCCACCGGATTGCTTTCTCCACCTACTCTTTAAGCGAGTCCCAATATCCTTCTAGCAACCCCCCAGAATAGATGGAACTCCGTTCGAACATCCCGATGAATTTATGACCCCTAAATATCAAATTTTGGTTTAAATGAACTAAATTTACTTAAAAAATGTGTTTGAGGCAATCGCGATCAATCCACCGGATTGCTTTCTCCACCTACTCTTTAAGCGAGTCCCAATATCCTTCTATCAACCCCCCAGAATAGATGGAACTCCGTTCGAATATCCCGATGAATTTTTGACGCCTAAATATCAAATTTTGGTTTAAATGAACTAAATTTACTTAGAAAATGTGTTCGAGGCGATCGCTAGCAATCCACCATATTGCTTTCTCCACCAACTTTTTAAGCGAGTCCCAATATCCTTCTAAGAACCCCCGGAATAGATGGAACTCCATTCTAATAACCCGGTGAACATTTGACCCCCAAATCACAAATTTTGGTTTAAATGAACTAAATTTACTTAGAAAATGTGTTTGAGGCAATCGCGATCAATCCACCGGATTGCTTTCTCCACCTACTCTTTAAGCGAGTCCCAATATCCTTCTAGCAACACCCCAGAATAGATGGAACTCCGTTCGAACATCCCGATGAATTTTTGACCCCTAAATATCAAATTTTGGTTTAAATGAACTAAATTTACTTAGAAAATGTGTTTGAGGCAATCGCTACCAATCGACCAGATTGCTTTCTCCACCAACTCTTTTAGCGAGTCCCAATATCCTTCTAGGAATCCCCAGAATAGATGGAACTCCATTCCAATATCCAGGAGAATTTTTGACCCCCAAATCTAAAATTTTGGTTTAAATGAACTAAATATACTTTGAAAAAGAAATTGAGGCAATCGCGACCAATCCACCGGATTGCTTTCTCCACCTACTCTTTAAGCGAGTCCCGATATCCTTCGAACAACCCCCCAGAATAGATGGAACTCTTTTCCAATATCCAGATGAATTTTTGACCCCTAAATATCAAATTTTGGTTTAAATGAACTAAATTTACTTAGAAAATGTGTTCGAGGCAATCGCTACCAATCCACCAGATTGCTTTCTCCACCAACTCTTTGAACGAGTCCTAATATCCTTCTAGGAAGCCCCGGAATAGATGGAACTCCGTTCCAATATCCCGGTGAATTTTTGACCCCCAAATCTCAAATTTTGGTTTAAATGAACTAAATTTACTTAGAAAATGTGTTTGAGGCAATCGCGATCAATCCACCGGATTGCTTTCTCCACCTACTCTTTAAGCGAGTTCCAATATCCTTCTAGCAACCCCCAAGAATAGAGGGAACTCCGTTCGAACATCCCGATGAATTTTTGACCCCTAAATATCAAATTTTGGTTTAAATGAACTAAATTTACTTAGAAAATGTGTTCGAGGCAATCGCTACCAATCCACCAGATTGCTTTCTCCACCAACTCTTTGAGCGAGTCCCAATATCCTTCTAGGAAGCCCCGGAATAGATGGAACTCCGTTCCAATATCCCGGTGAATTTTTGACCCCCAAATCTCAAATTTTGGTTTAAATGAACTAAATTTACTTAGAAAATGTGTTTGAGGCAATCGCGATCAATCCACCGGATTGCTTTCTCCACCTACTCTTTAAGCGAGTTCCAATATCCTTCTAGCAACCCCCCAGAATAGAGGGAACTCCGTTCGAACATCCCGATGAATTTTTGACCCCTAAATATCAAATTTTGGTTTAAATGATCTAAATTTACTTAGAAAATGTGTTCGATGCAATCGCTACCAATCCACCAGATTGCTTTCTCCACCAACTCTTTGAGCGAGTCCCAATATCCTTCTAGGAAGCCCCGGAATAGATGGAACTCCGTTCCAATATCCCGGTGAATTTTTGACCCCCAAATCTAAAATTTTGGTTTAAATGAACTAAATATACTTTGAAAAAGAAATTGAGGCAATCGCGACCAATCCACCGGATTGCTTTCTCCACCTACTCTTTAAGCGAGTCCCGATATCCTTCGAACAACCCCCCAGAATAGATGGAACTCTTTTCCAATATCCAGATGAATTTTTGACCCCTAAATATCAAATTTTGGTTTAAATGAACTAAATTTACTTAGAAAATGTGTTCGAGGCAATCGCTACCAATCCACCAGATTGCTTTCTCCACCAACTCTTTGAACGAGTCCTAATATCCTTCTAGGAAGCCCCGGAATAGATGGAACTCTGTTCCAATATCCCGGTGAATTTTTGACCCCCAAATCTCAAATTTTGGTTTAAATGAACTAAATTTACTTAGAAAATGTGTTTGAGGCAATCGCGATCAATCCACCGGATTGCTTTCTCCACCTACTCTTTAAGCGAGTTCCAATATCCTTCTAGCAACCCCCAAGAATAGAGGGAACTCCGTTCGAACATCCCGATGAATTTTTGACCCCTAAATATCAAATTTTGGTTTAAATGAACTAAATTTACTTAGAAAATGTGTTCGAGGCAATCGCTACCAATCCACCAGATTGCTTTCTCCACCAACTCTTTGAGCGAGTCCCAATATCCTTCTAGGAAGCCCCGGAATAGATGGAACTCCGTTCCAATATCCCGGTGAATTTTTGACCCCCAAATCTCAAATTTTGGTTTAAATGAACTAAATTTACTTAGAAAATGTGATTGAGGCAATCGCGATCAATCCACCGGATTGCTTTCTCCACCTACTCTTTAAGCGAGTCCCAATACCCTTTTAGCAACCCCCCAGAATAGATGGAACTCCGTTCGAACATCCCGATGAATTTTTGACCCCTAAATATCAAATTTTGGTTTAAATGAATTAAATTTACTTAGAAAATGTGTTTGAGGCAATCGCTACCAATCCACCAGATTGCTTTCTCCACCAACTCTTTGAGCGAGTCCCAATATCTTTCTACGAAGCCCCGGAATAGATGGAACTCCGTTCCAATATCCCGGTGAATTTTTGACCCCCCAAATCTCAAATTTTGGTTTAAATGAACTAAATTTACTTAGAAAATATGTTTGAGGCAATCGCGATCAATCCACCGGATTGCTTTCTCCACCTACTCTTTGAGCGAGTCCCAATATCTTTCTACGAAGCCCCGGAATAGATGGAACTCCGTTCCAATATCCCGGTGAATTTTTGACCCCCAAATCTCAAATTTTGGTTTAAATGAACTAAATTTACTTAGAAAATGTGTTTGAGGCAATCGCGATCAATCCACCGGATTGCTTTCTCCACCTACTCTTTTAGCGAGTCCCAATATCCTTCTAGCAACCCCCCAGAATAGATGGAACTCCGTTCGAACATCCCGATGAATTTTTGACCCCTAAATATCAAATTTTGGTTTAAATGAACTAAATTTACTTAGAAAATGTGCTCGAGGCAATCGCTACCAATCCACCAGATTGCTTTCTCCACCAACTTTTTGAGCGAGTCCCAATATCCTTCTAAGAACCCCCGGAATAGATGGAACTCCATTCTAATATCCCGGTGAACATTTGACCCCCAAATCTCAAATTTTGGTTTAAATGAACTAAATTTACTTAGAAAATGTGTTTGAGGCAATCGCGATCAATCCACCGGATTGCTTTCTCCACCTACTCTTTAAGCGAGTCCCAATATCCTTCTAGCAACACCCCAGAATAGATGGAACTCCGTTCGAACATCCCGATGAATTTTTGACCCCTAAATATCAAATTTTGGTTTAAATGAACTAAATTTACTTAGAAAATGTGTTTGAGGCAATCGCTACCAATCCACCAGATTGCTTTCTCCACCAACTCTTTGAGCGAGTCCCAATATCCTTCTAGGAAGCCCCGGAATAGATGGAACTCCGTTCCAATATCCCGGTGAATTTTTGACCCCCAAATCTCAAATTTTGGTTTAAATGAACTAAATTTACTTAGAAAATGTGTTTGAGGCAATCGCGATCAATCCACCGGATTGCTTTCTCCACCTACTCTTTAAGCGAGTTCCAATATCCTTCTAGCAACCCCCCAGAATAGAGGGAACTCCGTTCGAACATCCCGATGAATTTTTGACCCCTAAATATCAAATTTTGGTTTAAATGAACTAAATTTACTTAGAAAATGTGTTCGATGCAATCGCTACCAATCCACCAGATTGCTTTCTCCACCAACTCTTTGAGCGAGTCCCAATATCCTTCTAGGAAGCCCCGGAATAGATGGAACTCCGTTCCAATATCCCGGTGAATTTTTGACCCCCAAATCTCAAATTTTGGTTTAAATGAACTAAATTTACTTAGAAAATGTGATTGAGGCAATCGCGATCAATCCACCGGATTGCTTTCTCCACCTACTCTTTAAGCGAGTCCCAATACCCTTTTAGCAACCCCCCAGAATAGATGGAACTCCGTTCGAACATCCCGATGAATTTTTGACCCCTAAATATCAAATTTTGGTTTAAATGAATTAAATTTACTTAGAAAATGTGTTTGAGGCAATCGCTACCAATCCACCAGATTGCTTTCTCCACCAACTCTTTGAGCGAGTCCCAATATCTTTCTACGAAGCCCCGGAATAGATGGAACTCCGTTCCAATATCCCGGTGAATTTTTGACCCCCAAATCTCAAATTTTGGTTTAAATGAACTAAATTTACTTAGAAAATGTGTTTGAGGCAATCGCGATCAATCCACCGGATTGCTTTCTCCACCTACTCTTTAAGCGAGTCCCAATATCCTTCTAGCAACCCCCCAGAATAGATGGAACTCCGTTCGAACATCCCGATGAATTTTTGACCACTAAATATCAAATTTTGGTTTAAATGAACTAAATTTACTTAGAAAATGTGTTCGAGGCAATCGCAACCAATCCACCATATTGCTTTCTCCACCAACTCTTTGAGCGAGTCCCAATATCCTTCTACGAAGCCCCAGAATAGATGGAACTCCGTTCCAATATCCCGGTGAATTTTTGACCCCCAAATCTCAAATTTTGGTTTAAATGAACTAAATTTACTTAGAAAATATGTTTGAGGCAATCGCGATCAATCCACCGGATTGCTTTCTCCACCTACTCTTTGAGCGAGTCCCAATATCCTTCTACGAAGCCCCGGAATAGATGGAACTCCGTTCCAATATCCCGGTGAATTTTTGACCCCCAAATCTCAAATTTTGGTTTAAATGAACTAAATTTACTTAGAAAATGTGTTTGAGGCAATCGCGATCAATCCACCGGATTGCTTTCTCCACCTACTCTTTTAGCGAGTCCCAATATCCTTCTAGCAACCCCCCAGAATAGATGGAACTCCGTTCGAACATCCCGATGAATTTTTGACCCCTAAATATCAAATTTTGGTTTAAATGAACTAAATTTACTTAGAAAATGTGCTCGAGGCAATCGCTACCAATCCACCAGATTGCTTTCTCCACCAACTTTTTGAGCGAGTCCCAATATCCTTCTAAGAACCCCCGGAATAGATGGAACTCCATTCTAATATCCCGGTGAACATTTGACCCCCAAATCTCAAATTTTGGTTTAAATGAACTAAATTTACTTAGAAAATGTGTTTGAGGCAATCGCGATCAATCCACCGGATTGCTTTCTCCACCTACTCTTTAAGCGAGTCCCAATATCCTTCTAGCAACACCCCAGAATAGATGGAACTCCGTTCGAACATCCCGATGAATTTTTGACCCCTAAATATCAAATTTTGGTTTAAATGAACTAAATTTACTTAGAAAAGTGTTTTGAGGCAATCGCTACCAATCCACCAGATTGCTTTCTCCACCAACTCTTTGAGCGAGTCCCAATATCCTTCTAGGAAGCCCCGGAATAGATGGAACTCCGTTCCAATATCCCGGTGAATTTTTGACCCCCAAATCTCAAATTTTGGTTTAAATGAACTAAATTTACTTAGAAAATGTGTTTGAGGCAATCGCAACCAATCCACCAGATTGCTTTCTCCACCAACTCTTTGAGCGAGTCCCAATATCCTTCTACGAAGCCCCGGAATAGATGGAACTCCGTTCCAATATCCCGGTGAATTTTTGACCCCCAAATCTCAAATTTTGGTTTAAATGAACTAAATTTACTTAGAAAATGTGTTTGAGGCAATCGCGATCAATCCACCGGATTGCTTTCTCCACCTACTCTTTAAGCGAGTCCCAATATCCCTCTATCAACCCCCCAGAATAGATGGAACTCCGTTCGAACATCCTGATGAATTTTTGACCCCTAAATATCAAATTTTGGTTTAAATGAACTAAATTTACTTAGAAAATGTGTTCGAGGCAATCGCTACCAATCCACCAGATTGCTTTCTCCACCAACTTTTTGAGCGAGTCCCAATATCCTTCTAAGAACCCCCGGAATAGATGGAACTCCATTCTAATATCCCGGTGAACATTTGACCCCCAAATCTCAAATTTTGGTTTAAATGAACTAAATTTACTTAGAAAATGTGTTTGAGGCAATCGCGATCAATCCACCGGATTGCTTTCTCCACCTACTCTTTAAGCGAGTCCCAATATCCTTCTAGCAACACCCCAGAATAGATGGAACTCCGTTCGAACATCCCGATGAATTTTTGACCCCTAAATATCAAATTTTGGTTTAAATGAACTAAATTTACTTAGAAAATGTGTTTGAGGCAATCGCTACCAATCCACCAGATTGCTTTCTCCACCAACTCTTTGAGCGAGTCCCAATATCCTTCTAGGAAGCCCCGGAATAGATGGAACTCCGTTCCAATATCCCGGTGAATTTTTGACCCCCAAATCTCAAATTTTGGTTTAAATGAACTAAATTTACTTAGAAAATGTGTTTGAGGCAATCGCGATCAATCCACCGGATTGCTTTCTCCACCTACTCTTTAAGCGAGTTCCAATATCCTTCTAGCAACCCCCCAGAATAGAGGGAACTCCGTTCGAACATCCCGATGAATTTTTGACCCCTAAATATCAAATTTTGGTTTAAATGAACTAAATTTACTTAGAAAATGTGTTCGATGCAATCGCTACCAATCCACCAGATTGCTTTCTCCACCAACTCTTTGAGCGAGTCCCAATATCCTTCTAGGAAGCCCCGGAATAGATGGAACTCCGTTCCAATATCCCGGTGAATTTTTGACCCCCAAATCTCAAATTTTGGTTTAAATGAACTAAATTTACTTAGAAAATGTGATTGAGGCAATCGCGATCAATCCACCGGATTGCTTTCTCCACCTACTCTTTAAGCGAGTCCCAATACCCTTTTAGCAACCCCCCAGAATAGATGGAACTCCGTTCGAACATCCCGATGAATTTTTGACCCCTAAATATCAAATTTTGGTTTAAATGAATTAAATTTACTTAGAAAATGTGTTTGAGGCAATCGCTACCAATCCACCATATTGCTTTCTCCACCAACTCTTTGAGCGAGTCCCAATATCTTTCTACGAAGCCCCGGAATAGATGGAACTCCGTTCCAATATCCCGGTGAATTTTTGACCCCCAAATCTCAAATTTTGGTTTAAATGAACTAAATTTACTTAGAAAATGTGTTTGAGGCAATCGCGATCAATCCACCGGATTGCTTTCTCCACCTACTCTTTAAGCGAGTCCCAATATCCTTCTAGCAACCCCCCAGAATAGATGGAACTCCGTTCGAACATCCCGATGAATTTTTGACCCCTAAATATCAAATTTTGGTTTAAATGAACTAAATTTACTTAGAAAATGTGTTCGAGGCAATCGCAACCAATCCACCAGATTGCTTTCTCCACCAACTCTTTGAGCGAGTCCCAATATCCTTCTACGAAGCCCCAGAATAGATGGAACTCCGTTCCAATATCCCGGTGAATTTTTGACCCCCAAATCTCAAATTTTGGTTTAAATGAACTAAATTTACTTAGAAAATATGTTTGAGGCAATCGCGATCAATCCACCGGAATGCTTTCTCCACCTACTCTTTGAGCGAGTCCCAATATCCTTCTACGAAGCCCCGGAATAGATGGAACTCCGTTCCAATATCCCGGTGAATTTTTGACCCCCAAATCTCAAATTTTGGTTTAAATGAACTAAATTTACTTAGAAAATGTGTTTGAGGCAATCGCGATCAATCCACCGTATTGCTTTCTCCACCTACTCTTTTAGCGAGTCCCAATATCCTTCTAGCAACCCCCCAGAATAGATGGAACTCCGTTCGAACATCCCGATGAATTTTTGACCCCTAAATATCAAATTTTGGTTTAAATGAACTAAATTTACTTAGAAAATGTGCTCGAGGCAATCGCTACCAATCCACCAGATTGCTTTCTCCACCAACTTTTTTGAGCGAGTCCCAATATCCTTCTAAGAACCCCCGGAATAGATGGAACTCCATTCTAATATCCCGGTGAACATTTGACCCCCAAATCTCAAATTTTGGTTTAAATGAACTAAATTTACTTAGAAAATGTGTTTGAGGCAATCGCGATCAATCCACCGGATTGCTTTCTCCACCTACTCTTTAAGCGAGTCCCAATATCCTTCTAGCAACACCCCAGAATAGATGGAACTCCGTTCGAACATCCCGATGAATTTTTGACCCCTAAATATCAAATTTTGGTTTAAATGAACTAAATTTACTTAGAAAATGTGTTTGAGGCAATCGCTACCAATCCACCAGATTGCTTTCTCCACCAACTCTTTGAGCGAGTCCCAATATCCTTCTAGGAAGCCCCGGAATAGATGGAACTCCGTTCCAATATCCCGGTGAATTTTTGACCCCCAAATCTCAAATTTTGGTTTAAATGAACTAAATTTACTTAGAAAATGTGTTTGAGGCAATCGCAACCAATCCACCAGATTGCTTTCTCCACCAACTCTTTGAGCGAGTCCCAATATCCTTCTACGAAGCCCCGGAATAGATGGAACTCCGTTCCAATATCCCGGTGAATTTTTGACCCCCAAATCTCAAATTTTGGTTTAAATGAACTAAATTTACTTAGAAAATGTGTTTGAGGCAATCGCGATCAATCCACCGGATTGCTTTCTCCACCTACTCTTTAAGCGAGTCCCAATATCCCTCTATCAACCCCCCAGAATAGATGGAACTCCGTTCGAACATCCTGATGAATTTTTGACCCCTAAATATCAAATTTTGGTTTAAATGAACTAAATTTACTTAGAAAATGTGTTCGAGGCAATCGCTACCAATCCACCAGATTGCTTTCTCCACCAACTTTTTGAGCGAGTCCCAATATCCTTCTAAGAACCCCCGGAATAGATGGAACTCCATTCTAATATCCCGGTGAACATTTGACCCCCAAATCTCAAATTTTGGTTTAAATGAACTAAATTTACTTAGAAAATGTGATTGAGGCAATCGCGATCAATCCACCGGATTGCTTTCTCCACCTACTCTTTAAGCGAGTCCCAATACCCTTTTAGCAACCCCCCAGAATAGATGGAACTCCGTTCGAACATCCCGATGAATTTTTGACCCCTAAATATCAAATTTTGGTTTAAATGAATTAAATTTACTTAGAAAATGTGTTTGAGGCAATCGCTACCAATCCACCAGATTGCTTTCTCCACCAACTCTTTGAGCGAGTCCCAATATCTTTCTACGAAGCCCCGGAATAGATGGAACTCCGTTCCAATATCCCGGTGAATTTTTGACCCCCAAATCTCAAATTTTGGTTTAAATGAACTAAATTTACTTAGAAAATGTGTTTGAGGCAATCGCGATCAATCCACCGGATTGCTTTCTCCACCTACTCTTTAAGCGAGTCCCAATATCCTTCTAGCAACCCCCCAGAATAGATGGAACTCCGTTCGAACATCCCGATGAATTTTTGACCCCCAAATCTCAAATTTTGGTTTAAATGAACTAAATTTACTTAGAAAATGTGTTTGAGGCAATCGCGATCAATCCACCGGATTGCTTTCTCCACCTACTCTTTAAGCGAGTCCCAATATCCTTCTAGCAACACCCCAGAATAGATGGAACTCCGTTCGAACATCCCGATGAATTTTTGACCCCTAAATATCAAATTTTGGTTTAAATGAACTAAATTTACTTAGAAAATGTGTTTGAGGCAATCGCTACCAATCCACCAGATTGCTTTCTCCACCAACTCTTTGAGCGAGTCCCAATATCCTTCTAGGAAGCCCCGGAATAGATGGAACTCCGTTCCAATATCCCGGTGAATTTTTGACCCCCAAATCTCAAATTTTGGTTTAAATGAACTAAATTTACTTAGAAAATGTGTTTGAGGCAATCGCGATCAATCCACCGGATTGCTTTCTCCACCTACTCTTTAAGCGAGTTCCAATATCCTTCTAGCAACCCCCCAGAATAGAGGGAACTCCGTTCGAACATCCCGATGAATTTTTGACCCCTAAATATCAAATTTTGGTTTAAATGAACTAAATTTACTTAGAAAATGTGTTCGATGCAATCGCTACCAATCCACCAGATTGCTTTCTCCACCAACTCTTTGAGCGAGTCCCAATATCCTTCTAGGAAGCCCCGGAATAGATGGAACTCCGTTCCAATATCCCGGTGAATTTTTGACCCCCAAATCTCAAATTTTGGTTTAAATGAACTAAATTTACTTAGAAAATGTGATTGAGGCAATCGCGATCAATCCACCGGATTGCTTTCTCCACCTACTCTTTAAGCGAGTCCCAATACCCTTTTAGCAACCCCCCAGAATAGATGGAACTCCGTTCGAACATCCCGATGAATTTTTGACCCCTAAATATCAAATTTTGGTTTAAATGAATTAAATTTACTTAGAAAATGTGTTTGAGGCAATCGCTACCAATCCACCAGATTGCTTTCTCCACCAACTCTTTGAGCGAGTCCCAATATCTTTCTACGAAGCCCCGGAATAGATGGAACTCCGTTCCAATATCCCGGTGAATTTTTGACCCCCAAATCTCAAATTTTGGTTTAAATGAACTAAATTTACTTAGAAAATGTGTTTGAGGCAATCGCGATCAATCCACCGGATTGCTTTCTCCACCTACTCTTTAAGCGAGTCCCAATATCCTTCTAGCAACCCCCCAGAATAGATGGAACTCCGTTCGAACATCCCGATGAATTTTTGACCCCTAAATATCAAATTTTGGTTTAAATGAACTAAATTTACTTAGAAAATGTGTTCGAGGCAATCGCAACCAATCCACCAGATTGCTTTCTCCACCAACTCTTTGAGCGAGTCCCAATATCCTTCTACGAAGCCCCAGAATAGATGGAACTCCGTTCCAATATCCCGGTGAATTTTTGACCCCCAAATCTCAAATTTTGGTTTAAATGAACTAAATTTACTTAGAAAATATGTTTGAGGCAATCGCGATCAATCCACCGGATTGCTTTCTCCACCTACTCTTTGAGCGAGTCCCAATATCCTTCTACGAAGCCCCGGAATAGATGGAACTCCGTTCCAATATCCCGGTGAATTTTTGACCCCCAAATCTCAAATTTTGGTTTAAATGAACTAGATTTACTTAGAAAATGTGTTTGAGGCAATCGCGATCAATCCACCGGATTGCTTTCTCCACCTACTCTTTTAGCGAGTTCCAATATCCTTCTAGCAACCCCCCAGAATAGAGGGAACTCCGTTCGAACATCCCGATGAATTTTTGACCCCTAAATATCAAATTTTGGTTTAAATGAACTAAATTTACTTAGAAAATGTGTTCGATGCAATCGCTACCAATCCACCAGATTGCTTTCTCCACCAACTCTTTGAGCGAGTCCCAATATCCTTCTAGGAAGCCCCGGAATAGATGGAACTCCGTTCCAATATCCCGGTGAATTTTTGACCCCCAAATCTCAAATTTTGGTTTAAATGAACTAAATTTACTTAGAAAATGTGATTGAGGCAATCGCGATCAATCCACCGGATTGCTTTCTCCACCTACTCTTTAAGCGAGTCCCAATACCCTTTTAGCAACCCCCCAGAATAGATGGAACTCCGTTCGAACATCCCGATGAATTTTTGACCCCTAAATATCAAATTTTGGTTTAAATGAACTAAATTTACTTAGAAAATGTGTTCGAGGCAATCGCTACCAATCCACCAGATTGCTTTCTCCACCAACTTTTTGAGCGAGTCCCAATATCCTTCTAAGAACCCCCGGAATAGATGGAACTCCATTCTAATATCCCGGTGAACATTTGACCCCCAAATCTCAAATTTTGGTTTAAATGAACTAAATTTACTTAGAAAATGTGATTGAGGCAATCGCGATCAATCCACCGGATTGCTTTCTCCACCTACTCTTTAAGCGAGTCCCAATACCCTTTTAGCAACCCCCCAGAATAGATGGAACTCCGTTCGAACATCCCGATGAATTTTTGACCCCTAAATATCAAATTTTGGTTTAAATGAATTAAATTTACTTAGAAAATGTGTTTGAGGCAATCGCTACCAATCCACCAGATTGCTTTCTCCACCAACTCTTTGAGCGAGTCCCAATATCTTTCTACGAAGCCCCGGAATAGATGGAACTCCGTTCCAATATCCCGGTGAATTTTTGACCCCCAAATCTCAAATTTTGGTTTAAATGAACTAAATTTACTTAGAAAATGTGTTTGAGGCAATCGCGATCAATCCACCGGATTGCTTTCTCCACCTACTCTTTAAGCGAGTCCCAATATCCTTCTAGCAACCCCCCAGAATAGATGGAACTCCGTTCGAACATCCCGATGAATTTTTGACCCCCAAATCTCAAATTTTGGTTTAAATGAACTAAATTTACTTAGAAAATGTGTTTGAGGCAATCGCGATCAATCCACCGGATTGCTTTCTCCACCTACTCTTTAAGCGAGTCCCAATATCCTTCTAGCAACACCCCAGAATAGATGGAACTCCGTTCGAACATCCCGATGAATTTTTGACCCCTAAATATCAAATTTTGGTTTAAATGAACTAAATTTACTTAGAAAATGTGTTTGAGGCAATCGCTACCAATCCACCAGATTGCTTTCTCCACCAACTCTTTGAGCGAGTCCCAATATCCTTCTAGGAAGCCCCGGAATAGATGGAACTCCGTTCCAATATCCCGGTGAATTTTTGACCCCCAAATCTCAAATTTTGGTTTAAATGAACTAAATTTACTTAGAAAATGTGTTTGAGGCAATCGCGATCAATCCACCGGATTGCTTTCTCCACCTACTCTTTAAGCGAGTTCCAATATCCTTCTAGCAACCCCCCAGAATAGAGGGAACTCCGTTCGAACATCCCGATGAATTTTTGACCCCTAAATATCAAATTTTGGTTTAAATGAACTAAATTTACTTAGAAAATGTGTTCGATGCAATCGCTACCAATCCACCAGATTGCTTTCTCCACCAACTCTTTGAGCGAGTCCCAATATCCTTCTAGGAAGCCCCGGAATAGATGGAACTCCGTTCCAATATCCCGGTGAATTTTTGACCCCCAAATCTCAAATTTTGGTTTAAATGAACTAAATTTACTTAGAAAATGTGATTGAGGCAATCGCGATCAATCCACCGGATTGCTTTCTCCACCTACTCTTTAAGCGAGTCCCAATACCCTTTTAGCAACCCCCCAGAATAGATGGAACTCCGTTCGAACATCCCGATGAATTTTTGACCCCTAAATATCAAATTTTGGTTTAAATGAATTAAATTTACTTAGAAAATGTGTTTGAGGCAATCGCTACCAATCCACCAGATTGCTTTCTCCACCAACTCTTTGAGCGAGTCCCAATATCTTTCTACGAAGCCCCGGAATAGATGGAACTCCGTTCCAATATCCCGGTGAATTTTTGACCCCCAAATCTCAAATTTTGGTTTAAATGAACTAAATTTACTTAGAAAATGTGTTTGAGGCAATCGCGATCAATCCACCGGATTGCTTTCTCCACCTACTCTTTAAGCGAGTCCCAATATCCTTCTAGCAACCCCCCAGAATAGATGGAACTCCGTTCGAACATCCCGATGAATTTTTGACCCCTAAATATCAAATTTTGGTTTAAATGAACTAAATTTACTTAGAAAATGTGTTCGAGGCAATCGCAACCAATCCACCAGATTGCTTTCTCCACCAACTCTTTGAGCGAGTCCCAATATCCTTCTACGAAGCCCCAGAATAGATGGAACTCCGTTCCAATATCCCAGTGAATTTTTGACCCCCAAATCTCAAATTTTGGTTTAAATGAACTAAATTTACTTAGAAAATATGTTTGAGGCAATCGCGATCAATCCACCGGATTGCTTTCTCCACCTACTCTTTGAGCGAGTCCCAATATCCTTCTACGAAGCCCCGGAATAGATGGAACTCCGTTCCAATATCCCGGTGAATTTTTGACCCCCAAATCTCAAATTTTGGTTTAAATGAACTAGATTTACTTAGAAAATGTGTTTGAGGCAATCGCGATCAATCCACCGGATTGCTTTCTCCACCTACTCTTTTAGCGAGTTCCAATATCCTTCTAGCAACCCCCCAGAATAGAGGGAACTCCGTTCGAACATCCCGATGAATTTTTGACCCCTAAATATCAAATTTTGGTTTAAATGAACTAAATTTACTTAGAAAATGTGTTCGATGCAATCGCTACCAATCCACCAGATTGCTTTCTCCACCAACTCTTTGAGCGAGTCCCAATATCCTTCTAGGAAGCCCCGGAATAGATGGAACTCCGTTCCAATATCCCGGTGAATTTTTGACCCCCAAATCTCAAATTTTGGTTTAAATGAACTAAATTTACTTAGAAAATGTGATTGAGGCAATCGCGATCAATCCACCGGATTGCTTTCTCCACCTACTCTTTAAGCGAGTCCCAATACCCTTTTAGCAACCCCCCAGAATAGATGGAACTCCGTTCGAACATCCCGATGAATTTTTGACCCCTAAATATCAAATTTTGGTTTAAATGAATTAAATTTACTTAGAAAATGTGTTTGAGGCAATCGCTACCAATCCACCAGATTGCTTTCTCCACCAACTCTTTGAGCGAGTCCCAATATCTTTCTACGAAGCCCCGGAATAGATGGAACTCCGTTCCAATATCCCGGTGAATTTTTGACCCCCAAATCTCAAATTTTGGTTTAAATGAACTAAATTTACTTAGAAAATGTGTTTGAGGCAATCGCGATCAATCCACCGGATTGCTTTCTCCACCTACTCTTTAAGCGAGTCCCAATATCCTTCTAGCAACCCCCCAGAATAGATGGAACTCCGTTCGAACATCCCGATGAATTTTTGACCCCTAAATATCAAATTTTGGTTTAAATGAACTAAATTTACTTAGAAAATGTGTTCGAGGCAATCGCAACCAATCCACCAGATTGTTTTCTCCACCAACTCTTTGAGCGAGTCCCAATATCCTTCTACGAAGCCCCAGAATAGATGGAACTCCGTTCCAATATCCCGGTGAATTTTTGACCCCCAAATCTCAAATTTTGGTTTAAATGAACTAAATTTACTTAGAAAATATGTTTGAGGCAATCGCGATCAATCCACCGGATTGCTTTCTCCACCAACTCTTTGAGCGAGTCCCAATATCCTTCTAGGAAGCCCCGGAATAGATGGAACTCCGTTCCAATATCCCGGTGAATTTTTGACCCCCAAATCTCAAATTTTGGTTTAAATGAACTAAATTTACTTAGAAAATGTGTTTGAGGCAATCGCAACCAATCCACCAGATTGCTTTCTCCACCAACTCTTTGAGCGAGTCCCAATATCCTTCTACGAAGCCCCGGAATAGATGGAACTCCGTTCCAATATCCCGGTGAATTTTTGACCCCCAAATCTCAAATTTTGGTTTAAATGAACTAAATTTACTTAGAAAATGTGTTTGAGGCAATCGCGATCAATCCACCGGATTGCTTTCTCCACCTACACTTTAAGCGAGTCCCAATATCCCTCTATCAACCCCCCAGAATAGATGGAACTCCGTTCGAACATCCTGATGAATTTTTGACCCCTAAATATCAAATTTTGGTTTAAATGAACTAAATTTACTTAGAAAATGTGTTCGAGGCAATCGCTACCAATCCACCAGATTGCTTTCTCCACCAACTTTTTGAGCGAGTCCCAATATCCTTCTAAGAACCCCCGGAATAGATGGAACTCCATTCTAATATCCCAGTGAACATTTGACCCCCAAATCTCAAATTTTGGTTTAAATGAACTAAATTTACTTAGAAAATGTGTTTGAGGCAATCGCGATCAATCCACCGCATTGCTTTCTCCACCTACTCTTTAAGCGAGTCCCAATATCCTTCTAGCAACACCCCAGAATAGATGGAACTCCGTTCGAACATCCCGATGAATTTTTGACCCCTAAATATCAAATTTTGGTTTAAATGAACTAAATTTACTTAGAAAATGTGTTTGAGGCAATCGCTACCAATCCACCAGATTGCTTTCTCCACCAACTCTTTGAGCGAGTCCCAATATCCTTCTAGGAAGCCCCGGAATAGATGGAACTCCGTTCCAATATCCCGGTGAATTTTTGACCCCCAAATCTCAAATTTTGGTTTAAATGAACTAAATTTACTTAGAAAATGTGTTTGAGGCAATCGCAACCAATCCACCAGATTGCTTTCTCCACCAACTCTTTGAGCGAGTCCCAATATCCTTCTACGAAGCCCCGGAATAGATGGAACTCCGTTCCAATATCCCGGTGAATTTTTGACCCCCAAATCTCAAATTTTGGTTTAAATGAACTAAATTTACTTAGAAAATGTGTTGGAGGCAATCGCAACCAATCCACCAGATTGCTTTCTCCACCAACTCTTTGAGCGAGTCCCAATATCCTTCTACGAAGCCCCGGAATAGATGGAACTCCGTTCCAATATCCCGGTAAATTTTTGACCCCCAAATCTCAAATTTTGGTTTAAATGAACTAAATTTTCTTAGAAAATGTGTTTGAGGCAATCGCGATCAATCCACCGGATTGCATACTCCACCTACTCTTTAAGCGAGTTCCAATATCCTTCTAGCAACCCCCCAGAATAGAAGGAACTCCGTTCGAACATCCCGATGAATTTTTGACCCCTAAATATCAAATTTTGGTTTAAATGAACTAAATTTACTTAGAAAATGTGTTTGAGGCAATCGCGATCAATCCACCGGATTGCTTTCTCTACCTACTCTTTAAGCGAGTCCCAATATCCTTCTAGCAACCCCCCAGAATAGATAGAACTCCGTTCGAACATCCTGATGAATTTTTGACCCCTAAATATCAAATTTTGGTTCAAATGAACTAAATTTAGTTAAAAAATGTGTTTGAGGCAATCGCGATCAATCCACCGGATTGCTTTCTCCACCTACTCTTTAAGCGAGTCCCAATATCCTTCTAGCAACCCCCCAGAATAGATGGAACTCCATTCTAATATCCCGGTGAACATTTGACCCCCAAATCTCAAATTTTGGTTTAAATGAACTAAATTTACTTAGAAAATGTGTTTGAGGCAATCGCGATCAATCCACCGGATTGCTTTCTCCACCTACTCTTTAAGCGAGTCCCAATATCCTTCTAGCAACACCCCAGAATAGATGGAACTCCGTTCGAACATCCCGATGAATTTTTGACCCCTAAATATCATATTTTGGTTTAAATGAACTAAATTTACTTGGAAAATGTGTTTGAGGCAATCGCTACCAATCCACCAGACTGCTTTCTCCACCAACTCTTTGAGCGAGTCCCAATATCCTTCAAGGAAGCCCCGGAATAAATGGAACTCCGTTCCAATATCCCGGTAAATTTTTGACCCCCAAATCTCAAATTTTGGTTTAAATGAACTAAATTTACTTAGAAAATGTGTTTGAGGCAATCGCGATCAATCCACCGGATTGCTTACTCCACCTACTCTTTAAGCGAGTTCCAATATCCTTCTAGCAACCCCCCAGAATAGAAGGAACTCCGTTCGAACATCCCGATGAATTTTTGACCCCTAAATATCAAATTTTGGTTTAAATGAACTAAATTTTCTTAGAAAATGTGTTTGAGGCAATCGCGATCAATCCACCGGATTGCTTTCTCCACCTACTCTTTAAGCGAGTCCCAATATCCTTCTAGCAACCCCCCAGAATAGATGGAACTCCGTTCGAACATCCCGATGAATTTTTGACCCCTAAATATCAAATTTTGGTTTAAATGAACTAAATTTACTTAGAAAATGTGTTTGAGGCAATCGCTACCAATCCACCAGATTGCTTTCTCCACCAACTCTTTGAGCGAGTCCCAATATCCTTCTAGGAATCCCCAGAATAGATGGAACTCCATTCCAATATCCAGGAGAATTTTTGACCCCCAAATCTAAAATTTTGGTTTAAATGAACTAAATATACTTTGAAAAAGAAATTGAGGCAATCGCGACCAATCCACCGGATTGCTTTCTCCACCTACTCTTTAAGCGAGTCCCAATATCCTTCTACGAAGCCCCGGAATAGATGGAACTCCGTTCCAATATCCCGGTGAATTTTTGACCCCCAAATCTCAAATTTTGGTTTAAATGAACTAAATTTACTTAGAAAATATGTTTGAGGCAATCGCGATCAATCCACCGGATTGCTTTCTCCACCTACTCTTTGAGCGAGTCCCAATATCCTTCTACGAAGCCCCGGAATAGATGGAACTCCGTTCCAATATCCCGGTGAATTTTTGACCCCCAAATCTCAAATTTTGGTTTAAATGAACTAAATTTACTTAGAAAATGTGTTTGAGGCAATCGCGATCAATCCACCGGATTGCTTTCTCCACCTACTCTTTAAGCGAGTCCCAATATCCTTCTAGCAACCCCCCAGAATAGATGGAACTCCGTTCGAACATCCCGATGAATTTTTGACCACTAAATATCAAATTTTGGTTTAAATGAACTAAATTTACTTAGAAAATGTGTTCGAGGCAATCGCTACCAATCCACCAGATTGCTTTCTCCACCAACTTTTTGAGCGAGTCCCAATATCCTTCTAAGAACCCCCGGAATAGATGGAACTCCATTCTAATATCCCGGTGAACATTTGACCCCCAAATCTCAAATTTTGGTTTAAATGAACTAAATTTACTTAGAAAATGTGTTTGAGGCAATCGCGATCAATCCACCGGATTGCTTTCTCCACCTACTCTTTAAGCGAGTGCCAATATCCTTCTAGCAACACCCCAGAATAGATGGAACTCCGTTCGAACATCCCGATGAATTTTTGACCCCTAAATATCAAATTTTGGTTTAAATGAACTAAATTTACTTAGAAAATGTGTTTGAGGCAATCGCTACCAATCCACCAGATTGCTTTCTCCACCAACTCTTTGAGCGAGTCCCAATATCCTTCTAGGAAGCCCCGGAATAGATGGAACTCCGTTCCAATATCCCGGTGAATTTTTGACCCCCAAATCTCAAATTTTGGTTTAAATGAACTAAATTTACTTAGAAAATGTGTTTGAGGCAATCGCAACCAATCCACCAGATTGCTTTCTCCACCAACTCTTTGAGCGAGTCCCAATATCCTTCTACGAAGCCCCGGAATAGATGGAACTCCGTTCCAATATCCCGGTGAATTTTTGACCCCCAAATCTCAAATTTTGGTTTAAATGAACTAAATTTACTTAGAAAATGTGTTTGAGGCAATCGCGATCAATCCACCGGATTGCTTTCTCCACCTACTCTTTAAGCGAGTCCCAATATCCTTCTATCAACCCCCCAGAATAGATGGAACTCCGTTCGAACATCCTGATGAATTTTTGACCCCTAAATATCAAATTTTGGTTTAAATGAACTAAATTTACTTAGAAAATGTGTTCGAGGCAATCGCTACCAATCCACCAGATTGCTTTCTCCACCAACTTTTTGAGCGAGTCCCAATATCCTTCTAAGAACCCCCGGAATAGATGGAACTCCATTCTAATATCCCGGTGAACATTTGACCCCCAAATCTCAAATTTTGGTTTAAATGAACTAAATTTACTTAGAAAATGTGTTTGAGGCAATCGCAATCAATCCACCGGATTGCTTTCTCCACCTACTCTTTAAGCGAGTCCCAATATCCTTCTATCAACCCCCCAGAATAGATGGAACTCCGTTCGAACATCCTGATGAATTTTTGACCCCTAAATATCAAATTTTGGTTTAAATGAACTAAATTTACTTAGAAAATGTGTTCGAGGCAATCGCTACCAATCCACCAGATTGCTTTCTCCACCAACTTTTTGAGCGAGTCCCAATATCCTTCTAAGAACCCCCGGAATAGATGGAACTCCATTCTAATATCCCGGTGAACATTTGACCCCCAAATCTCAAATTTTGGTTTAAATGAACTAAATTTACTTAGAAAATGTGTTTGAGGCAATCGCGATCAATCCACCGGATTGCTTTCTCCACCTACTCTTTAAGCGAGTCCCAATATCCTTCTAGCAACACCCCAGAATAGATGGAACTCCGTTCGAACATCCCGATGAATTTTTGACCCCTAAATATCAAATTTTGGTTTAAATGAACTAAATTTACTTAGAAAATGTGTTTGAGGCAATCGCTACCAATCCACCAGATTGCTTTCTCCACCAACTCTTTGAGCGAGTCCCAATATCCTTCTAGGAAGCCCCGGAATAGATGGAACTCCGTTCCAATATCCCGGTGAATTTTTGACCCCCAAATCTCAAATTTTGGTTTAAATGAACTAAATTTACTTAGAAAATGTGTTTGAGGCAATCGCAACCAATCCACCAGATTGCTTTCTCCACCAACTCTTTGAGCGAGTCCCAATATCCTTCTACGAAGCCCCGGAATAGATGGAACTCCGTTCCAATATCCCGGTAAATTTTTGACCCCCAAATCTCAAATTTTGGTTTAAATGAACTAAATTTTCTTAGAAAATGTGTTTGAGGCAATCGCGATCGATCCACCGGATTGCATACTCCACCTACTCTTTAAGCGAGTTCCAATATCCTTCTAGCAACCCCCCAGAATAGAAGGAACTCCGTTCGAACATCCCGATGAATTTTTGACCCCTAAATATCAAATTTTGGTTTAAATGAACTAAATTTACTTAGAAAATGTGTTTGAGGCAATCGCGATCAATCCACCGGATTGCTTTCTCTACCTACTCTTTAAGCGAGTCCCAATATCCTTCTAGCAACCCCCCAGAATAGATGGAACTCCGTTCGAACATCCTGATGAATTTTTGACCCCTAAATATCAAATTTTGGTTTAAATGAACTAAATTTACTTAAAAAATGTGTTTGAGGCAATCGCGATCAATCCACCGGATTGCTTTCTCCACCTACTCTTTAAGCGAGTCCCAATATCCTTCTATCAACCCCCCAGAATAGATGGAACTCCATTCTAATATCCCGGTGAACATTTGACCCCCAAATCTCAAATTTTGGTTTAAATGAACTAAATTTACTTAGAAAATGTGTTTGAGGCAATCGCGATCAATCCACCGGATTGCTTTCTCCACCTACTCTTTAAGCGAGTCCCAATATCCTTCTAGCAACACCCCATAATAGATGGAACTCCGTTCGAACATCCCGATGAATTTTTGACCCCTAAATATCATATTTTGGTTTAAATGAACTAAATTTACTTGGAAAATGCGTTTGAGGCAATCGCTACCAATCCACCAGATTGCTTTCTCCACCAACTCTTTGAGCGAGTCCCAATATCCTTCAAGGAAGCCCCGGAATAAATGGAACTCCGTTCCAATATCCCGGTAAATTTTTGACCCCCAAATCTCAAATTTTGGTTTAAATGAACTAAATTTACTTAGAAAATGTGTTTGAGGCAATCGCGATCAATCCACCGGATGCTTACTCCACCTACTCTTTAAGCGAGTTCCAATATCCTTCTAGCAACCCCCCAGAATAGAAGGAACTCCGTTCGAACATCCCGATGAATTTTTGACCCCTAAATATCAAATTTTGGTTTAAATGAACTAAATTTTCTTAGAAAATGTGTTTGAGGCAATCGCGATCAATCCACCGGATTGCTTTCTCCACCTACTCTTTAAGCGAGTCCCAATATCCTTCTAGCAACCCCCCAGAATAGATGGAACTCCGTTCGAACATCCCGATGAATTTTTGACCCCTAAATATCAAATTTTGGTTTAAATGAACTAAATTTACTTAGAAAATGTGTTTGAGGCAATCGCTACCAATCCACCAGATTGCTTTCTCCACCAACTCTTTGAGCGAGTCCCAATATCCTTCTAGGAATCCCCAGAATAGATGGAACTCCATTCCAATATCCAGGAGAATTTTTGACCCCCAAATCTAAAATTTTGGTTTAAATGAACTAAATATACTTTGAAAAAGAAATTGAGGCAATCGCGACCAATCCACCGGATTGCTTTCTCCACCTACTCTTTAAGCGAGTCCCGATATCCTTCGAACAACCCCCCAGAATAGATGGAACTCTTTTCCAATATCCAGATGAATTTTTGACCCCTAAATATCAAATTTTGGTTTAAATGAACTAAATTTACTTAGAAAATGTGTTCGAGGCAATCGCTACCAATCCACCAGATTGCTTTCTCCACCAACTCTTTGAACGAGTCCTAATATCCTTCTAGGAAGCCCCGGAATAGATGGAACTCCGTTCCAATATCCCGGTGAATTTTTGACCCCCAAATCTCAAATTTTGGTTTAAATGAACTAAATTTACTTAGAAAATGTGTTTGAGGCAATCGCGATCAATCCACCGGATTGCTTTCTCCACCTACTCTTTAAGCGAGTTCCAATATCCTTCTAGCAACCCCCCAGAATAGAGGGAACTCCGTTCGAACATCCCGATGAATTTTTGACCACTAAATATCAAATTTTGGTTTAAATGAACTAAATTTACTTAGAAAATGTGTTCGATGCAATCGCTACCAATCCACCAGATTGCTTTCTCCACCAACTCTTTGAGCGAGTCCCAATATCCTTCTAGGAAGCCCCGGAATAGATGGAACTCCGTTCCAATATCCCGGTGAATTTTTGACCCCCAAATCTCAAATTTTGGTTTAAATGAACTAAATTTACTTAGAAAATGTGATTGAGGCAATCGCGATCAATCCACCGGATTGCTTTCTCCACCTACTCTTAAGCGAGTCCCAATACCCTTCTAGCAACCCCCCAGAATAGATGGAACTCCGTTCGAACATCCCGATGAATTTTTGACCCCTAAATATCAAATTTTGGTTTAAATGAACTAAATTTACTTAGAAATGTGTTTGAGGCAATCGCTACCAATCCACCAGATTGCTTTCTCCACCAACTCTTTGAGCGAGTCCCAATATCCTTCAAGGAAGCCCCGGAATAGATGGAACTCCGTTCCAATATCCCGGTGAATTTTTGACCCCCAAATCTCAAATTTTGGTTTAAATGAACTAAATTTACTTAGAAAATGTGTTTGAGGCAATCGCAACCAATCCACCAGATTGCTTTCTCCACCAACTCTTTGAGCGAGTCCCAATATCCTTCTACGAAGCCCCGGAATAGATGGAACTCCGTTCCAATATCCCGGTGAATTTTTGACCCCCAAATCTCAAATTTTGGTTTAAATGAACTAAATTTACTTAGAAAATGTGTTTGAGGCAATCGCAACCAATCCACCAGATTGCTTTCTCCACCAACTCTTTGAGCGAGTCCCAATATCCTTCTACGAAGCCCCGGAATAGATGGAAGTCCGTTCCAATATCCCGGTAAATTTTTGACCCCAAATCTCAAATTTTGGTTTAAATGAACTAAATTTTCTTAGAAAATGTGTTTGAGGCAATCGCGATCGATCCACCGGATTGCATACTCCACCTACTCTTTAAGCGAGTTCCAATATCCTTCTAGCAACCCCCCAGAATAGAAGGAACTCCGTTCGAACATCCCGATGAATTTTTGACCCCTAAATATCAAATTTTGGTTTAAATGAACTAAATTTACTTAGAAAATGTGTTTGAGGCAATCGCGATCAATCCACCGGATTGCTTTCTCTACCTACTCTTTAAGCGAGTCCCAATATCCTTCTAGCAACCCCCAGAATAGATGGAACTCCGTTCGAACATCCTGATGAATTTTTGACCCCTAAATATCAAATTTTGGTTTAAATGAACTAAATTTACTTAAAAAATGTGTTTGAGGCAATCGCGATCAATCCACCGGATTGCTTTCTCCACCTACTCTTTAAGCGAGTCCCAATATCCTTCTATCAACCCCCCAGAATAGATGGAACTCCATTCTAATATCCCGGTGAACATTTGACCCCCAAATCTCAAATTTTGGTTTAAATGAACTAAATTTACTTAGAAAATGTGTTTGAGGCAATCGCGATCAATCCACCGGATTGCTTTCTCCACCTACTCTTTAAGCGAGTCCCAATATCCTTCTAGCAACACCCCAAATAGATGGAACTCCGTTCGAACATCCCGATGAATTTTTGACCCCTAAATATCATATTTTGGTTTAAATGAACTAAATTTACTTGGAAAATGCGTTTGAGGCAATCGCTACCAATCCACCAGATTGCTTTCTCCACCAACTCTTTGAGCGAGTCCCAATATCCTTCAAGGAAGCCCCGGAATAAATGGAACTCCGTTCCAATATCCCGGTAAATTTTTGACCCCCAAATCTCAAATTTTGGTTTAAATGAACTAAATTTACTTAGAAAATGTGTTTGAGGCAATCGCGATCAATCCACCGGATTGCTTACTCCACCTACTCTTTAAGCGAGTTCCAATATCCTTCTAGCAACCCCCCAGAATAGAAGGAACTCCGTTCGAACATCCCGATGAATTTTTGACCCCTAAATATCAAATTTTGGTTTAAATGAACTAAATTTTCTTAGAAAATGTGTTTGAGGCAATCGCGATCAATCCACCGGATTGCTTTCTCCACCTACTCTTTAAGCGAGTCCCAATATCCTTCTAGCAACCCCCCAGAATAGATGGAACTCCGTTCGAACATCCCGATGAATTTTTGACCCCTAAATATCAAATTTTGGTTTAAATGAACTAAATTTACTTAGAAAATGTGTTTGAGGCAATCGCTACCAATCCACCAGATTGCTTTCTCCACCAACTCTTTGAGCGAGTCCCAATATCCTTCTAGGAATCCCCAGAATAGATGGAACTCCATTCCAATATCCAGGAGAATTTTTGACCCCCAAATCTAAAATTTTGGTTTAAATGAACTAAATATACTTTGAAAAAGAAATTGAGGCAATCGCGACCAATCCACCGGATTGCTTTCTCCACCTACTCTTTAAGCGAGTCCCGATATCCTTCGAACAACCCCCCAGAATAGATGGAACTCTTTTCCAATATCCAGATGAATTTTTGACCCCTAAATATCAAATTTTGGTTTAAATGAACTAAATTTACTTAGAAAATGTGTTCGAGGCAATCGCTACCAATCCACCAGATTGCTTTCTCCACCAACTCTTTGAACGAGTCCTAATATCCTTCTAGGAAGCCCCGGAATAGATGGAACTCTGTTCCAATATCCCGGTGAATTTTTGACCCCCAAATCTCAAATTTTGGTTTAAATGAACTAAATTTACTTAGAAAATGTGTTTGAGGCAATCGCGATCAATCCACCGGATTGCTTTCTCCACCTACTCTTTAAGCGAGTTCCAATATCCTTCTAGCAACCCCCAAGAATAGAGGGAACTCCGTTCGAACATCCCGATGAATTTTTGACCCCTAAATATCAAATTTTGGTTTAAATGAACTAAATTTACTTAGAAAATGTGTTCGAGGCAATCGCTACCAATCCACCATATTGCTTTCTCCACCAACTCTTTGAGCGAGTCCCAATATCCTTCTAGGAAGCCCCGGAATAGATGGAACTCCGTTCCAATATCCCGGTGAATTTTTGACCCCCAAATCTCAAATTTTGGTTTAAATGAACTAAATTTACTTAGAAAATGTGTTTGAGGCAATCGCGATCAATCCACCGGATTGCTTTCTCCACCTACTCTTTAAGCGAGTTCCAATATCCTTCTAGCAACCCCCCAGAATAGAGGGAACTCCGTTCGAACATCCCGATGAATTTTTGACCACTAAATATCAAATTTTGGTTTAAATGAACTAAATTTACTTAGAAAATGTGTTCGATGCAATCGCTACCAATCCACCAGATTGCTTTCTCCACCAACTCTTTGAGCGAGTCCCAATATCCTTCTAGGAAGCCCCGGAATAGATGGAACTCCGTTCCAATATCCCGGTGAATTTTTGACCCCCAAATCTCAAATTTTGGTTTAAATGAACTAAATTTACTTAGAAAATGTGATTGAGGCAATCGCGATCAATCCACCGGATTGCTTTCTCCACCTACTCTTTAAGCGAGTCCCAATACCCTTCTAGCAACCCCCCAGAATAGATGGAACTCCGTTCGAACATCCCGATGAATTTTTGACCCCTAAATATCAAATTTTGGTTTAAATGAATTAAATTTACTTAGAAAATGTGTTTGAGGCAATCGCTACCAGTCCACCAGATTGCTTTCTCCACCAACTCTTTGAGCGAGTCCCAATATCCTTCTCGGAAGCCCCGGAATAGATGGAACTCCGTTCCAATATCCCGGTGAATTTTTGACCCCCAAATCTCAAATTTTGGTTTAAATGAACTAAATTTACTTAGAAAATGTGTTTGAGGCAATCGCAACCAATCCACCGGATTGCTTACTCCACCTACTCTTTAAGCGAGTTCCAATATCCTTCTAGCAACCCCCCAGAATAGAAGGAACTCCGTTCGAACATCCCGATGAATTTTTGACCCCTAAATATCAAATTTTGGTTTAAATGAACTAAATTTACTTAAAAAATGTGTTTGAGGCAATCGCGATCAATCCACCGGATTGCTTTCTCCACCTACTCTTTAAGCGAGTCCCAATATCCTTCTAGCAACCCCCCAGAATAGATGGAACTCCGTTCGAACATCCCGATGAATTTTTGACCACTAAATATCAAATTTTGGTTTAAATGAACTAAATTTACTTAAAAAATGTGTTTGAGGCAATCGCGATCAATCCACCGGATTGCTTTCTCCACCTACTCTTTAAGCGAGTCCCAATATCCTTCTATCAACCCCCCAGAATAGAAGGAACTCCGTTCGAACATCCCGATGAATTTTTGACCCCTAAATATCAAATTTTGGTTTAAATGAACTAAATTTACTTAGAAAATGTGTTTGAGGCAATCGCGATCAATCCACCGGATTGCTTTCTCTACCTACTCTTTAAGCGAGTCCCAATATCCTTCTAGCAACCCCCCAGAATAGATGGAACTCCGTTCGAACATCCTGATGAATTTTTGACCCCTAAATATCAAATTTTGGTTTAAATGAACTAAATTTACTTAAAAAATGTGTTTGAGGCAATCGCGATCAATCCACCGGATTGCTTTCTCCACCTACTCTTTAAGCGAGTCCCAATATCCTTCTATCAACCCCCCAGAATAGATGGAACTCCATTCTAATATCCCGGTGAACATTTGACCCCCAAATCTCAAATTTTGGTTTAAATGAACTAAATTTACTTAGAAAATGTGTTTGAGGCAATCGCGATCAATCCACCGGATTGCTTTCTCCACCTACTCTTTAAGCGAGTCCCAATATCCTTCTAGCAACACCCCAGAATAGATGGAACTCCGTTCGAACATCCCGATGAATTTTTGACCCCTAAATATCATATTTTGGTTTAAATGAACTAAATTTACTTGGAAAATGCGTTTGAGGCAATCGCTACCAATCCACCAGATTGCTTTCTCCACCAACTCTTTGAGCGAGTCCCAATATCCTTCAAGGAAGCCCCGGAATAAATGGAACTCCGTTCCAATATCCCGGTAAATTTTTGACCCCCAAATCTCAAATTTTGGTTTAAATGAACTAAATTTACTTAGAAAATGTGTTTGAGGCAATCGCGATCAATCCACCGGATTGCTTACTCCACCTACTCTTTAAGCGAGTTCCAATATCCTTCTAGCAACCCCCCAGAATAGAAGGAACTCCGTTCGAACATCCCGATGAATTTTTGACCCCTAAATATCAAATTTTGGTTTAAATGAACTAAATTTTCTTAGAAAATGTGTTTGAGGCAATCGCGATCAATCCACCGGATTGCTTTCTCCACCTACTCTTTAAGCGAGTCCCAATATCCTTCTAGCAACCCCCCAGAATAGATGGAACTCCGTTCGAACATCCCGATGAATTTTTGACCCCTAAATATCAAATTTTGGTTTAAATGAACTAAATTTACTTAGAAAATGTGTTTGAGGCAATCGCTACCAATCCACCAGATTGCTTTCTCCACCAACTCTTTGAGCGAGTCCCAATATCCTTCTAGGAATCCCCAGAATAGATGGAACTCCATTCCAATATCCAGGAGAATTTTTGACCCCCAAATCTAAAATTTTGGTTTAAATGAACTAAATATACTTTGAAAAAGAAATTGAGGCAATCGCGACCAATCCACCGGATTGCTTTCTCCACCTACTCTTTAAGCGAGTCCCGATATCCTTCGAACAACCCCCCAGAATAGATGGAACTCTTTTCCAATATCCAGATGAATTTTTGACCCCTAAATATCAAATTTTGGTTTAAATGAACTAAATTTACTTAGAAAATGTGTTCGAGGCAATCGCTACCAATCCACCAGATTGCTTTCTCCACCAACTCTTTGAACGAGTCCTAATATCCTTCTAGGAAGCCCCGGAATAGATGGAACTCTGTTCCAATATCCCGGTGAATTTTTGACCCCCAAATCTCAAATTTTGGTTTAAATGAACTAAATTTACTTAGAAAATGTGATTGAGGCAATCGCGATCAATCCACCGGATTGCTTTCTCCACCTACTCTTTAAGCGAGTCCCAATACCCTTCTAGCAACCCCCCAGAATAGATGGAACTCCGTTCGAACATCCCGATGAATTTTTGACCCCTAAATATCAAATTTTGGTTTAAATGAATTAAATTTACTTAGAAAATGTGTTTGAGGCAATCGCTACCAGTCCACCAGATTGCTTTCTCCACCAACTCTTTGAGCGAGTCCCAATATCCTTCTCGGAAGCCCCGGAATAGATGGAACTCCGTTCCAATATCCCGGTGAATTTTTGACCCCCAAATCTCAAATTTTGGTTTAAATGAACTAAATTTACTTAGAAAATGTGTTTGAGGCAATCGCAACCAATCCACCGGATTGCTTACTCCACCTACTCTTTAAGCGAGTTCCAATATCCTTCTAGCAACCCCCCAGAATAGAAGGAACTCCGTTCGAACATCCCGATGAATTTTTGACCCCTAAATATCAAATTTTGGTTTAAATGAACTAAATTTACTTAAAAAATGTGTTTGAGGCAATCGCGATCAATCCACCGGATTGCTTTCTCCACCTACTCTTTAAGCGAGTCCCAATATCCTTCTAGCAACCCCCCAGAATAGATGGAACTCCGTTCGAACATCCCGATGAATTTTTGACTACTAAATATCAAATTTTGGTTTAAATGAACTAAATTTACTTAAAAAATGTGTTTGAGGCAATCGCGATCAATCCACCGGATTGCTTTCTCCACCTACTCTTTAAGCGAGTCCCAATATCCTTCTATCAACCCCCCAGAATAGAAGGAACTCCGTTCGAACATCCCGATGAATTTTTGACCCCTAAATATCAAATTTTGGTTTAAATGAACTAAATTTACTTAGAAAATGTGTTTGAGGCAATCGCGATCAATCCACCGGATTGCTTTCTCTACCTACTCTTTAAGCGAGTCCCAATATCCTTCTAGCAACCCCCCAGAATAGATGGAACTCCGTTCGAACATCCTGATGAATTTTTGACCCCTAAATATCAAATTTTGGTTTAAATGAACTAAATTTACTTAAAAAATGTGTTTGAGGCAATCGCGATCAATCCACCGGATTGCTTTCTCCACCTACTCTTTAAGCGAGTCCCAATATCCTTCTATCAACCCCCCAGAATAGATGGAACTCCATTCTAATATCCCGGTGAACATTTGACCCCCAAATCTCAAATTTTGGTTTAAATGAACTAAATTTACTTAGAAAATGTGTTTGAGGCAATCGCGATCAATCCACCGGATTGCTTTCTCCACCTACTCTTTAAGCGAGTCCCAATATCCTTCTAGCAACACCCCAGAATAGATGGAACTCCGTTCGAACATCCCGATGAATTTTTGACCCCTAAATATCATATTTTGGTTTAAATGAACTAAATTTACTTGGAAAATGTGTTTGAGGCAATCGCTACCAATCCACCAGATTGCTTTCTCCCACCAACTCTTTGAGCGAGTCCCAATATCCTTCAAGGAAGCCCCGGAATAAATGGAACTCCGTTCCAATATCCCGGTAAATTTTTGACCCCCAAATCTCAAATTTTGGTTTAAATGAACTAAATTTACTTAGAAAATGTGTTTGAGGCAATCGCGATCAATCCACCGGATTGCTTACTCCACCTACTCTTTAAGCGAGTTCCAATATCCTTCTAGCAACCCCCCAGAATAGAAGGAACTCCGTTCGAACATCCCGATGAATTTTTGACCCCTAAATATCAAATTTTGGTTTAAATGAACTAAATTTTCTTAGAAAATGTGTTTGAGGCAATCGCGATCAATCCACCGGATTGCTTTCTCCACCTACTCTTTAAGCGAGTCCCAATATCCTTCTAGCAACCCCCCAGAATAGATGGAACTCCGTTCGAACATCCCGATGAATTTTTGACCCCTAAATATCAAATTTTGGTTTAAATGAACTAAATTTACTTAGAAAATGTGTTTGAGGCAATCGCTTACCAATCCACCAGATTGCTTTCTCCACCAACTCTTTGAGCGAGTCCCAATATCCTTCTAGGAATCCCCAGAATAGATGGAACTCCATTCCAATATCCAGGAGAATTTTGACCCCCAAATCTAAAATTTTGGTTTAAATGAACTAAATATACTTTGAAAAAGAAATTGAGGCAATCGCGACCAATCCACCGGATTGCTTTCTCCACCTACTCTTTAAGCGAGTCCCGATATCCTTCGAACAACCCCCCAGAATAGATGGAACTCTTTTCCAATATCCAGATGAATTTTGACCCCTAAATATCAAATTTTGGTTTAAATGAACTAAATTTACTTAGAAAATGTGTTCGAGGCAATCGCTACCAATCCACCAGATTGCTTTCTCCACCACTCTTTGAACGAGTCCTAATATCCTTCTAGGAAGCCCCGGAATAGATGGAACTCTGTTCCAATATCCCGGTGAATTTTTGACCCCCAAATCTCAAATTTTGGTTTAAATGAACTAAATTTACTTAGAAAATGTGTTTGAGGCAATCGCGATCAATCCACCGGATTGCTTTCTCCACCTACTCTTTAAGCGAGTTCCAATATCCTTCTAGCAACCCCCAAGAATAGAGGGAACTCCGTTCGAACATCCCGATGAATTTTTGACCCCTAAATATCAAATTTTGGTTTAAATGAACTAAATTTACTTAGAAAATGTGTTCGAGGCAATCGCTACCAATCCACCAGATTGCTTTCTCCACCAACTCTTTGAGCGAGTCCCAATATCCTTCTAGGAAGCCCCGGAATAGATGGAACTCCGTTCCAATATCCCGGTGAATTTTTGACCCCCAAATCTCAAATTTTGGTTTAAATGAACTAAATTTACTTAGAAAATGTGTTTGAGGCAATCGCGATCAATCCACCGGATTGCTTTCTCCACCTACTCTTTAAGCGAGTTCCAATATCCTTCTAGCAACCCCCAGAATAGGGGGAACTCCGTTCGAACATCCCGATGAATTTTTGACCCCCAAATCTCAAATTTTGGTTTAAATGAACTAAATTTACTTAGAAAATGTGATTGAGGCAATCGCGATCAATCCACCGGATTGCTTTCTCCACCTACTCTTTAAGCGAGTCCCTATACCCTTCTAGCAACCCCCCAGAATAGATGGAACTCCGTTCGAACATCCCGATGAATTTTTGACCCCTAAATATCAAATTTTGGTTTAAATGAATTAAATTTACTTAGAAAATGTGTTTGAGGCAATCGCTATCAGTCCACCAGATTGCTTTCTCCACCAACTCTTTGAGCGAGTCCCAATATCCTTCTCGGAAGCCCCGGAATAGATGGAACTCCGTTCCAATATCCCGGTGAATTTTTGACCCCCAAATCTCAAATTTTGGTTTAAATGAACTAAATTTACTTAGAAAATGTGTTTGAGGCAATCGCAACCAATCCACCGGATTGCTTACTCCACCTACTCTTTAAGCGAGTTCCAATATCCTTCTAGCAACCCCCCAGAATAGAAGGAACTCCGTTCGAACATCCCGATGAATTTTTGACCCCTAAATATCAAATTTTGGTTTAAATGAACTAAATTTACTTAAAAAATGTGTTTGAGGCAATCGCGATCAATCCACCGGATTGCTTTCTCCACCTACTCTTTAAGCGAGTCCCAATATCCTCTAGCAACCCCCAGAATAGATGGAACTCCGTTCGAACATCTCGATGAATTTTTGACCACTAAATATCAAATTTTGGTTTAAATGAACTAAATTTACTTAAAAAATGTGTTTGAGGCAATCGCGATCAATCCACCGGATTGCTTTCTCCACCTACTCTTTAAGCGAGTCCCAATATCCTTCTATCAACCCCCCAGAATAGATGGAACTCCGTTCGAATATCCGATGAATTTTTGACCCCTAAATATCAAATTTTGGTTTAAATGAACTAAATTTACTTAGAAAATGTGTTCGAGGCAATCGCTACCAATCCACCAGATTGCTTTCTCCACCAACTCTTTGAGCGAGTCCCAATATCCTTCAAGGAAGCCCCGGAATAGATGGAACTCCGTTCCAATATCCCGGTAAATTTTTGACCCCAAATCTCAAATTTTGGTTTAAATGAACTAAATTTTCTTAGAAAATGTGTTTGAGGCAATCGCGATCAATCCACCGGATTGCATACTCCACCTACTCTTTAAGCGAGTTCCAATATCCTTCTAGCACCCCCCAGAATAGAAGGAACTCCGTTCGAACATCCCGATGAAATTTTGACCCCTAAATATCAAATTTTGGTTTAAATGAACTAAATTTACTTAGAAAATGTGTTTGAGGCAATCGCGATCAATCCACCGGATTGCTTTCTCTACCTACTCTTTAAGCGAGTCCCAATATCCTTCTAGCAACCCCCCAGAATAGATGGAAACTCCGTTCGAACATCCTGATGAATTTTTGACCCCTAAATATCAAATTTTGGTTTAAATGAACTAAATTTACTTAAAAAATGTGTTTGAGGCAATCGCGATCAATCCACCGGATTGCTTTCTCCACCATCTCTTTAAGCGAGTCCCAATATCCTTCTATCAACCCCCAGAATAGATGGAACTCCATTCTAATATCCCGGTGAACATTTGACCCCCAAATCTCAAATTTTGGTTTAAATGAACTAAATTTACTAAGAAAATGTGTTTGAGGCAATCGCGATCAATCCACCGGATTGCTTTCTCCACCTACTCTTTAGCGAGTCCCAATATCCTTCTAGCAACACCCCAGAATAGATGGAACTCCGTTCGAACATCCCGATGAATTTTTGACCCCTAAATATCAAATTTTGGTTTAAATGAACTAAATTTACTTAGAAAAAGTGTTTGAGGCAATCGCTACCATCCACCAGATTGCTTTCTCCACCAACTCTTTGAGCGAGTCCCAATATCCTTCAAGGAAGCCCCGGAATAGATGGAACTCCGTTCCAATATCCCGGTAAATTTTTGACCCCCAAATCTCAAATTTTGGTTTAAATGAACTAAATTTTCTTAGAAAATGTGTTTGAGGCAATCGCGATCAATCCACCGGATTGCATACTCCACCTACTCTTTAAGCGAGTTCCAATATCCTTCTAGCAACCCCCCAGAATAGAAGGAACTCCGTTCGAACATCCCGATGAAATTTTGACCCCTAAATATCAAATTTTGGTTTAAAATGAACTAAATTTACTTAGAAAATGTGTTTGAGGCAATCGCGATCAATCCACCGGATTGCTTTCTCCACCTACTCTTTAAGCGACTCCCAATATCCTTCTAGCAACACCCCAGAATAGATGGAACTCCGTTCGAACATCCCGATGAATTTTTGACCCCTAAATATCAAATTTTGGTTTAAATGAACTAAATTTACTTAGAAAATGTGTTTGAGGCAATCGCTACCAATCCACCAGATTGCTTTCACCACCAACTCTTTGAGCGAGTCCCAATATCCTTCAAGGAAGCCCCGGAATAGATGGAACTCCGTTCCAATATCCCGGTAAATTTTTGACCCCCAAATCTCAAATTTTGGTTTAAATGAACTAAATTTTCTTAGAAAATGTGTTTGAGGCAATCGCGATCAATCCACCGGATTGCATACTCCACCTACTCTTTAAGCGAGTTCCAATATCCTTCTAGCAACCCCCCAGAATAGAAGGAACTCCGTTCGAACATCCCGATGAAATTTTGACCCCTAAATATCAAATTTTGGTTTAAATGAACTAAATTTACTTAGAAAATGTGTTTGAGGCAATCGCGATCAATCCACCGGATTGCTTTCTCTACCTACTCTTTAAGCGAGTCCCAATATCCTTCTAGCAACCCCCCAGAATAGATGGAACTCCGTTCGAACATCCTGATGAATTTTTGACCCCTAAATATCAAATTTTGGTTTAAATGAACTAAATTTACTTAAAAAATGTGTTTGAGGCAATCGCGATCAATCCACCGGATTGCTTTCTCCACCTTCTCTTTAAGCGAGTCCCAATATCCTTCTATCAACCCCCCAGAATAGATGGAACTCCATTCTAATATCCCGGTGAACATTTGACCCCCAAATCTCAAATTTTGGTTTAAATGAACTAAATTTACTAAGAAAATGTGTTTGAGGCAATCGCGATCAATCCACCGGATTGCTTTCTCCACCTACTCTTTAAGCGAGTCCCAATATCCTTCTAGCAACACCCCAGAATAGATGGAACTCCGTTCGAACATCCCGATGAATTTTTGACCCCTAAATATCAAATTTTGGTTTAAATGAACTAAATTTACTTAGAAAATGTGTTTGAGGCAATCGCTACCAATCCACCAGATTGCTTTCTCCACCAACTCTTTGAGCGAGTCCCAATATCCTTCAAGGAAACCCCGGAATAAATGGAACTCCGTTCCAATATCCCGGTAAATTTTTGACCCCCAAATCTCAAATTTTGGTTTAAATGAACTAAATTTACTTAGAAAATGTGTTTGAGGCAATCGCGATCAATCCACCGGATTGCTTACTCCACCTACTCTTTAAGCGAGTTCCAATATCCTTTTAGCAACCCCCCAGAATAGAAGGAACTCCGTTCGAACATCCCGATGAATTTTTGACCCCTAAATATCAAATTTTGGTTTAAATGAACTAAATTTACTTAGAAAATGTGTTTGAGGCAATCGCGATCAATCCACCAGATTGCTTTCTCCACCTACTCTTTAAGCGAGTCCCAATATCCTTCTAGCAACCCCCCAGAATAGATGGAACTCCGTTCGAACATCCCGATGAATTTTTGACCCCTAAATATCAAATTTTGGTTTAAATGAACTAAATTTACTTAGAAAATGTGTTTGAGGCAATCGCTACCAATCCACCAGATTGCTTTCTCCACCAACTCTTTGAGCGAGTCCCAATATCCTTCTAGGAATCCCCGGAATAGATGGAACTCCGTTCCAATATCCCGGTGAATTTTTGACCCCCAAATCTCAAATTTTGGTTTAAATGAACTAAATTTACTTAGAAAATGTGTTTGAGGCAATCGCGATCAATCCACCGGATTGCTTTCTCCACCTACTCTTTAAGCGAGTTCCAATATCCTTTTAGCAACCCCCCAGAATAGAGGGAACTCCGTTCGAACATCCCGATGAATTTTTGACCACTAAATATCAAATTTTGGTTTAAATGAACTAAATTTACTTAGAAAATGTGTTCGATGCAATCGCTACCAATCCACCAGATTGCTTTCTCCACCAACTCTTTGAGCGAGTCCCAATATCCTTCTAGGAAGCCCCGGAATAGATGGAACTCCGTTCCAATATCCCGGTGAATTTTTGACCCCCAAATCTCAAATTTTGGTTTAAATGAACTAAATTTACTTAGAAAATGTGATTGAGGCAATCGCGATCAATCCACCGGATTGCTTTCTCCACCTACTCTTTAAGCGAGTCCCAATACCCTTCTAGCAACCCCCCAGAATAGATGGAACTCCGTTCGAACATCCCGATGAATTTTTGACCCCTAAATATCAAATTTTGGTTTAAATGAATTAAATTTACTTAGAAAATGTGTTTGAGGCAATCGCTACCAGTCCACCAGATTGCTTTCTCCACCAACTCTTTGAGCGAGTCCCAATATCCTTCTCGGAAGCCCCGGAATAGATGGAACTCCGTTCCAATATCCCGGTGAATTTTTGACCCCCAAATCTCAAATTTTGGTTTAAATGAACTAAATTTACTTAGAAAATGTGTTTGAGGCAATCGCAACCAATCCACCGGATTGCTTACTCCACCTACTCTTTAAGCGAGTTCCAATATCCTTCTAGCAACCCCCCAGAATAGAAGGAACTCCGTTCGAACATCCCGATGAATTTTTGACCCCTAAATATCAAATTTTGGTTTAAATGAACTAAATTTACTTAAAAAATGTGTTTGAGGCAATCGCGATCAATCCAACGGATTGCTTTCTCCACCTACTCTTTAAGCGAGTCCCAATATCCTTCTATCAACCCCCCAGAATAGATGGAACTCCGTTCGAATATCCCGATGAATTTTTGACCCCTAAATATCAAATTTTGGTTTAAATGAACTAAATTTACTTAGAAAATGTGTTCGAGGCAATCGCTACCAATCCACCAGATTGCTTTCTCCACCAACTTTTTGAGCGAGTCCCAATATCCTTCTAAAAACCCCCGGAATAGATGGAACTCCATTCTAATATCCCGGTGAACATTTGACCCCCAAATCTCAAATTTTGGTTTAAATGAACTAAATTTACTTAGAAAATGTGTTTGAGGCAATCGCGATCAATCCACCGGATTGCTTTCTCCACCTACTCTTTAAGCGAGTCCCAATATCCTTCTAGCAACACCCCAGAATAGATGGAACTCCGTTCGAACATCCCGATGAATTTTTGACCCCTAAATATCAAATTTTGGTTTAAATGAACTAAATTTACTTAGAAAATGTGTTTGAGGCAATCGCTACCAATCCACCATATTGCTTTCTCCACCAACTCTTTGAGCGAGTCCCAATATCCTTCAAGGAAGCCCCGGAATAGATGGAACTCCGTTCCAATATCCCGGTAAATTTTTGACCCCCAAATCTTAAATTTTGGTTTAAATGAACTAAATTTTCTTAGAAAATGTGTTTGAGGCAATCGCGATCAATCCACCGGATTGCATACTCCACCTACTCTTTAAGCGAGTTCCAATATCCTTCTAGCAACCCCCCAGAATAGAAGGAACTCCGTTCGAACATCCCGATGAATTTTTGACCCCTAAATATCAAATTTTGGTTTAAATGAACTAAATTTACTTAGAAAATGTGTTTGAGGCAATCGCGATCAATCCACCGGATTGCTTTCTCTACCTACTCTTTAAGCGAGTCCCAATATCCTTCTAGCAACCCCCCAGAATAGATGGAACTCCGTTCGAACATCCTGATGAATTTTTGACCCCTAAATATCAAATTTTGGTTTAAATGAACTAAATTTACTTAGAAAATGTGTTTGAGGCAATCGCGATCAATCCACCGGATTGATTTCTCCACCTACTCTTTAAGCGAGTCCCAATATCCTTCTATCAACCCCCCAGAATAGATGGAACTCCATTCTAATATCCCGGTGAACATTTGACGCCCAAATCTCAAATTTTGGTTTAAATGAACTAAATTTACTTAGAAAATGTGTTTGAGGCAATCGCGATCAATCCACCGGATTGCTTTCTCCACCTACTCTTTAAGCGAGTCCCAAAATCCTTCTAGCAACACCCCAGAATAGATGGAACTCCGTTCGAACATCCCGATGAATTTTTGACCCATAAATATCAAATTTTGGTTTAAATGAACTAAATTTACTTAGAAAATGTGTTTGAGGCAATCGCTACCAATCCACCAGATTGCTCTCTCCACCAACTCTTTGAGCGAGTCCCAATATCCTTCAAGGAAGCCCCGGAATAAATGGAACTCCGTTCCAATATCCCGGTAAATTTTTGACCCCCAAATCTCAAATTTTGGTTTAAATGAACTAAATTTACTTAGAAAATGTGTTTGAGGCAATCGCGATCAATCCACCGGATTGCTTACTCCACCTACTCTTTAAGCGAGTTCCAATATCCTTCTAGCAACCCCCCAGAATAGAAGGAACTCCGTTCGAACATCCCGATGAATTTTTGACCCCTAAATATCAAATTTTGGTTTAAATGAACTAAATTTACTTAGAAAATGTGTTTGAGGCAATCGCGATCAATCCACCGGATTGCTTTCTCCACCTACTCTTTAAGCGAGTCCCAATATCCTTCTAGCAACCCCCCAGAATAGATGGAACTCCGTTCGAACATCCCGATGAATTTTTGACCCCTAAATATCAAATTTTGGTTTAAATGAACTAAATTTACTTAGAAAATGTGTTTGAGGCAATCGCTACCAATCCACCAGATTGCTTTCTCCACCAACTCTTTGAGCGAGTCCCAATATCCTTCTAGGAATCCCCGGAATAGATGGAACTCCGTTCCAATATCCCGGTGAATTTTTGACCCCCAAATCTCAAATTTTGGTTTAAATGAACTAAATTTACTTAGAAAATGTGTTTGAGGCAATCGCGATCAATCCACCGGATTGCTTTCTCCACCTACTCTTTAAGCGAGTCCCAATATCCTTCTAGCAACCCCCCCAGAATATATGGAACTCCGTTCGAACATCCCGATGAATTTTTGACCCCTAAATATCAAATTTTGGTTTAAATGAATTAAATTTACTTAGAAAATGTGTTTGAGGCAATCGCTACCAATCCACCAGATTGCTTTCTCCACCAACTCTTTGAGCGAGTCCCAATATCCTTCTAGGAAGCCCCGGAATAGATGGAACTCCGTTCCAATATCCCGGTGAATTTTTGACCCCCAAATCTCAAAATTTGTTTTAAATGAACTAAATTTACTTAGAAAATGTGTTTGAGGCAATCGCGATCAATCCACCGGATTGCTTACTCCACCTACTCTTTAAGCGAGTTCCAATATCCTTCTAGCAACCCCCCAGAATAGAAGGAATTCCGTTCAAACATCCCGATGAATTTTTGACCCCTAAATATCAAATTTTGGTTTAAATGAACTAAATTTACTTAGAAAATGTGTTTGAGGCAATCGCGATCAATCCACCGTATTGCTTTCTCCACCTACTCTTTAAGCGAGTCCCAATATCCTTCTAGCAACCCCCCAGAATAGATGGAACTCCGTTCGAACATCCCGATGAATTTTTGACCCTTAAATATCAAATTTTGGTTTAAATGAACTAAATTTACTTAGAAAATGTGTTTGAGGCAATCGCTACCAATCCACCAGATTGCTTTCTCCACCAACTCTTTGAGCGAGTCCCAATATCCTTCTAGGAATCCCCAGAATAGATGGAACTCCATTCCAATATCCAGGAGAATTTTTGACCCCCAAATCTAAAATTTTGGTTTAAATGAACTAAATATACTTTGAAAAAGAAATTGAGGCAATCGCGACCAATCCACCGGATTGCTTTCTCCACCTACTCTTTAAGCGAGTCCCGATATCCTTCGAACAACCCCCCAGAATAGATGGAACTCTTTTCCAATATCCAGATGAATTTTTGACCCCTAAATATCAAATTTTGGTTTAAATGAACTAAATTTACTTAGAAAATGTGTTCGAGGCAATCGCTACCAATCCACCAGATTGCTTTCTCCACCAACTCATTGAACGAGTCCTAACATCCTTCTAGGAAGCCCCGGAATAGATGGAACTCTGTTCCAATATCCCGGTGAATTTTTGACCCCCAAATCTCAAATTTTGGTTTAAATGAACTAAATTTACTTAGAAAATGTGTTTGAGGCAATCGCGATCAATCCACCGGATTGCTTTCTCCACCTACTCTTTAAGCGAGTTCCAATATCCTTCTAGCAACCCCCAAGAATAGAGGGAACTCCGTTCGAACATCCCGATGAATTTTTGACCCCTAAATATCAAATTTTGGTTTAAATGAACTAAATTTACTTAGAAAATGTGTTCTAGGCAATCGCTACCAATCCACCAGATTGCTTTCTCCACCAACTCTTTGAGCGAGTCTCAATATCCTTCTAGGAAGCCCCGGAATAGATGGAACTCCGTTCCAATATCCCGGTGAATTTTTGACCCCCAAATCTCAAATTTTGGTTTAAATGAACTAAATTTACTTAGAAAATGTGATTGAGGCAATCGCGATCAATCCACCGGATTGCTTTCTCCACCTACTCTTTAAGCGAGTCCCAATACCCTTCTAGCAACCCCCCAGAATAGATGGAACTCCGTTCGAACATCCCGATGAATTTTTGACCCCTAAATATCAAATTTTGGTTTAAATGAACTAAATTTACTTAGAAAATGTGTTCGAGGCAATCGCTACCAATCCACCAGATTGCTTTCTCCACCAACTCTTTGAACGAGTCCTAATATCCTTCTAGGAAGCCCCGGAATAGATGGAACTCCGTTCCAATATCCCGGTGAATTTTTGACCCCCAAATCTCAAATTTTGGTTTAAATGAACTAAATTTACTTAGAAAATGTGTTTGAGGCAATCGCGATCAATCCACCGGATTGCTTTCTCCACCTACTCTTTAAGCGAGTTCCAATATCCTTCTAGCAACCCCCCAGAATAGAGGGAACTCCGTTCGAACATCCCAATGAATTTTTGACCCCTAAATATCAAAATTTGGTTTAAATGAACTAAATTTACTTAGAAAATGTGTTCGATGCAATCGCTACCAATCCACCAGATTGCTTTCTTCCACCAACTCTTTGAGCGAGTCCCAATATCCTTCTAGGAAGCCCCGGAATAGATGGAACTCCGTTCCAATATCCCGGTGAATTTTTGACCCCCAAATCTCAAATTTTGGTTTAAATGAACTAAATTTACTTAGAAAATGTGTTTGAGGCAATCGCGATAAATCCACCGGATTGCTTTCTCCACCTACTCTTTAAGCGAGTCCCAATATCCTTCTAGCAACCCCCCAGAATAGATGGAACTCCGTTCGAACATCCCGATGAATTTTTGACCCCTAAATATCAAATTTTGGTTTAAATGAACTAAATTTACTTAGAAAATGTGTTTGAGGCAATCGCGATCAATCCACCGGATTGCTTTCTCCACCTACTCTTTAAGCGAGTTCCAATATCCTTCTAGCAACCCCCAAGAATAGAGGGAACTCCGTTCGAACATCCCGATGAATTTTTGACCCCTAAATATCAAATTTTGGTTTAAATGAACTAAATTTACTTAGAAAATGTGTTCGAGGCAATCGCTACCAATCCACCAGATTGCTTTCTCACCAACTCTTTGAGCGAGTCCCAATATCCTTCAAGGAAGCCCCGGAATAGATGGAACTCCGTTCCAATATCCCGGTGAATTTTTGACCCCCAAATCTCAAATTTTGGTTTAAATGAACTAAATTTACTTAGAAAATGTGTTTGAGGCAATCGCGATCAATCCACCGGATTGCTTACTCCACCTACTCTTTAAGCGAGTTCCAATATCCTTCTAGCAACCCCCCAGAATAGAAGGAACTCCGTTCGAACATCCCGATGAATTTTTGACCCCTAAATATCAAATTTTGGTTTAAATGAACTAAATTTACTTAGAAAATGTGTTTGAGGCAATCGCGATCAATCCACCGGATTGCTTTCTCCACCTACTCTTAAGCGAGTCCCAATATCCTTCTAGCAACCCCCCAGAATAGATGGAACTCCGTTCGAACATCCCGATGAATTTTTGACCCCTAAATATCAAATTTTGGTTTAAATGAACTAAATTTACTTAGAAAATGTGTTTGAGGCAATCGCTACCAATCCACCAGATTGCTTTCTCCACCAACTCTTTGAGCGAGTCCCAATATCCTTCTAGGAATCCCCGGAATAGATGGAACTCCGTTCCAATATCCCGGTGAATTTTTGACCCCCAAATCTCAAATTTTGGTTTAAATGAACTAAATTTACTTAGAAAATGTGTTTGAGGCAATCGCGATCAATCCACCGGATTGCTTTCTCCACCTACTCTTTAAGCGAGTCCCAATATCCTTCTAGCAACCCCCCCAGAATATATGGAACTCCGTTCGAACATCCGATGAATTTTTGACCCCTAAATATCAAATTTTGGTTTAAATGAATTAAATTTACTTAGAAAATGTGTTTGAGGCAATCGCTACCAATCCACCAGATTGCTTTCTCCACCAACTCTTTGAGCGAGTCCCAATATCCTTCTAGGAAGCCCCGGAATAGATGGAACTCCGTTCCAATATCCGGTGAATTTTTGACCCCCAAATCTCAAAATTTGTTTTAAATGAACTAAATTTACTTAGAAAATGTGTTTGAGGCAATCGCGATCAATCCACCGGATTGCTTACTCCACCTACTCTTTAAGCGAGTTCCAATATCCTTCTAGCAACCCCCCCAGAATAGAAGGAATTCCGTTCAAACATCCCGATGAATTTTTGACCCCTAAATATCAAATTTTGGTTTAAATGAACTAAATTTACTTAGAAAATGTGTTTGAGGCAATCGCGATCAATCCACCGTATTGCTTTCTCCACCTACTCTTTAAGCGAGTCCCAATATCCTTCTAGCAACCCCCCAGAATAGATGGAACTCCGTTCGAGAACATCCCGATGAATTTTTGACCCTTAAATATCAAATTTTGGTTTAAATGAACTAAATTTACTTAGAAAATGTGTTTGAGGCAATCGCTACCAATCCACCAGATTGCTTTCTCCACCAACTCTTTGAGCGAGTCCCAATATCCTTCTAGGAATCCCCAGAATAGATGGAACTCCATTCCAATATCCAGGAGAATTTTTGACCCCCAAATCTAAAATTTTGGTTTAAATGAACTAAATATACTTTGAAAAAGAAATTGAGGCAATCGCGACCAATCCACCGGATTGCTTTCTCCACCTACTCTTTAAGCGAGTCCCGATATCCTTCGAACAACCCCCCAGAATAGATGGAACTCTTTTCCAATATCCAGATGAATTTTTGACCCCTAAATATCAAATTTTGGTTTAAATGAACTAAATTTACTTAGAAAATGTGTTCGAGGCAATCGCTACCAATCCACCAGATTGCTTTCTCCACCAACTCATTGAACGAGTCCTAACATCCTTCTAGGAAGCCCCGGAATAGATGGAACTCTGTTCCAATATCCCGGTGAATTTTTGACCCCCAAATCTCAAATTTTGGTTTAAATGAACTAAATTTACTTAGAAAATGTGTTTGAGGCAATCGCGATCAATCCACCGGATTGCTTTCTCCACCTACTCTTTAAGCGAGTTCCAATATCCTTCTAGCAACCCCCAAGAATAGAGGGAACTCCGTTCGAACATCCCGATGAATTTTTGACCCCTAAATATCAAATTTTGGTTTAAATGAACTAAATTTACTTAGAAAATGTGTTCGAGGCAATCGCTACCAATCCACCAGATTGCTTTCTCCACCAACTCTTTGAGCGAGTCTCAATATCCTTCTAGGAAGCCCCGGAATAGATGGAACTCCGTTCCAATATCCCGGTGAATTTTTGACCCCCCAAATCTCAAATTTTGGTTTAAATGAACTAAATTTACTTAGAAAATGTGATTGAGGCAATCGCGATCAATCCACCGGATTGCTTTCTCCACCTACTCTTTAAGCGAGTCCCAATACCCTTCTAGCAACCCCCCAGAATAGATGGAACTCCGTTCGAACATCCCGATGAATTTTTGACCCCTAAATATCAAATTTTGGTTTAAATGAACTAAATTTACTTAGAAAATGTGTTCGAGGCAATCGCTACCAATCCACCAGATTGCTTTCTCCACCAACTCTTTGAACGAGTCCTAATATCCTTCTAGGAAGCCCCGGAATAGATGGAACTCCGTTCCAATATCCCGGTGAATTTTTGACCCCCAAATCTCAAATTTTGGTTTAAATGAACTAAATTTACTTAGAAAATGTGTTTGAGGCAATCGCGATCAATCCACCGGATTGCTTTCTCCACCTACTCTTTAAGCGAGTTCCAATATCCTTCTAGCAACCCCCCAGAATAGAGGGAACTCCGTTCGAACATCCAATGAATTTTTGACCCCTAAATATCAAAATTTGGTTTAAATGAACTAAATTTACTTAGAAAATGTGTTCGATGCAATCGCTACCAATCCACCAGATTGCTTTCTCCACCAACTCTTTGAGCGAGTCCCAATATCCTTCTAGGAAGCCCCGGAATAGATGGAACTCCGTTCCAATATCCCGGTGAATTTTTGACCCCCAAATCTCAAATTTTGGTTTAAATGAACTAAATTTACTTAGAAAATGTGTTTGAGGCAATCGCGATAAATCCACCGGATTGCTTTCTCCACCTACTCTTTAAGCGAGTCCCAATATCCTTCTAGCAACCCCCCAGAATAGATGGAACTCCGTTCGAACATCCCGATGAATTTTTGACCCCTAAATATCAAATTTTGGTTTAAATGAACTAAATTTACTTAGAAAATGTGTTTGAGGCAATCGCGATCAATCCACCGGATTGCTTTCTCCACCTACTCTTTAAGCGAGTTCCAATATCCTTCTAGCAACCCCCAAGAATAGAGGGAACTCCGTTCGAACATCCCGATGAATTTTTGACCCCTAAATATCAAATTTTGGTTTAAATGAACTAAATTTACTTAGAAAATGTGTTCGAGGCAATCGCTACCAATCCACCAGATTGCTTTCTCACCAACTCTTTGAGCGAGTCCCAATATCCTTCAAGGAAGCCCCGGAATAGATGGAACTCCGTTCCAATATCCCGGTGAATTTTTGACCCCCAAATCTCAAATTTTGGTTTAAATGAACTAAATTTACTTAGAAAATGTGTTTGAGGCAATCGCGATCAATCCACCGGATTGCTTTCTCCACCTACTCTTTAAGCGAGTCCCAATATCCTTCTAGCAACCCCCCCCAGAATAGATGGAACTCCGTTCGAACATCCCGATGAATTTTTGACCCCTAAATATCAAATTTTGGTTTAAATGAACTAAATTTACTTAGAAAATGTGTTCGAGGCAATCGCTACCAATCCACCATATTGCTTTCTTCACCAACTTTTTGAGCGAGTCCCAATATCCTTCTAGGAACCCCCGGAATAGATGGAACTCCGTTCCAATATCCCGGTGAATTTTTGACCCCCAAATCTCAAATTTTGGTTTAAATGAACTAAATTTACTTAGAAAATGTGTTTCAGGCAATCGCGATCAATCCACCGGATTGCTCTCTCCACCTACTCTTTAAGCGAGTCCCAATATCCTTCGAATAACCCCCCGGAATAGATGGAACTCCGTTTCAATATCCCGATGAATTTTTGACCACTAAATCTCAAATTTTGGTTTAAATGAATTAAATTTACTTTGAAAATGTGTTTGAGGCAATCGCTACCAATCCACCAGATTGCTTTCTCCACCAACTCTTTGAGCGAGTCCCAATATCCTTCTAGGAAGCCCCGGAATAGATGGAACTCCGTTCCAATATCCCGGTGAATTTTTGACCCCCAAATCTCAAAATTTGTTTTAAATGAACTAAATTTACTTAGAAAATGTGTTTGAGGCAATCGCGATCAATCCACCGGATTGCTTACTCCACCTACTCTTTAAGCGAGTTCCAATATCCTTCTAGCAACCCCCCAGAATAGAAGGAATTCCGTTCAAACATCCCGATGAATTTTTGACCCCTAAATATCAAATTTTGGTTTAAATGAACTAAATTTACTTAGAAAATGTGTTCGATGCAATCGCTACCAATCCACCAGATTGCTTTCTCCACCAACTCTTTGAGCGAGTCCCAATATCCTTCTAGGAAGCCCCGGAATAGATGGAACTCCGTTCCAATATCCCGGTGAATTTTTGACCCCCAAATCTCAAATTTTGGTTTAAATGAACTAAATTTACTTAGAAAATGTGTTTGAGGCAATCGCGATCAATCCACCGTATTGCTTTCTCCACCTACTCTTTAAGCGAGTTCCAATATCCTTCTAGCAACCCCCAAGAATAGAGGGAACTCCGTTCGAACATCCCGATGAATTTTTGACCCCTAAATATCAAATTTTGGTTTAAATGAACTAAATTTACTTAGAAAATGTGTTCGAGGCAATCGCTACCAATCCACCAGATTGCTTTCTCCACCAACTCTTTGAGCGAGTCCCAATATCCTTCTAGGAAGCCCCGGAATAGATGGAACTCCGTTCCAATATCCCGGTGAATTTTTGACCCCCAAATCTCAAATTTTGGTTTAAATGAACTAAATTTACTTAGAAAATGTGTTTGAGGCAATCGCGATCAATCCACCGGATTGCTTTCTCCACCTACTCTTTAAGCGAGTTCCAATATCCTTCTAGCAACCCCCCAGAATAGGGGAACTCCGTTCGAACATCCCGATGAATTTTTGACCCCCAAATCTCAAATTTTGGTTTAAATGAACTAAATTTACTTAGAAAATGTGATTTAGGCAATCGCGATCAATCCACCGGATTGCTTTCTCCACCTACTCTTTAAGCGAGTCCCAATACCCTTCTAGCAACCCCCCAGAATAGATGGAACTCCGTTCGAACATCCCGATGAATTTTTGACCCCTAAATATCAAATTTTGGTTTAAATGAATTAAATTTACTTAGAAAATGTGTTTGAGGCAATCGCTACCAGTCCACCAGATTGCTTTCTCCACCAACTCTTTGAGCGAGTCCCAATATCCTTCTCGGAAGCCCCGGAATAGATGGAACTCCGTTCCAATATCCCGGTGAATTTTTGACCCCCAAATCTCAAATTTTGGTTTAAATGAACTAAATTTACTTAGAAAATGTGTTTGAGGCAATCGCAACCAATCCACCGGATTGCTTACTCCACCTACTCTTTAAGCGAGTTCCAATATCCTTCTAGCAACCCCCCAGAATAGAAGGAACTCCGTTCGAACATCCCGATGAATTTTTGACCCCTAAATATCAAATTTTGGTTTAAATGAACTAAATTTACTTAAAAAATGTGTTTGAGGCAATCGCGATCAATCCACCGGATTGCTTTCTCCACCTACTCTTTAAGCGAGTCCCAATATCCTTCTAGCAACCCCCCAGAATAGATGGAACTCCGTTCGAACATCCCGATGAATTTTTGACCACTAAATATCAAATTTTGGTTTAAATGAACTAAATTTACTTAAAAAATGTGTTTGAGGCAATCGCGATCAATCCACCGGATTGCTTTGTCCACCTACTCTTTAAGCGAGTCCCAATATCCTTCTATCAACCCCCCAGAATAGATGGAACTCCGTTCGAATATCTTGATGAATTTTTGACCCCTAAATATCAAATTTTGGTTTAAATGAACTAAATTTACTTAGAAAATGTGTTCGAGGCAATCGCTACCAATCCACCAGATTGCTTTCTCCACCAACTTTTTGAGCGAGTCCCAATATCCTTCTAAGAACCCCCGGAATAGATGGAACTCCATTCTAATATCCCGGTGAACATTTGACCCCCAAATCTCAAATTTTGGTTTAAATGAACTAAATTTACTTAGAAAATGTGTTTAAGGCAATCGCGATCAATCCACCGGATTGCTTTCTCCACCTACTCTTTAAGCGAGTCCCAATATCCTTCTAGCAACACCCCAGAATAGATGGAACTCCGTTCGAACATCCCGATGAATTTTTGACCCCTAAATATCAAATTTTGGTTTAAATGAACTAAATTTACTTAGAAAATGTGTTTGAGGCAATCGCTACCAATCCACCAGATTGCTTTCTCCACCAACTCTTTGAGCGAGTCCCAATATCCTTCAAGGAAGCCCCGGAATAGATGGAACTCCGTTCCAATATCCCGGTAAATTTTTGACCCCCAAATCTCAAATTTTGGTTTAAATGAACTAAATTTTCTTAGAAAATGTGTTTGAGGCAATCGCGATCAATCCACCGGATTGCATACTCCACCTACTCTTTAAGCGAGTTCCAATATCCTTCTAGCAACCCCCCAGAATAGAAGGAACTCCGTTCGAACATCCCGATGAAATTTTGACCCCTAAATATCAAATTTTGGTTTAAATGAACTAAATTTACTTAGAAAATGTGTTTGAGGCAATCGCGATCAATCCACCGGATTGCTTTCTCTACCTACTCTTTAAGCGAGTCCCAATATCCTTCTAGCAACCCCCCAGAATAGATGGAACTCCGTTCGAACATCCTGATGAATTTTTGACCCCTAAATATCAAATTTTGGTTTAAATGAACTAAATTTACTTAAAAAATGTGTTTGAGGCAATCGCGATCAATCCACCGGATTGCTTTCTCCACCTTCTCTTTAAGCGAGTCCCAATATCCTTCTATCAACCCCCCAGAATAGATGGAACTCCATTCTAATATCCCGGTGAACATTTGACCCCCAAATCTCAAATTTTGGTTTAAATGAACTAAATTTACTAAGAAAATGTGTTTGAGGCAATCGCGATCAATCCACCGGATTGCTTTCTCCACCTACTCTTTAAGCGAGTCCCAATATCCTTCTAGCAACACCCCAGAATAGATGGAACTCCGTTCGAACATCCCGATGAATTTTTGACCCCTAAATATCAAATTTTGGTTTAAATGAACTAAATTTACTTAGAAAATGTGTTTGAGGCAATCGCTACCAATCCACCAGATTGCTTTCTCCACCAACTCTTTGAGCGAGTCCCAATATCCTTCAAGGAAGCCCCGGAATAAATGGAACTCCGTTCCAATATCCCGGTAAATTTTTGACCCCCAAATCTCAAATTTTGGTTTAAATGAACTAAATTTACTTAGAAAATGTGTTTGAGGCAATCGCGATCAATCCACCGGATTGCTTACTCCACCTACTCTTTAAGCGAGTTCCAATATCCTTTTAGCAACCCCCCAGAATAGAAGGAACTCCGTTCGAACATCCCGATGAATTTTTGACCCCCTAAATATCAAATTTTGGTTTAAATGAACTAAATTTACTTAGAAAATGTGTTTGAGGCAATCGCGATCAATCCACCAGATTGCTTTCTCCACCTACTCTTTAAGCGAGTCCCAATATCCTTCTAGCAACCCCCCAGAATAGATGGAACTCCGTTCGAACATCCCGATGAATTTTTGACCCCTAAATATCAAATTTTGGTTTAAATGAACTAAATTTACTTAGAAAATGTGTTTGAGGCAATCGCTACCAATCCACCAGATTGCTTTCTCCACCAACTCTTTGAGCGAGTCCCAATATCCTTCTAGGAATCCCCGGAATAGATGGAACTCCGTTCCAATATCCCGGTGAATTTTTGACCCCCAAATCTCAAATTTTGGTTTAAATGAACTAAATTTACTTAGAAAATGTGTTTGAGGCAATCGCGATCAATCCACCGGATTGCTTTCTCCACCTACTCTTTAAGCGAGTTCCAATATCCTTTTAGCAACCCCCCAGAATAGAGGGAACTCCGTTCGAACATCCCGATGAATTTTTGACCACTAAATATCAAATTTTGGTTTAAATGAACTAAATTTACTTAGAAAATGTGTTCGATGCAATCGCTACCAATCCACCAGATTGCTTTCTCCACCAACTCTTTGAGCGAGTCCCAATATCCTTCTAGGAAGCCCCGGAATAGATGGAACTCCGTTCCAATATCCCGGTGAATTTTTGACCCCCAAATCTCAAATTTTGGTTTAAATGAACTAAATTTACTTAGAAAATGTGATTGAGGCAATCGCGATCAATCCACCGGATTGCTTTCTCCACCTACTCTTTAAGCGAGTCCCAATACCCTTCTAGCAACCCCCCAGAATAGATGGAACTCCGTTCGAACATCCCGATGAATTTTTGACCCCTAAATATCAAATTTTGGTTTAAATGAATTAAATTTACTTAGAAAATGTGTTTGAGGCAATCGCTACCAGTCCACCAGATTGCTTTCTCCACCAACTCTTTGAGCGAGTCCCAATATCCTTCTCGGAAGCCCCGGAATAGATGGAACTCCGTTCCAATATCCCGGTGAATTTTTGACCCCCAAATCTCAAATTTTGGTTTAAATGAACTAAATTTACTTAGAAAATGTGTTTGAGGCAATCGCAACCAATCCACCGGATTGCTTACTCCACCTACTCTTTAAGCGAGTTCCAATATCCTTCTAGCAACCCCCCAGAATAGAAGGAACTCCGTTCGAACATCCCGATGAATTTTTGACCCCTAAATATCAAATTTTGGTTTAAATGAACTAAATTTACTTAAAAAATGTGTTTGAGGCAATCGCGATCAATCCAACGGATTGCTTTCTCCACCTACTCTTTAAGCGAGTCCCAATATCCTTCTATCAACCCCCCAGAATAGATGGAACTCCGTTCGAATATCCCGATGAATTTTTGACCCCTAAATATCAAATTTTGGTTTAAATGAACTAAATTTACTTAGAAAATGTGTTCGAGGCAATCGCTACCAATCCACCAGATTGCTTTCTCCACCAACTTTTTGAGCGAGTCCCAATATCCTTCTAAAAACCCCCGGAATAGATGGAACTCCATTCTAATATCCCGGTGAACATTTGACCCCCAAATCTCAAATTTTGGTTTAAATGAACTAAATTTACTTAGAAAATGTGTTTGAGGCAATCGCGATCAATCCACCGGATTGCTTTCTCCACCTACTCTTTAAGCGAGTCCCAATATCCTTCTAGCAACACCCCAGAATAGATGGAACTCCGTTCGAACATCCCGATGAATTTTTGACCCCTAAATATCAAATTTTGGTTTAAATGAACTAAATTTACTTAGAAAATGTGTTTGAGGCAATCGCTACCAATCCACCATATTGCTTTCTCCACCAACTCTTTGAGCGAGTCCCAATATCCTTCAAGGAAGCCCCGGAATAGATGAAACTCCGTTCCAATATCCCGGTAAATTTTTGACCCCCAAATCTTAAATTTTGGTTTAAATGAACTAAATTTTCTTAGAAAATGTGTTTGAGGCAATCGCGATCAATCCACCGGATTGCATACTCCACCTACTCTTTAAGCGAGTTCCAATATCCTTCTAGCAACCCCCCAGAATAGAAGGAACTCCGTTCGAACATCCCGATGAATTTTTGACCCCTAAATATCAAATTTTGGTTTAAATGAACTAAATTTACTTAGAAAATGTGTTTGAGGCAATCGCGATCAATCCACCGGATTGCTTTCTCTACCTACTCTTTAAGCGAGTCCCAATATCCTTCTAGCAACCCCCCAGAATAGATGGAACTCCGTTCGAACATCCTGATGAATTTTTGACCCCTAAATATCAAATTTTGGTTTAAATGAACTAAATTTACTTAGAAAATGTGTTTGAGGCAATCGCGATCAATCCACCGGATTGCTTTCTCCACCTACTCTTTAAGCGAGTCCCAATATCCTTCTATCAACCCCCCAGAATAGATGGAACTCCATTCTAATATCCCGGTGAACATTTGACGCCCAAATCTCAAATTTTGGTTTAAATGAACTAAATTTACTTAGAAAATGTGTTTGAGGCAATCGCGATCAATCCACCGGATTGCTTTCTCCACCTACTCTTTAAGCGAGTCCCAAAATCCTTCTAGCAACACCCCAGAATAGATGGAACTCCGTTCGAACATCCCGATGAATTTTTGACCCCTAAATATCAAATTTTGGTTTAAATGAACTAAATTTACTTAGAAAATGTGTTTGAGGCAATCGCTACCAATCCACCAGATTGCTCTCTCCACCAACTCTTTGAGCGAGTCCCAATATCCTTCAAGGAAGCCCCGGAATAAATGGAACTCCGTTCCAATATCCCGGTAAATTTTTGACCCCCAAATCTCAAATTTTGGTTTAAATGAACTAAATTTACTTAGAAAATGTGTTTGAGGCAATCGCGATCAATCCACCGGATTGCTTACTCCACCTACTCTTTAAGCGAGTTCCAATATCCTTCTAGCAACCCCCCAGAATAGAAGGAACTCCGTTCGAACATCCCGATGAATTTTTGACCCCTAAATATCAAATTTTGGTTTAAATGAACTAAATTTACTTAGAAAATGTGTTTGAGGCAATCGCGATCAATCCACCGGATTGCTTTCTCCACCTACTCTTTAAGCGAGTCCCAATATCCTTCTAGCAACCCCCCAGAATAGATGGAACTCCGTTCGAACATCCCGATGAATTTTTGACCCCTAAATATCAAATTTTGGTTTAAATGAACTAAATTTACTTAGAAAATGTGTTTGAGGCAATCGCTACCAATCCACCAGATTGCTTTCTCCACCAACTCTTTGAGCGAGTCCCAATATCCTTCTAGGAATCCCCGGAATAGATGGAACTCCGTTCCAATATCCCGGTGAATTTTTGACCCCCAAATCTCAAATTTTGGTTTAAATGAACTAAATTTACTTAGAAAATGTGTTTGAGGCAATCGCGATCAATCCACCGGATTGCTTTCTCCACCTACTCTTTAAGCGAGTCCCAATATCCTTCTAGCAACCCCCCCAGAATAGATGGAACTCCGTTCGAACATCCCGATGAATTTTTGACCCCTAAATATCAAATTTTGGTTTAAATGAATTAAATTTACTTAGAAAATGTGTTTGAGGCAATCGCTACCAATCCACCAGATTGCTTTCTCCACCAACTCTTTGAGCGAGTCCCAATATCCTTCTAGGAAGCCCCGGAATAGATGGAACTCCGTTCCAATATCCCGGTGAATTTTTGACCCCCAAATCTCAAAATTTGTTTTAAATGAACTAAATTTACTTAGAAAATGTGTTTGAGGCAATCGCGATCAATCCACCGGATTGCTTACTCCACCTACTCTTTAAGCGAGTTCCAATATCCTTCTAGCAACCCCCCAGAATAGAAGGAATTCCGTTCAAACATCCCGATGAATTTTTGACCCCTAAATATCAAATTTTGGTTTAAATGAACTAAATTTACTTAGAAAATGTGTTTGAGGCAATCGCGATCAATCCACCGTATTGCTTTCTCCACCTACTCTTTAAGCGAGTCCCAATATCCTTCTAGCAACCCCCCAGAATAGATGGAACTCCGTTCGAACATCCCGATGAATTTTTGACCCTTAAATATCAAATTTTGGTTTAAATGAACTAAATTTACTTAGAAAATGTTGTTTGAGGCAATCGCTACCAATCCACCAGATTGCTTTCTCCACCAACTCTTTGAGCGAGTCCCAATATCCTTCTAGGAATCCCCAGAATAGATGGAACTCCATTCCAATATCCAGGAGAATTTTTGACCCCCAAATCTAAAATTTTGGTTTAAATGAACTAAATATACTTTGAAAAAGAAATTGAGGCAATCGCGACCAATCCACCGGATTGCTTTCTCCACCTACTCTTTAAGCGAGTCCCGATATCCTTCGAACAACCCCCCAGAATAGATGGAACTCTTTTCCAATATCCAGATGAATTTTTGACCCCTAAATATCAAATTTTGGTTTAAATGAACTAAATTTACTTAGAAAATGTGTTCGAGGCAATCGCTACCAATCCACCAGATTGCTTTCTCCACCAACTCATTGAACGAGTCCTAACATCCTTCTAGGAAGCCCCGGAATAGATGGAACTCTGTTCCAATATCCCGGTGAATTTTTGACCCCCAAATCTCAAATTTTGGTTTAAATGAACTAAATTTACTTAGAAAATGTGTTTGAGGCAATCGCGATCAATCCACCGGATTGCATTCTCCACCTACTCTTTAAGCGAGTTCCAATATCCTTCTAGCAACCCCCAAGAATAGAGGGAACTCCGTTCGAACATCCCGATGAATTTTTGACCCCTAAATATCAAATTTTGGTTTAAATGAACTAAATTTACTTAGAAAATGTGTTCGAGGCAATCGCTACCAATCCACCAGATTGCTTTCTCCACCAACTCTTTGAGCGAGTCTCAATATCCTTCTAGGAAGCCCCGGAATAGATGGAACTCCGTTCCAATATCCCGGTGAATTTTTGACCCCCCAAATCTCAAATTTGGTTTAAATGAACTAAATTTACTTAGAAAATGTGATTGAGGCAATCGCGATCAATCCACCGGATTGCTTTCTCCACCTACTCTTTAAGCGAGTCCCAATACCCTTCTAGCAACCCCCCAGAATAGATGGAACTCCGTTCGAACATCCCGATGAATTTTTGACCCCTAAATATCAAATTTTGGTTTAAATGAACTAAATTTACTTAGAAAATGTGTTCGAGGCAATCGCTACCAATCCACCAGATTGCTTTCTCCACCAACTCTTTGAACGAGTCCTAATATCCTTCTAGGAAGCCCCGGAATAGATGGAACTCCGTTCCAATATCCCGGTGAATTTTTGACCCCCAAATCTCAAATTTTGGTTTAAATGAACTAAATTTACTTAGAAAATGTGTTTGAGGCAATCGCGATCAATCCACCGGATTGCTTTCTCCACCTACTCTTTAAGCGAGTTCCAATATCCTTCTAGCAACCCCCCAGAATAGAGGGAACTCCGTTCGAACATCCCGATGAATTTTTGACCCCTAAATATCAAAATTTGGTTTAAATGAACTAAATTTACTTAGAAAATGTGTTCGATGCAATCGCTACCAATCCACCAGATTGCTTTCTCCACCAACTCTTTGAGCGAGTCCCAATATCCTTCTAGGAAGCCCCGGAATAGATGGAACTCCGTTCCAATATCCCGGTGAATTTTTGACCCCCAAATCTCAAATTTTGGTTTAAATGAACTAAATTTACTTAGAAAATGTGTTTGAGGCAATCGCGATAAATCCACCGGATTGCTTTCTCCACCTACTCTTTAAGCGAGTCCCAATATCCTTCTAGCAACCCCCCAGAATAGATGGAACTCCGTTCGAACATCCCGATGAATTTTTGACCCCTAAATATCAAATTTTGGTTTAAATGAACTAAATTTACTTAGAAAATGTGTTTGAGGCAATCGCGATCAATCCACCGGATTGCTTTCTCCACCTACTCTTTAAGCGAGTTCCAATATCCTTCTAGCAACCCCCAAGAATAGAGGGAACTCCGTTCGAACATCCCGATGAATTTTTGACCCCTAAATATCAAATTTTGGTTTAAATGAACTAAATTTACTTAGAAAATGTGTTCGAGGCAATCGCTACCAATCCACCAGATTGCTTTCTCACCAACTCTTTGAGCGAGTCCCAATATCCTTCAAGGAAGCCCCGGAATAGATGGAACTCCGTTCCAATATCCCGGTGAATTTTTGACCCCCAAATCTCAAATTTTGGTTTAAATGAACTAAATTTACTTAGAAAATGTGTTTGAGGCAATCGCGATCAATCCACCGGATTGCTTTCTCCACCTACTCTTTAAGCGAGTCCCAATATCCTTCTAGCAACCCCCCCAGGATAGATGGAACTCCGTTCGAACATCCCGATGAATTTTTGACCCCTAAATATCAAATTTTGGTTTAAATGAATTAAATTTACTTTGAAAATGTGTTTGAGGCAATCGCTACCAATCCACCAGATTGCTTTCTCCACCAACTCTTTGAGCGAGTCCCAATATCCTTCTAGGAAGCCCCGAATAGATGGAACTCCGTTCCAATATCCCGGTGAATTTTTGACCCCCAAATCTCAAAATTTGTTTTAAATGAACTAAATTTACTTAGAAAATGTGTTTGAGGCAATCGCGATCAATCCACCGGATTGCTTACTCCACCTACTCTTTAAGCGAGTTCCAATATCCTTCTAGCAACCCCCCAGAATAGAAGGAATTCCGTTCAAACATCCCGATGAATTTTTGACCCCTAAATATCAAATTTGGTTTAAATGAACTAAATTTACTTAGAAAATGTGTTCGATGCAATCGCTACCAATCCACCAGATTGCTTTCTCCACCAACTCTTTGAGCGAGTCCCAATATCCTTCTAGGAAGCCCCGGAATAGATGGAACTCCGTTCCAATATCCCGGTGAATTTTTGACCCCCAAATCTCAAATTTTGGTTTAAATGAACTAAATTTACTTAGAAAATGTGTTTGAGGCAATCGCGATCAATCCACCGTATTGCTTTCTCCACCTACTCTTTAAGCGAGTTCCAATATCCTTCTAGCAACCCCCCAGAATAGATGGAACTCCGTTCGAACATCCCGATGAATTTTTGACCCTTAAATATCAAATTTTGGTTTAAATGAACTAAATTTACTTAGAAAATGTGTTTGAGGCAATCGCTACCAATCCACCAGATTGCTTTCTCCACCAACTCTTTGAGCGAGGTCCCAATATCCTTCTAGGAATCCCCAGAATAGATGGAACTCCATTCCAATATCCAGGAGAATTTTTGACCCCCAAATCTAAAATTTTGGTTTAAATGAACTAAATATACTTTGAAAAAGAAATTGAGGCAATCGCGACCAATCCACCGGATTGCTTTCTCCACCTACTCTTTAAGCGAGTCCCGATATCCTTCGAACAACCCCCCAGAATAGATGGAACTCTTTTCCAATATCCAGATGAATTTTTGACCCCTAAATATCAAATTTTGGTTTAAATGAACTAAATTTACTTAGAAAAATGTGTTCGAGGCAATCGCTACCAATCCACCAGATTGCTTTCTCCACCAACTCATTGAACGAGTCCTAATATCCTTCTAGGAAGCCCCGGAATAGATGGAACTCTGTTCCAATATCCCGGTGAATTTTTGACCCCCAAATCTCAAATTTTGGTTTAAATGAACTAAATTTACTTAGAAAATGTGTTTGAGGCAATCGCGATCAATCCACCGGATTGCTTTCTCCACCTACTCTTTAAGCGAGTCCCAATATCCTTCTATCAACCCCCCAGAATAGATGGAACTCCATTCTAATATCCCGGTGAACATTTGACGCCCAAATCTCAAATTTTGGTTTAAATGAACTAAATTTACTTAGAAAATGTGTTTGAGGCAATCGCGATCAATCCACCGGATTGCTTTCTCCACCTACTCTTTAAGCGAGTCCCAAAATCCTTCTAGCAACACCCCAGAATAGATGGAACTCCGTTCGAACATCCCGATGAATTTTTGACCCCTAAATATCAAATTTTGGTTTAAATGAACTAAATTTACTTAGAAAATGTGTTTGAGGCAATCGCTACCAATCCACCAGATTGCTCTCTCCACCAACTCTTTGAGCGAGTCCCAATATCCTTCAAGGAAGCCCCGGAATAAATGGAACTCCGTTCCAATATCCCGGTAAATTTTTGACCCCCAAATCTCAAATTTTGGTTTAAATGAACTAAATTTACTTAGAAAATGTGTTTGAGGCAATCGCGATCAATCCACCGGATTGCTTACTCCACCTACTCTTTAAGCGAGTTCCAATATCCTTCTAGCAACCCCCCAGAATAGAAGGAACTCCGTTCGAACATCCCGATGAATTTTTGACCCTAAATATCAAATTTTGGTTTAAATGAACTAAATTTACTTAGAAAATGTGTTTGAGGCAATCGCGATCAATCCACCGGATTGCTTTCTCCACCTACTCTTTAAGCGAGTCCCAATATCCTTCTAGCAACCCCCCAGAATAGATGGAACTCCGTTCGAACATCCCGATGAATTTTTGACCCCTAAATATCAAATTTTGGTTTAAATGAACTAAATTTACTTAGAAAATGTGTTTGAGGCAATCGCTACCAATCCACCAGATTGCTTTCTCCACCAACTCTTTGAGCGAGTCCCAATATCCTTCTAGGAATCCCCGGAATAGATGGAACTCCGTTCCAATATCCCGGTGAATTTTTGACCCCCAAATCTCAAATTTTGGTTTAAATGAACTAAATTTACTTAGAAAATGTGTTTGAGGCAATCGCGATCAATCCACCGGATTGCTTTCTCCACCTACTCTTTAAGCGAGTCCCAATATCCTTCTAGCAACCCCCCCAGAATAGATGGAACTCCGTTCGAACATCCCGATGAATTTTTGACCCCTAAATATCAAATTTTGGTTTAAATGAATTAAATTTACTTAGAAAATGTGTTTGAGGCAATCGCTACCAATCCACCAGATTGCTTTCTCCACCAACTCTTTGAGCGAGTCCCAATATCCTTCTAGGAAGCCCCGGAATAGATGGAACTCCGTTCCAATATCCCGGTGAATTTTTGACCCCCAAATCTCAAAATTTGTTTTAAATGAACTAAATTTACTTAGAAAATGTGTTTGAGGCAATCGCGATCAATCCACCGGATTGCTTACTCCACCTACTCTTTAAGCGAGTTCCAATATCCTTCTAGCAACCCCCCAGAATAGAAGGAATTCCGTTCAAACATCCCGATGAATTTTTGACCCCTAAATATCAAATTTTGGTTTAAATGAACTAAATTTACTTAGAAAATGTGTTTGAGGCAATCGCGATCAATCCACCGTATTGCTTTCTCCACCTACTCTTTAAGCGAGTCCCAATATCCTTCTAGCAACCCCCCAGAATAGATGGAACTCCGTTCGAACATCCCGATGAATTTTTGACCCTTAAATATCAAATTTTGGTTTAAATGAACTAAATTTACTTAGAAAATGTGTTTGAGGCAATCGCTACCAATCCACCAGATTGCTTTCTCCACCAACTCTTTGAGCGTAGTCCCAATATCCTTCTAGGAATCCCCAGAATAGATGGAACTCCATTCCAATATCCAGGAGAATTTTTGACCCCCAAATCTAAAATTTTGGTTTAAATGAACTAAATATACTTTGAAAAAGAAATTGAGGCAATCGCGACCAATCCACCGGATTGCTTTCTCCACCTACTCTTTAAGCGAGTCCCGATATCCTTCGAACAACCCCCCAGAATAGATGGAACTCTTTTCCAATATCCAGATGAATTTTTGACCCCTAAATATCAAATTTTGGTTTAAATGAACTAAATTTACTTAGAAAATGTGTTCGAGGCAATCGCTACCAATCCACCAGATTGCTTTCTCCACCAACTCATTGAACGAGTCCTAACATCCTTCTAGGAAGCCCCGGAATAGATGGAACTCTGTTCCAATATCCCGGTGAATTTTTGACCCCCAAATCTCAAATTTTGGTTTAAATGAACTAAATTTACTTAGAAAATGTGTTTGAGGCAATCGCGATCAATCCACCGGATTGCATTCTCCACCTACTCTTTAAGCGAGTTCCAATATCCTTCTAGCAACCCCCAAGAATAGAGGGAACTCCGTTCGAACATCCCGATGAATTTTTGACCCCTAAATATCAAATTTTGGTTTAAATGAACTAAATTTACTTAGAAAATGTGTTCGAGGCAATCGCTACCAATCCACCAGATTGCTTTCTCCACCAACTCTTTGAGCGAGTCTCAATATCCTTCTAGGAAGCCCCGGAATAGATGGAACTCCGTTCCAATATCCCGGTGAATTTTTGACCCCCAAATCTCAAATTTTGGTTTAAATGAACTAAATTTACTTAGAAAATGTGATTGAGGCAATCGCGATCAATCCACCGGATTGCTTTCTCCACCTACTCTTTAAGCGAGTCCCAATACCCTTCTAGCAACCCCCCAGAATAGATGGAACTCCGTTCGAACATCCCGATGAATTTTTGACCCCTAAATATCAAATTTTGGTTTAAATGAACTAAATTTACTTAGAAAATGTGTTCGAGGCAATCGCTACCAATCCACCAGATTGCTTTCTCCACCAACTCTTTGAACGAGTCCTAATATCCTTCTAGGAAGCCCCGGAATAGATGGAACTCCGTTCCAATATCCCGGTGAATTTTTGACCCCCAAATCTCAAATTTTGGTTTAAATGAACTAAATTTACTTAGAAAATGTGTTTGAGGCAATCGCGATCAATCCACCGGATTGCTTTCTCCACCTACTCTTTAAGCGAGTTCCAATATCCTTCTAGCAACCCCCCAGAATAGAGGGAACTCCGTTCGAACATCCCGATGAATTTTTGACCCCTAAATATCAAAATTTGGTTTAAATGAACTAAATTTACTTAGAAAATGTGTTCGATGCAATCGCTACCAATCCACCAGATTGCTTTCTCCACCAACTCTTTGAGCGAGTCCCAATATCCTTCTAGGAAGCCCCGGAATAGATGGAACTCCGTTCCAATATCCCGGTGAATTTTTGACCCCCAAATCTCAAATTTTGGTTTAAATGAACTAAATTTACTTAGAAAATGTGTTTGAGGCAATCGCGATAAATCCACCGGATTGCTTTCTCCACCTACTCTTTAAGCGAGTCCCAATATCCTTCTAGCAACCCCCCAGAATAGATGGAACTCCGTTCGAACATCCCGATGAATTTTTGACCCCTAAATATCAAATTTTGGTTTAAATGAACTAAATTTACTTAGAAAATGTGTTTGAGGCAATCGCGATCAATCCACCGGATTGCTTTCTCCACCTACTCTTTAAGCGAGTTCCAATATCCTTCTAGCAACCCCCAAGAATAGAGGGAACTCCGTTCGAACATCCCGATGAATTTTTGACCCCTAAATATCAAATTTTGGTTTAAATGAACTAAATTTACTTAGAAAATGTGTTCGAGGCAATCGCTACCAATCCACCAGATTGCTTTCTCACCAACTCTTTGAGCGAGTCCCAATATCCTTCAAGGAAGCCCCGGAATAGATGGAACTCCGTTCCAATATCCCGGTGAATTTTTGACCCCCAAATCTCAAATTTTGGTTTAAATGAACTAAATTTACTTAGAAAATGTGTTTGAGGCAATCGCGATCAATCCACCGGATTGCTTTCTCCACCTACTCTTTAAGCGAGTCCCAATATCCTTCTAGCAACCCCCCCAGAATAGATGGAACTCCGTTTCGAACATCCCGATGAATTTTTGACCCCTAAATATCAAATTTTGGTTTAAATGAATTAAATTTACTTTGAAAATGTGTTTGAGGCAATCGCTACCAATCCACCAGATTGCTTTCTCCACCAACTCTTTGAGCGAGTCCCAATATCCTTCTAGGAAGCCCCGGAATAGATGGAACTCCGTTCCAATATCCCGGTGAATTTTTGACCCCCAAATCTCAAAATTTGTTTTAAATGAACTAAATTTACTTAGAAAATGTGTTTTGAGGCAATCGCGATCAATCCACCGGATTGCTTACTCCACCTACTCTTTAAGCGAGTTCCAATATCCTTCTAGCAACCCCCCAGAATAGAAGGAATTCCGTTCAAACATCCCGATGAATTTTTGACCCCTAAATATCAAATTTTGGTTTAAATGAACTAAATTTACTTAGAAAATGTGTTCGATGCAATCGCTACCAATCCACCATATTGCTTTCTCCACCAACTCTTTGAGCGAGTCCCAATATCCTTCTAGGAAGCCCCGGAATAGATGGAACTCCGTTCCAATATCCCGGTGAATTTTTGACCCCCAAATCTCAAATTTTGGTTTAAATGAACTAAATTTACTTAGAAAATGTGTTTGAGGCAATCGCGATCAATCCACCGTATTGCTTTCTCCACCTACTCTTTAAGCGAGTTCCAATATCCTTCTAGCAACCCCCCAGAATAGATGGAACTCCGTTTCGAACATCCCGATGAATTTTTGACCCTTAAATATCAAATTTTGGTTTAAATGAACTAAATTTACTTAGAAAATGTGTTTGAGGCAATCGCTACCAATCCACCAGATTGCTTTCTCCACCAACTCTTTGAGCGAGTCCCAATATCCTTCTAGGAATCCCCAGAATAGATGGAACTCCATTCCAATATCCAGGAGAATTTTTGACCCCCAAATCTAAAATTTTGGTTTAAATGAACTAAATATACTTTGAAAAAGAAATTGAGGCAATCGCGACCAATCCACCGGATTGCTTTCTCCACCTACTCTTTAAGCGAGTCCCGATATCCTTCGAACAACCCCCCAGAATAGATGGAACTCTTTTCCAATATCCAGATGAATTTTTGACCCCTAAATATCAAATTTTGGTTTAAATGAACTAAATTTACTTAGAAAATGTGTTCGAGGCAATCGCTACCAATCCACCAGATTGCTTTCTCCACCAACTCATTGAACGAGTCCTAATATCCTTCTAGGAAGCCCCGGAATAGATGGAACTCTGTTCCAATATCCCGGTGAATTTTTGACCCCCAAATCTCAAATTTTGGTTTAAATGAACTAAATTTACTTAGAAAATGTGTTTGAGGCAATCGCGATCAATCCACCGGATTGCTTTCTCCACCTACTCTTTAAGCGAGTCCCAATATCCTTCTATCAACCCCCCAGAATAGATGGAACTCCATTCTAATATCCCGGTGAACATTTGACGCCCAAATCTCAAATTTTGGTTTAAATGAACTAAATTTACTTAGAAAATGTGTTTGAGGCAATCGCGATCAATCCACCGGATTGCTTTCTCCACCTACTCTTTAAGCGAGTCCCAAAATCCTTCTAGCAACACCCCAGAATAGATGGAACTCCGTTCGAACATCCCGATGAATTTTTGACCCCTAAATATCAAATTTTGGTTTAAATGAACTAAATTTACTTAGAAAATGTGTTTGAGGCAATCGCTACCAATCCACCAGATTGCTCTCTCCACCAACTCTTTGAGCGAGTCCCAATATCCTTCAAGGAAGCCCCGGAATAAATGGAACTCCGTTCCAATATCCCGGTAAATTTTTGACCCCCAAATCTCAAATTTTGGTTTAAATGAACTAAATTTACTTAGAAAATGTGTTTGAGGCAATCGCGATCAATCCACCGGATTGCTTACTCCACCTACTCTTTAAGCGAGTTCCAATATCCTTCTAGCAACCCCCCAGAATAGAAGGAACTCCGTTCGAACATCCCGATGAATTTTTGACCCCTAAATATCAAATTTTGGTTTAAATGAACTAAATTTACTTAGAAAATGTGTTTGAGGCAATCGCGATCAATCCACCGGATTGCTTTCTCCACCTACTCTTTAAGCGAGTCCCAATATCCTTCTAGCAACCCCCCAGAATAGATGGAACTCCGTTCGAACATCCCGATGAATTTTTGACCCCTAAATATCAAATTTTGGTTTAAATGAACTAAATTTACTTAGAAAATGTGTTTGAGGCAATCGCTACCAATCCACCAGATTGCTTTCTCCACCAACTCTTTGAGCGAGTCCCAATATCCTTCTAGGAATCCCCGGAATAGATGGAACTCCGTTCCAATATCCCGGTGAATTTTTGACCCCCAAATCTCAAATTTTGGTTTAAATGAACTAAATTTACTTAGAAAATGTGTTTGAGGCAATCGCGATCAATCCACCGGATTGCTTTCTCCACCTACTCTTTAAGCGAGTCCCAATATCCTTCTAGCAACCCCCCCAGAATAGATGGAACTCCGTTCGAACATCCCGATGAATTTTTGACCCCTAAATATCAAATTTTGGTTTAAATGAATTAAATTTACTTAGAAAATGTGTTTGAGGCAATCGCTACCAATCCACCAGATTGCTTTCTCCACCAACTCTTTGAGCGAGTCCCAATATCCTTCTAGGAAGCCCCGGAATAGATGGAACTCCGTTCCAATATCCCGGTGAATTTTTGACCCCCAAATCTCAAAATTTGTTTTAAATGAACTAAATTTACTTAGAAAATGTGTTTGAGGCAATCGCGATCAATCCACCGGATTGCTTACTCCACCTACTCTTTAAGCGAGTTCCAATATCCTTCTAGCAACCCCCCAGAATAGAAGGAATTCCGTTCAAACATCCCGATGAATTTTTGACCCCTAAATATCAAATTTTGGTTTAAATGAACTAAATTTACTTAGAAAATGTGTTTGAGGCAATCGCGATCAATCCACCGTATTGCTTTCTCCACCTACTCTTTAAGCGAGTCCCAATATCCTTCTAGCAACCCCCCAGAATAGATGGAACTCCGTTCGAACATCCCGATGAATTTTTGACCCTTAAATATCAAATTTTGGTTTAAATGAACTAAATTTACTTAGAAAATGTGTTTGAGGCAATCGCTACCAATCCACCAGATTGCTTTCTCCACCAACTCTTTGAGCGAGTCCCAATATCCTTCTAGGAATCCCCAGAATAGATGGAACTCCATTCCAATATCCAGGAGAATTTTTGACCCCCAAATCTAAAATTTTGGTTTAAATGAACTAAATATACTTTGAAAAAGAAATTGAGGCAATCGCGACCAATCCACCGGATTGCTTTCTCCACCTTACTCTTTAAGCGAGTCCCGATATCCTTCGAACAACCCCCAGAATAGATGGAACTCTTTTCCAATATCCAGATGAATTTTTGACCCCTAAATATCAAATTTTGGTTTAAATGAACTAAATTACTTAGAAAATGTGTTCGAGGCAATCGCTACCAATCCACCAGATTGCTTTCTCCACCAACTCATTGAACGAGTCCTAACATCCTTCTAGGAAGCCCCGGAATAGATGGAACTCTGTTCCAATATCCCGGTGAATTTTTGACCCCCAAATCTCAAATTTTGGTTTAAATGAACTAAATTTACTTAGAAAATGTGTTTGAGGCAATCGCGATCAATCCACCGGATTGCATTCTCCACCTACTCTTTAAGCGAGTTCCAATATCCTTCTAGCAACCCCCAAGAATAGAGGGAACTCCGTTCGAACATCCCGATGAATTTTTTGACCCCTAAATATCAAATTTTGGTTTAAATGAACTAAATTTACTTAGAAAATGTGTTCGAGGCAATCGCTACCAATCCACCAGATTGCTTTCTCCACCAACTCTTTTGAGCGAGTCTCAATATCCTTCTAGGAAGCCCCGGAATAGATGGAACTCCGTTCCAATATCCCGGTGAATTTTTGACCCCCAAATCTCAAAATTTGTTTTAAATGAACTAAATTTACTTAGAAAATGTGTTTGAGGCAATCGCGATCAATCCACCGGATTGCTTACTCCACCTACTCTTTAAGCGAGTTCCAATATCCTTCTAGCAACCCCCCAGAATAGAAGGAATTCCGTTCAAACATCCCGATGAATTTTTGACCCCTAAATATCAAATTTTGGTTTAAATGAACTAAATTTACTTAGAAAATGTGTTCGATGCAATCGCTACCAATCCACCATATTGCTTTCTCCACCAACTCTTTGAGCGAGTCCCAATATCCTTCTAGGAAGCCCCGGAATAGATGGAACTCCGTTCCAATATCCCGGTGAATTTTTGACCCCCAAATCTCAAATTTTGGTTTAAATGAACTAAATTTACTTAGAAAATGTGTTTGAGGCAATCGCGATCAATCCACCGTATTGCTTTCTCCACCTACTCTTTAAGCGAGTTCCAATATCCTTCTAGCAACCCCCCAGAATAGATGGAACTCCGTTCGAACATCCCGATGAATTTTTGACCCTTAAATATCAAATTTTGGTTTAAATGAACTAAATTTACTTAGAAAATGTGTTTGAGGCAATCGCTACCAATCCACCAGATTGCTTTCTCCACCAACTCTTTGAGCGAGTCCCAATATCCTTCTAGGAATCCCCAGAATAGATGGAACTCCATTCCAATATCCAGGAGAATTTTTGACCCCCAAATCTAAAATTTTGGTTTAAATGAACTAAATATACTTTGAAAAAGAAATTGAGGCAATCGCGACCAATCCACCGGATTGCTTTCTCCACCTACTCTTTAAGCGAGTCCCGATATCCTTCGAACAACCCCCCAGAATAGATGGAACTCTTTTCCAATATCCAGATGAATTTTTGACCCCTAAATATCAAATTTTGGTTTAAATGAACTAAATTTACTTAGAAAATGTGTTCGAGGCAATCGCTACCAATCCACCAGATTGCTTTCTCCACCAACTCATTGAACGAGTCCTAATATCCTTCTAGGAAGCCCCGGAATAGATGGAACTCTGTTCCAATATCCCGGTGAATTTTTGACCCCCAAATCTCAAATTTTGGTTTAAATGAACTAAATTTACTTAGAAAATGTGTTTGAGGCAATCGCGATCAATCCACCGGATTGCTTTCTCCACCTACTCTTTAAGCGAGTCCCAATATCCTTCTATCAACCCCCCAGAATAGATGGAACTCCATTCTAATATCCCGGTGAACATTTGACGCCCAAATCTCAAATTTTGGTTTAAATGAACTAAATTTACTTAGAAAATGTGTTTGAGGCAATCGCGATCAATCCACCGGATTGCTTTCTCCACCTACTCTTTAAGCGAGTCCCAAAATCCTTCTAGCAACACCCCAGAATAGATGGAACTCCGTTCGAACATCCCGATGAATTTTTGACCCCTAAATATCAAATTTTGGTTTAAATGAACTAAATTTACTTAGAAAATGTGTTTGAGGCAATCGCTACCAATCCACCAGATTGCTCTCTCCACCAACTCTTTGAGCGAGTCCCAATATCCTTCAAGGAAGCCCCGGAATAAATGGAACTCCGTTCCAATATCCCGGTAAATTTTTGACCCCCAAATCTCAAATTTTGGTTTAAATGAACTAAATTTACTTAGAAAATGTGTTTGAGGCAATCGCGATCAATCCACCGGATTGCTTACTCCACCTACTCTTTAAGCGAGTTCCAATATCCTTCTAGCAACCCCCCAGAATAGAAGGAACTCCGTTCGAACATCCCGATGAATTTTTGACCCCTAAATATCAAATTTTGGTTTAAATGAACTAAATTTACTTAGAAAATGTGTTTGAGGCAATCGCGATCAATCCACCGGATTGCTTTCTCCACCTACTCTTTAAGCGAGTCCCAATATCCTTCTAGCAACCCCCCAGAATAGATGGAACTCCGTTCGAACATCCCGATGAATTTTTGACCCCTAAATATCAAATTTTGGTTTAAATGAACTAAATTTACTTAGAAAATGTGTTTGAGGCAATCGCTACCAATCCACCAGATTGCTTTCTCCACCAACTCTTTGAGCGAGTCCCAATATCCTTCTAGGAATCCCCGGAATAGATGGAACTCCGTTCCAATATCCCGGTGAATTTTTGACCCCCAAATCTCAAATTTTGGTTTAAATGAACTAAATTTACTTAGAAAATGTGTTTGAGGCAATCGCGATCAATCCACCGGATTGCTTTCTCCACCTACTCTTTAAGCGAGTCCCAATATCCTTCTAGCAACCCCCCCAGAATAGATGGAACTCCGTTCGAACATCCCGATGAATTTTTGACCCCTAAATATCAAATTTTGGTTTAAATGAATTAAATTTACTTAGAAAATGTGTTTGAGGCAATCGCTACCAATCCACCAGATTGCTTTCTCCACCAACTCTTTGAGCGAGTCCCAATATCCTTCTAGGAAGCCCCGGAATAGATGGAACTCCGTTCCAATATCCCGGTGAATTTTTGACCCCCAAATCTCAAAATTTGTTTTAAATGAACTAAATTTACTTAGAAAATGTGTTTGAGGCAATCGCGATCAATCCACCGGATTGCTTACTCCACCTACTCTTTAAGCGAGTTCCAATATCCTTCTAGCAACCCCCCAGAATAGAAGGAATTCCGTTCAAACATCCCGATGAATTTTTGACCCCTAAATATCAAATTTTGGTTTAAATGAACTAAATTTACTTAGAAAATGTGTTTGAGGCAATCGCGATCAATCCACCGTATTGCTTTCTCCACCTACTCTTTAAGCGAGTCCCAATATCCTTCTAGCAACCCCCCAGAATAGATGGAACTCCGTTCGAACATCCCGATGAATTTTTGACCCTTAAATATCAAATTTTGGTTTAAATGAACTAAATTTACTTAGAAAATGTGTTTGAGGCAATCGCTACCAATCCACCAGATTGCTTTCTCCACCAACTCTTTGAGCGAGTCCCAATATCCTTCTAGGAATCCCCAGAATAGATGGAACTCCATTCCAATATCCAGGAGAATTTTTGACCCCCAAATCTAAAATTTTGGTTTAAATGAACTAAATATACTTTGAAAAAGAAATTGAGGCAATCGCGACCAATCCACCGGATTGCTTTCTCCACCTACTCTTTAAGCGAGTCCCGATATCCTTCGAACAACCCCCCAGAATAGATGGAACTCTTTTCCAATATCCAGATGAATTTTTGACCCCTAAATATCAAATTTTGGTTTAAATGAACTAAATTTACTTAGAAAATGTGTTCGAGGCAATCGCTACCAATCCACCAGATTGCTTTCTCCACCAACTCATTGAACGAGTCCTAACATCCTTCTAGGAAGCCCCGGAATAGATGGAACTCTGTTCCAATATCCCGGTGAATTTTTGACCCCCAAATCTCAAATTTTGGTTTAAATGAACTAAATTTACTTAGAAAATGTGTTTGAGGCAATCGCGATCAATCCACCGGATTGCATTCTCCACCTACTCTTTAAGCGAGTTCCAATATCCTTCTAGCAACCCCCAAGAATAGAGGGAACTCCGTTCGAACATCCCGATGAATTTTTGACCCCTAAATATCAAATTTTGGTTTAAATGAACTAAATTTACTTAGAAAATGTGTTCGAGGCAATCGCTACCAATCCACCAGATTGCTTTCTCCACCAACTCTTTGAGCGAGTCTCAATATCCTTCTAGGAAGCCCCGGAATAGATGGAACTCCGTTCCAATATCCCGGTGAATTTTTGACCCCCAAATCTCAAATTTTGGTTTAAATGAACTAAATTTACTTAGAAAATGTGATTGAGGCAATCGCGATCAATCCACCGGATTGCTTTCTCCACCTACTCTTTAAGCGAGTCCCAATACCCTTCTAGCAACCCCCCAGAATAGATGGAACTCCGTTCGAACATCCCGATGAATTTTTGACCCCTAAATATCAAATTTTGGTTTAAATGAACTAAATTTACTTAGAAAATGTGTTCGAGGCAATCGCTACCAATCCACCAGATTGCTTTCTCCACCAACTCTTTGAACGAGTCCTAATATCCTTCTAGGAAGCCCCGGAATAGATGGAACTCCGTTCCATATCCCGGTGAATTTTTGACCCCCAAATCTCAAATTTTGGTTTAAATGAACTAAATTTACTTAGAAAATGTGTTTGAGGCAATCGCGATCAATCCACCGGATTGCA